>OZ026515.1:116325039-116887539 GCA_964019695.1 Loripinus fragilis
TAAATGGTTTAATATTGCATATATAGAGACATATTGGTGATAAAATATGATGGATAATTGTGAAAAATGAGAACGAGTGGAAATTGGACTGAACGATATTGGAAATTGATACAGTACAGTATTCAATAGGAAGCATTACGGCCATTCAATGGCTTTAGGGAGACTAGAGCAGCTTCAAGATGACCTTTGCAGGTAATGTGAAAAAGAAGTATACATTTAAAGATCTGTATTTTAGAACCGTTAATTTTTGTGTGAATGGTTCCAATTCTCAGTATCTTGGATAGTTTTGTTTGACATGATGAAACATTTTTTTTTGTTCTTTTCTTCTGTGCCTGTGTGCCATAGGATGTATGCTTATATAAAGGACTTGAAGCCTTACTTAAAATAACCCTTTAAGGCCTCTTATAGCACATCAAAATGTTTTGTTCTGAAAATGCTGTCTGCTTATCATGTCTGCTGCATATACTCAAATTCTCTCCAGAATGTTTTTTCATTGGAAGCAAACACTATGAGCCCTGATCTGGGTGCATATTGTCTGCAATATAGGCTACCAAAGTGTATAAGCAGACAAGAGAGTAGACAACAATTATCGTGAGGGGTGGGAGAAGGGTTAAAGGGCTTTATGACGCAGAAGAAAGAAAAAACTGGAAATACTCAATTAAATGAGGGACAATTTAAATATAATGAGACTATTTAGGTCAAGTCAGATGGAAGATAATTGGGAAAATTGATATTTTTAATTGCGTGTTACGAACGGGAGTGATTCATGGGTTTGACAATAATCGGCATTGTTTCCTTGACCAGAGTTTTAGGGTGTGCGGGGTTGCATGACATGGCATTGATAAAGATGGCTAGATCTTGTAGAAGATTGTAGGATGTGTTATAATTATACACAGCAAAATAAGTAATGTTCAACTAGCTCCATGTAGCTAAATTGAGACTTTATTTCTTACATGACTGATTTAACTATCATTCAGTTTGATTAAACAAGTTCTGATGGTTCAATCTTTATTTTTAGGGATCAATCACACAGTAGAATTTCAAAATTGCATTGTATGTATCTTTTATACATCTCTATGTGTCCCAGAAGATTTCCCAATTACATTTTATGTGTCCTTGAAGATATCTCCCTGAAGATTTCCAAGTTACATTGTATGTTTCCTTGAAGATTTCCAAGTTACATTGTATGTTTCCTTGAAGATTTCCAAATTGCATTTTATGTGTCCCTGAAGATATCTCTGAAGATTTCCATTTTACATTGTATATGTCCTTGAAGATATCTCTCTGAAGTTTTCCAATTCACATGTTACAGTGTCCCTGAAGATTTCCTAATTACATTGTGTATGTCCTGTGAGATATCTCACTGAATATTTCATAATTACATTGTATGCATCCATGAAGATATATCTCTGAATATTTCTCAATTACAATCAATGTGTCCCTGGAGATATCTCCCTGAATATTTCCCATTACATTGTATGTGTCCCTGAAGATATATTTCTGAAAATTTCCCAATTACATAGTGTGTGTGTGTCCTTGAATGTATATATAATAATCTCTGAAGATTTCTCAAATTACATAGTATGTGTCCATGAAGATATCTCCCTTAAGATTTCCAAATTACAAAGTATGTGTCCTTGAAGATATATCTCTCAAGATATCCCAATTACATTGTATGTATCCATAAAGATTTCCAAATTACATTTTATGTGTCCTTGAAGATATCTCCCTGAAGATTTCCCAATTACATTGTATGTGTCCTTGAAGATTTTCAAATTACATTGTGTCTCTGAAGATTTCCATAGTATGTGTCCTTGAAGATATCTCTTAAGATTTCCTAATTACATTGTATGTGTCCCTGAAGATATTGCTGAAGATTTCCCAATTACATTGTATGTGGCCTTGAATATATCTCTCTGAAGATGTAAAGCAACAAAACAAACAAACAAACAAACAAATTTATCTCTGAAGATTTCCCAATTTCTATGTATTTGTTCTTGAAGATATATTACTGAAGATTTCTCTATAACATTGTATGTATCCATGAAGATATATCTCTGAAGATTTCCCAATTACTTTGTATTTGCCCTTAAAGATAGCCCTCTGAATATTTCCCAATAACATTGTATTTGTCCTTGAAGATATATCTCTGAAGATTCCCAATTAATTGTATGTATCCTTGAATAATATCTATGAAGATTTCCTAATTACATTGTATGTGTCCTTGAAGATTTCCCAATTACATCGATCGTATGTGCTCCTAAAGATATCTCCCTGAAAATTTCTCAATAACATTGAAGTTGTCCCTGATTTTATCTTTCTTAAGATTTCCCAATGACATTTAATCTGTCACTGAATATATTTTCCGGAAGATTTCTCATTGTCCTTGAAGATTTCCAAATTACATTGTATGTGTCCCCGGAGATCTGAACCCTGTAGTATTCTTAATTACAATGTAATCCATCATGATTTCCCAAATTATATTGAATGTGTTTGTGATGTTCTTTTCATGAAGTTTTACAAATACATTGTAGTTGTATGCATCATCCTTGAAGGATTCAAAATTATGATTATGTTATTCAATTTCAAAATTACGATTATGTTATTCAAATTCAAAATTACGATTATGTTATTCCATAGATCTCAAAGTTACATGATTGAAGGTTGCTTACCAGACTGGTGTTGGAATTTAGTTGACCTTGTTTGCCATTTATGTTAAACAGTGTTTATTTTATCTTAAGTGTGAAAGAAAGAGACTGTTTGTGGTGTGGTGTTATCCCGACTGTATATTGGAAACAGTGTTTCCTTATGAATCATTCAGTAAGAGACTTTCATTGCATAGAAGGCTTTAATTACCCAGGTAACCCCCCTCCCCCCCCCCCCCCCCAACCCCTCCTACCAGACAAAAAGATGAAGAAAAGAAGTTCTTTTTGTTACCAGCTATTTACTAGTAATTTATTTTGCTGAGTATGATTTATTATGTTTGAACCAACACATGTATATGCGACTTTGGTTAATCAGTAAGAAGAGCCTGTGCATCCACATAGATTCATCTGAGTCATAGTGGATAAGATACACAAAATATAGAAGCAGATAAAGACTCAGACCAAAAGTTAAGCCTTTAGCCCCCACCAGACTATGGCTAAATTACACATAAGTCATAAGTACCATTATGTCATGGCCAGGCACATTGAGCCTCCACACGAGAAAACCTGTCTGCGGGGTTTCCAAATTGGTCATACCCAAACCAGCCTGATCAGCTACCTAGACTACCTAGAAAATGGAAATTTTACTAGTAGCAAGTTTAGATATGATACTTACCAATATGTGAATAACATAGGCGCTGATCAGACTGCACGGATGCGCAGGCTGGTCTGCGCCTTTGTTGTTTGCAAAAATGAGGACAGGTTGCATCAAGGCCCATTTGTGTTTATCTTTTGAGGACCAATTTTTAAGGGTATGATAGCTCACATTAAAGATGATAGCCCATGCACACTGTATTTACTCAAATAAGCAGTGGGTCCTGGGGTTTGTTGCTTTTTTCACCTATAGGGCCAGGGACACTTGGTTTTGGAAATATTGTGCAATATCAATCTGCTGTTTCTACCTTCCAAAGCTCGTTAATGTTATTTTTTTCTCTGTTAACCCTTTGTATACTGAAAACCCCCTTAAATTTGTACTTTGGTAAACAATGTAGACCCAGATGAAATGCCACTAAACATTGCATTTTATCAGGGTCTACACTGTTTGATGAGTTAAGTACACTTTTAAGGGACATACATCTCTAACTTTCCCTTATACCTAGATGAAACAGCTTTTTCCCGCCCAGGTTGTTATGGTACAAGGTGAAGAGTGTTTATTTGAACAAATATGGTGTAAAAGTTTGAATATCAGCTTGGAGACAATATTGTTTACGCATTTAAAGAATTTGTTACACAACATGCATTTTACTTTTACATGTAAAAACTTAAGTGGATAAATGCATAATCAAAGTTACATAAATATGACATGTACTGTGCATGGCTTGAGAGGTCTATACAGGTAAGCCTTTAGCATTTTTTGATGTAAAAAGAAATTTTCTTTGCATATTTTTTAAGAGAAAAAATAGTGAGATTCAATTTAAAATATTTGCCTGCTAGTGTTATTATGCTGATAACCTTTGCAAGCAGTCTGATTTGGTTCCAAACTGTTTGACACTGATGGTTTCCTGGAAAAAAATGTGAAAAAAAAGAGTTTGTTTTTAAAAATGAAGACAAGAAAAAAAAAATATGCAAAAATTACCAAACTTGCTAAATATTCTCTCTGGAAGATATATTTTTGCAAAAGCCTGCCTTTAGCTTGCAGAACTTACAAAAGCAATCTGCATGCTAAAAATGTTTTAATTGCTATTCATTTGTACACTATTGTGCTTCCCCTGCTTATTTTATAAACAATGCAGTTTTGATGGTCCTAATTTGCTAGCAGAGAATTTTGTCATCTGCTAATAACCTTTACAAACAGTTTGGATTGTTTGACACTTTGATAGTGTTCCTGAAAGAATTTTCTGAAGATTTTTTTGTTGTGAAAAAGTCAGCCCGAGTCAGTAGATGACAACAAAAAGCATGAAAAAATCTCAGCATGCAATGAGTTAACCTTTTGTTTTCAAATGTTCTGATGGATTCTTCCAGATGCTTGCCATAAAGTGCATCGTACATATCAAGGGTTCACAGGTTAGACTATCCATTGAATTCATTGGATTTGCTATCCCTAATTATTTTAATCTTACCAGACTGTGTAGACCAGATGAAATGCAGCACTCTTGGGCTTTTCATCTGTTTCTTCACTGTCTGCCAAGGTATATATCAGATCAAGATCATATGCAAGAAATGCTGCTCTCTCTCTCTCTTGCTCCTTGTATGAATTATATCTCCGTTAAATGAATTTAAAAGGGGAAACCTGGTATGCTCTAGAACTTCATACCCTTTGAGATATTTCAATAATATTTGATAGCACTATATACCATGTCAAAATACAAGAATGGTTGCCCTCCCTTGCATGCAAAAAGTATAATTGTCCCTTGTTAAATGTTATCTCCTATGAACAATTTTTAATGTCAAAACCTTGTGAATTTCATTACTTTCATATTGATAATTGGATATATACTATGCACAATAAATTTAGCAATTGTTTTGTATGGGTGAGCCCATCCACGTCAGATCTCGACTTTCATTTGCTGTCATAAGGAAACAAGCACTCAATTACCAAACGCTGCGGCTGTGCTAAAGTGACGTTAAATTTTAAGACTAGCGGGTAACGTGGGTATTTCTGATCATTGGCGGAAGCCGTAACCATTTTCAAACGATTTTTTGGTCACTGAAAACCAAAAAAGCATAGCAAATGCTGCAATTTTCTGATATTTCTCAGAGAAATAAAGCACCAAGTTTTCACAATTTGACGTTTTTACTAATGCGTATACGTTATCACCTTTAAACGGTGTTTCTAGTCGGGTTTTCTTAAACCACATTAACAAGTAAAACTGCTTGATGCCCTCGAACACATTCAGACAAATAATGTTGTATGAAACATCTTCACTACTACAGTGCACGAACCCAAAGATAAAATCTAACTTCACCATTATCTCGCAAATGCGTCACATCATTTTTCAGTAACTTAAGGTTTTAATCAACCATAAGATGAGTTCCATTGTAAGCCTATGATATCTTTGTAAACTGAGTCTCTGTTGAAATGGACGCCAATTAACATTAGAAGTTTAATCAAATGATGACTACGTTTTGACGTCATTGATGGCAGCTGATTTTTTCAGCATGAAATCTCTATCTTATCTGTCACATAACCAATAGTTTTTATATGCGTATGATGCATGAGGAAGATGAAAGACCACCAAACGACAAATCACATGCTTATCATTTTAACATTACTTACAACGGATATGATTTTTGCCTTCTGCAATTATTGCTCTCCCCAAATGCCTATTTAAAGGATGGCGTCTGAAATTCGTGGTTTCATTTGCCTAAGATCCTGTTCTCGTCATTGCAGTTGAAATTGATTGGCACTGCACAAAGATGAGCACAAAAAAGATGCGAAACATAAGAAATTGCTAAACTTATTGTGCATAGTATATATCATGTCAAAGTGTGATGGCTGTAAGGTTGATTGCTCTGCAGAGCTTTAATTCTTTTTTAACTTACCTCCCTTGAATGAAATAAGGGGTAATAGCAATAAACTAGTTTCTTTATGGTTATAAGTATGTCATATGTGCTTTACAATTACAGATGGCGCAGTGAACACTCAGTATCTCACCTTACTCTATATATTCTCAGTTTGTAACTGCGTTTAATTTACCTTTTGGCTGGCCGGAGGATTAATCATTTGCCATCCCTCTAATGGCTATTTTTACTCAAAACAATTGGGAAAGGGCAAAATGTTTTTGATCAACCCCCACAAAAAAATCTTAACAGGCCTGTTTCTCCATGATCTATTAGGTAGCTACACCTAGCTGTACTTCATAAAAACAATTTATTGTTGATAGAAACAATTTATATCATTTAGACTCCCAGTTTATTTCACCTACTTTGATATGAAGAGAACTGGTGTTATAAACTGAGAGCTAAAGGGAGGATTTTATTAGGAAAAGAAGGTTAGATGTTGAAAATAAGAATCTTTGATGCTTGTGAAGTAAATATTTAATCCTTAAATTGTCCTGCTGAACCCTGATTTATTACTTTTTGAAAACACTGTAGATTCAGATCAGCTGGCTTCTGATGAAGCCATCTGATCGAGATTCACACTGTTTTCCAAGTCAGGAAAGCTGCAGGTTAAAAGGATAAAAATTGGGGAGGAGTGTAGTACATAAAAATATTCAGCATGACAAGAGTTAAGATGATTGTCGCAAGGCTTTTCAGGTGACCACTGTGAGTCAGTGACAATCATAATAATAGGCATAAATCAGATAAAATATGAGATTCCCAACAATGTGGCATTTTGACAAGTGTAGACTCAGACAAGCCTGTACAGCCTCATTTTGAGCTTAGAAACTCCAAATGATGGTCGGACAGTAGCTTAACACTCATAATAAAATATTCAAGCCACAAGCAAAGGTTTCTGGTCGCACATACCACATTGTTGGAACTCTCATGCTGCAGCTCACTTCTTTATTTTATCAAATAATTTTCTCATTTTATTTCTATGGCAGCCTATTTGAAATGATTTAACTCTATATCACTTTTAATATCTTACCAATAGGCAAACAGTGAAGACCCAGATGAAAATTAATGGCACATGATGTGGAAATCCATCTAGGTCTGCACTGTTTGCTAAGATAGCCAAAGCTAAACTCACTAATTTAAGAAGGCTGGTTATACTAAAAATGATCATGACTTTGTCCTGTTTCTTAGCATTTAGATTTCAGTGGCGAGTCCAGGGGTCATGAGTTTGATCCCAGGTTGGCCACTACTTTCATAAAGATTGATAATGAAATAATTTCTATGGTCATTGACTCCTCCTTCCACTGATTCAAGAAGGGCTGTTGTCAATTACAAGCGAAAGTATGTGCACAGAGTTCTGTTTAACCTCAGATGGTCTAAGCTTGCCCAGGAAAAAAGTGTGGTTAGGTTAACAGGGTTCGCACAGGCTTGAAAAGTACTTGAATTAAGAGGGCTTTTTGGAGAGTCCTTGAAAATTAAATCTGCCTTGAAAAGTATTGGAAAATCACCTAAAAGCCTTGAAAAGTCCTTGAATTCCACTATTTTCTGTAGGACTAATAGCACTGTTGATAGAGACTTAAATCAGTATAAAATTGTTGTGCCTATATTTGGTGCAGCATATGCTGCACCAAAAATAGACACAACAATTTTACACTGAGTTTCTAAAACAAATATCTTTAGTAATGGACTCTAGCATTTCAGAAGTAGAATTTTAACGCGTAAATCAGTATTTCTCGTAAGTTTTCAGTCTTTGAAACAGTAGGAAAGTCTTTTAGAAGTCCTTGAATTTTACACAAACTTGCCTGTATGAACCCTGGTTAACTGACCATAACTGTTGACCATTTTGATCTGTTACAGGCTGGTCTTGGAGAAACACCACCAGCAGAGTATGGCTGCCAAACATATCGCCATAGATACATGGCTCGAGGCACTGGGAATGACGGAGTATCTCCCGGTTTTCTCAAATTATGCTGGTGTAGAGGTAAGAGGTTTTGCTCCTTGATCAGTATACTGGCTCCAGTCCTTAAAACAATTTTTCATCAATGTGCCATATCATATACTTGCAGCCAGTCTAACTCTGATGGCTCTGTCGTAAAACAGAGCCATCAGAGTTAGACTGGCTACAAGTATATGATATGACACATTGATGAAAAAATGCTATAAGGACTGGAGACAGTCTACTTGATCAGATTTGTTTTCCCCAATATAACAGGATGAGTTGTGATACTTTTTTGCACACCATTAGTATATATGTACAGTAAAACCTGTGTAAAAAACGGCCCCTTAAAATAGATGAAACGAAGATCTTTATGACAAATGGTAGCTTAATGAAGGTGGAAAGTATTGCAGAATGCTCCCCTTGGAGCAATTTCTGCAATGCTTCTGACCTGCATTTAGCTATAGTTAGTCTTGAAAAACTATTTTTTTGTCTTTTTGAGAGTGGCCATTTTACACAGGTTTTATTGTAATTGTGAGGTTTGCAACATGGGCAGTGTGAAATTTTTAACATAAATAAGATCGAAACCATAGTTCAGTTTACAATGGTATGATACTTCAGCAAATCTGGTACTCTGCTTTTTCAACCCCACACTGGAACTCAAAGAACTAAAGGTGCATTCATATGACTTGAGGATTTTCTATAGGTTTGCAGGAATCACTCTTATTTGCCACTTAATCCTTAAGCCCCAAGAAAAAAAAATGCATTTGAAAATGTTGTCTGCTGAAGTCGTCTGCTGCAAATAATTGCCTAACATTACTGACGAATTAAGTATAGAAGCAAACAGCGTGGACCCAGAACAGACTGCTCCTATAGGAGCAGTCTGATCTGGGTCCACACTGTTTGCCATAGAGGCTTCTTAAACATTTCAGCAGACGAGAAAAGCAGAATACTTTTGTTGTGATTAGCGCATTAAGGGTTAAAACCCCATCTAAACCCACAAGACTAATGTCTGATGCTCAACTTTACAGGACCTGCTGTATTTGTCAGAGGGGGATGTACGAGATATGGGGATCAAGAACGCAGCCCACCGGGCCAAAGTTATTTCCAGTCTTAGAATACTCAGAGAAAAGTATGAAAGAAGTACTCTACCAGGTAAATTATTGTTCTTGTTTAGAATAAAAGCTGACTGTCAGATATACCATGAAAAGCTGATTATTTAGAACCCAGTGGAAGCTTATAATAAAAACACTATAGTGTCTTGATATATTTGTTCCAATGAGAAGTACCCCCGTATACCAAATATTATGGTTAAACTGTTTTAGTAGCTCAAATTGGACTCCATTCAACATTTTTCTGTATGAATGATTCTTTTAAAGATCATATGAAAAGGTTTCAAAAATGAATTGAAATGGAAGAATTTAAAACATAACAACAAAATGCTGAAAAACGCATCAAAAAATTACAATTATTAAAAAAGTTATGCCTATTTGAATTTCAGACTTGGTTTTGGTTTTCCAAAACAGACTTGGAAAACTAAAAATAGATTCTATCCTACATGATGTCATATGAGGATTTAAAAAGGTGGTTTTAACTTCAACTAGAGCGCGCAGTCGATGGGGCGCCATCGCAAATCCCCACGCTAAAGTTTTTGACTCTCCCAGCACCCACAAGTCCCACCCTGGGACATGACCCTGGCAACAAAATGAAAATTCTGTTAAATATTTTTCCTACCTTTTTATTTGTGAGAACACAAAGAGTTTGGTATAAAAATCTTTGAAATTGACATGTTAATGATATTTGACCTTTTGACCTCGCCCGAACGTCACCAGTTTGACCCTAGGATGAAAATGTTACTTGCATTCTGTTCTGCTCGTCATCCCCGTCGATTTGATATGCCACATGATCATGTTTGAAAATTTTTTTTGACCCCCTGGCCACCCCCAGTGCCCCTAAGTCCCACCCCTGGGGCATGACCCAGGCGACAGAATAAAAATCCCGTCTGATATGTTTTGTATCTTTCATTTGTGAGAACACACACAAAGTTTGGTATTAAAATCTTTGAAATTGACACGGTAACTGGAATTTAATGATATTTGACATTTGACCTCACCACAAGGTCACCAGTTTGACCCTAGGATGAAAATTTTACTTGCATTCTGTTCTGCTCGTCATCCTCGTTGATTTGATATGCCACATGACTATGTTTGAAAATTACTTTTTTGACCACCTGGGCACCCCCAGCGCCCCAAAGTCCCACCCCTGGGGCATGACCCAGGCTACATAATGAAAATCCCGTCTGATATGTTTTGTATCTTTCATTTGTGAGAACACACACAAAGTTTGGAATAAAAATCTTTGAAATTGACTTTGTAATTGAAATTAAATGATATTTGACCTTTTGACCCCTCCCCAGGACCCCAGGGGGCGGGGCCAAAAAAATTTTTATGTTGCACGCCCCATTCATGTGAGTAACCCACACACCAAATTTGGTTGAATTTCATCCAACGGTTTAGGAGGAGACAACATAACGGACAAACAGCAGGAAGGAATTTGATTTTGGCCCCAAAGTACCCCCAAGTCCCACCCCTAGGGCATGACCCAGGCGACAGAATAAAAAACCCGTCTGATATGTTTTGTATCTTTCATTTGTGAGAACACACACAAAGTTTGGAATAAAAATCTTTGAAATTGACTTTGTAATTGAAATTAAATGATATTTGACCTTTTGACCCCCCCCCCCCGGGCCCCAGAGGGGGGGGGGGGGCCAAAAAATTGCTCGCCACATTCATGTGAGTAACTCACACACCAAATTTGGTTGAATTTCATTCAATGGTTTAGGAGGAGATAGCATAACGGACAGACAGCAGGACGGAATTCAATTTTGGCCCCTAAGTACCCACAAGTCCCACCCCTAGGGCATGGCCCAGGCGACAGAATAAAAAACCCGTCTGATATGTTTTGTATCTTTCATTTGTTAGAACACACACAAAGTTTGGAATAAAAATCTTTGAAATTGACTTTGTAATTGAAATTAAATGATATTTGACCTTTTGACCCCTCCCCAGGGCCCTAGGGGGCCGGGCCAAAATTTTTTTTACATTACGCGCCCGATTTATGTGAGTAACTCACACACCAAATTTGGTTGAATTTTGTCCAATGGTTTAGGAGGAGATAGCATAACGGACAGACGGACTGACTGACGGACGGAGGCAATAACAATATCCCCTTCGCTTTTTTAAAAAAGCGTGGGGATAAATATCTCAATCTGTGTATTTGAAAAGTACATCTTCAGTTTGAAAATGCCAATATTTTAATTGCCTAAATTACATTTTGTCCGATTAAATGATTTTTGGTAAATTTGCATAGATTAGCGAGAAATTGAATTTTAAATTTTTGTTTTGAAATTTTAAAATGTATTTTTTTCCTTTCAGACAACATGTTTTTGGATTATCTTTGTAATGTTTCAAATTAGTTAACATAAAAATTGGATTGACTTACTTTTGTATCATTTAGAATTTAGAATAAGAAATGCATGGTAAAAGTAAATTTAAATTTTTATTTAAATTCTATATTACGGTAAATGTTCTAAAATTTCGAACACTCTAAATTTACGAGCACCTAAAATTATCGCCGAAAATAATTTTTAAAACATCCTAAAAAATCGAACACTGACCTTTTTTTGAAAAGTGAATTTCTAAAATTACGAACACAAGTTATTTTCGACGGAAAATCGTTGTCCGTTTATCTTTTTGTCCCATCATTCTGTGCTCGGTTTACTTTTAACGTACAGCGCGTGAGCGGTAGCGACATTTGGAAGGTTCCATTCCACTTAAATGGGTACTCTGGCACGTGACGTTCTTTTCGCAAGACTATACTTTTTGTCTGCTAATTGTGCGATACATGCTTTCAGATAAGATCAAAGGCAAGAGCGCATTAAAAGCACGGACTTTCCTACATGTAGTATGTGACAAAGTTCATGCATGTTATTGGTATCGGCTGTCTATGCATCTATCAACGGAAAACAGTGCAGGCTACCTGCAGCGTGTTCAAATATTTCTAAAACCCTTCATTGGCGAAATTTTTACCTATAAGAAGCATCCGATCCATCGGAATTATTAATATGCATTTCCTTTGTCAGTATATTGTCACAGACATAAAACAGACATGCCTCGGGCAAGGATTAGGAGTTAAAATTACCGCGAGAAAACGCACATCTAAGGTGAAGAACATAGGTCATACTGGTCATACACTGCCTGGTCGTCGAAATTGAGCATTTGCAAGTAACAGTAGATGTTGTTACTTTAAAAAAGCCATGCAAACCACAGCGTTAAACAACTGAGTAAATTTACTTAGTAAGTTTGCTTATACAAACTTATATACAAACGGGCCTTTTTTCCAAGCTGTGGTTTGAGTCGTGAGACACCCATTCAACATAAAAGCGGTGATGCTTGACAATCCTGAGCCATCAATGCTGTGTTGAAAATGCACACTTGTGCAGGCTCGTCAGAGTCTTTGTCGCACGTTGTATGTACCAAAATATCGTGAAATTACATGTGCGGATCCAGGTCCGGACCCCCACACTGAAAAATCACAAAAATAGGGTTTTCTAGCAATACAGGTCCGGATCCCCTGAAAAATCGCAGCTGCTAAGCCAGCATTCAATGTTGGGCATTCATCGGCATGCCAGCGAAACGCCTTTTATGGCATTTCGCTGGCGGGCCGATGATGGCCCGCTTAAAGTGGGACATGGATCCTCCCTCCCCCCATCAACTTTAAAAACAAACGTTGTCAAAGTTGGGTCCCCTTTGACAAAACTTTCTGGATCCGCGCATGAATTATGTCTGTCGACAGTTTAATTTCAATCGAGCCGGTTCACTAGCACTGCATGCATGCGCTGATCCAGAACATTTAGTCAGAGGGGGTAGTGATAGAGGACCGAAATGCCACCAAAAATGGACCACCATCGGCCCATCAGCGAAACGCCATTGTCGATAATGGCCCACCATTGAATGCTGGCTTGGTAGCTTTGTGATTTTTAGGGGATCCGGATCAATATTGCTAGGAAACCCTATATCTTTGTGATTTTTCAGGGGGGTCCGGACCCCCTGTCCCCCCTCTGGATCCGCCCATGGCATGCATCTGAAAGAAGGTACTTGTCTGAAATGTTCCAAAGTCGGACTAGATTATAACTCTTGGTATGCATGTTTGCCCCTGATCAGGCACGTCAAACGATCTTCTAGACCAAAACTTTTTGCAAACTTTGATAGCAGGTCGTAAAAGTAGAGAGAGAGAGAGAGAGAGAGAGAGAGAGAGAGAGAGAGAGAGAGAGAGACTGCACGGTGTTTGCACACGAATCTTTTGTTTTGGCTTGGTTTCTTAGATATCGAAACGCAATGTTTAGGTCAGTCAATCTATCTTGTTTGATGAGGACCCAAAACCCAAACTTATCGTGCGCGTCGGCTTTTACATGTAACGCTTTGCGTACTTTCTACCGTATGCACACATTTTTAAATTGACGAAACATTCCATTCTGAATACCATTCGGGTCTGATCTGGATCTAAACCGTGTTTGCAAACATCAAAGTAAACATTCCATCGGCGGATCGACAAGGAGAGAGAGAGAGAGAGAGAGAGAGAGAGAGAGAGAGAGAGATGCATGTGTTCTTTTTGAATTTCGCCAGATTTTTTTACTCTGGGAACTCGTCTACGTATTTCAAAGTTTGTGTAGATCTTTGCAAAAAAATCTGATCGTACGAGATGTCTAGCGGTTTCATTTCTTGAGTACAATATTAACTGGAAAGGAAGAACGAAACAGTGTAGTGATTCATCGGTAGTCCGAGGCGAGTGAACATAGGAGACCCTGTTTATCGAATAGTTTAAATGGGTGGACTTTTATGACTTGTAAGTAAATTGAGTGACATAATATGCACGTGCCTGGCTCTCGACTTGGCGAATACCGCACGCGCTGGACATTTTACTGACTCAGTCCGCATGAATTTAGCAGCGGTTTTAATAAGATTAAAGAAAAGAAAAAATGAGTAGATAGCGCAGAATCATATCGCCGTGTTTTCAACACGTTTCTACCACATTTTGACATGCATATATACCGTTTTTCTTCTGATAAAGTCCACATTCTAAAATTTCGAACACTGACATTTTTTCATAAACATAATTTCTAAAATTACGAACAGCGGAAAAAAATAATTATTTTTTTAGTGTTCGTAATTTTAGAACATTTACCGTAAAGCATAAAATTTTAATAATATAAAATTTATTATACAGAAAGCCATTTATGTGAGACGAATCTTTGCTGTTTCGCAGGAAAGCATTCCAAAATTTGACCAGTTCTTTGCATTTGCAAATATTTAAGCTCATTGAAAAATTTCAAACCTCACATGACATCACAGAATGATGCATAGTTGTATAGAATCTATTTTTAGTTTTTCAAGTCTGTTTTGGGGAAAAATTTCCAGTCCGAAATTCAAATAGGCATAACTTTTGAATGGATAGGAGTTTTTAGATGCGGTTTTCAGCAATCTCTTTCTCACGATAACTTCTATCATCTGAAATATTTGGTTAAAAACTTATTTTTACCTTTTCAGTTGATCTTTAAAACCATTTGAAAGGTCCATACTTAACTTGCATGAATACATCATTATTGAGATCAAACCTGATACATTAACATCTGCTGGGCCCCAAGTGTGTTTTTCTAAACTGAACCTGAAAGGCGTGCTGTTTAACCCTTGAGGGGCCTAGCAGATACTAATATATCAGAAAAGCATATTTGGTTGCTCTTGTTCTATAAAGTAATTTTGTTGCTTGAAAACTTTGGAGAAAAGGCTTCTCAAAGTGCAATTTTTGTACTACCTCAAATGATGCACAGAAGCACGAAAGATGCTCTTTCCAGAGCAAAGACTTACATCATCCTGACGTAACTAAAGTATGTTTATTTCTATATATGTTGCTCAGCAGTGTTAGAAGTAAGCAATTGCCCACTTGCCCCCCATGGGTTGAATTTGCTGGGGGCAAGCTGAGTGTCTCAAAAGGTTGCCCCCTGGACAATCTGAAATTCTAGAACTTGAAATAATATTTGTCTCATGTCTTTCTTAAAGTATTGCATGTTCACAGCAAATTAATAGATAATAAGATGTTGCCATGTTGCTATCTGAAAAAAAAACTCAACAGTCTAAAACTATGAACCTATATAAGTTCAGGTATAGGCAAACAGACTGTCAGTGCAGAGTGCAGACACATATCAGACTTCTCCTGAAAACAGTGCAGACCAGATCAGACTAATTAGGGCCTTCACTGTTTGCCATTGTGTCTGCATATTTTGAGCCATATCTGTACATGTTAATAGTACACTGTTTGATTACTGCAATTTTTCATGTGGGAGAGCTTCAGACTCTTGATCACAATTACGGCCACGGGTTTGATTCTCACCTGGGGCGTGATGTTGTGTCCTTAAGCAAGGCACTTATCCCAGTGGCTTAGTACTAGTTAAACACAGGAAGCTGTCCTCAAATTACTGAAAAATTGTTAACCGGGATGTAAAGCCTCAAGCAAACAAATATTTCACGTATAACTATTTAGCATTTTTAGGAATTTTATGAATGAATGATTGTGCCTGGCAAGTTAAAATTGTGGGGGGCAAGTTGCATTTGTCTGCAGGTTGCCCGCCAGACAAGTTGAGTTCTCTGGCTTATTTCTAACACTGTTGCTGTTAATAACATCATTTCTGTTACGGCCCCAGAATGCATATACAAAAAGTTGTGCATTAAACAGCATGTCAATTGCCTTGTTTGAAATACAATGTATAGATTTGTGCCAGTTAAAACATGACTGTTGATAGCTTGTGACACAGCTTTTTATGCCATATTAAATATTGGGTATTTTTGAAGTGTTAAGCTTTTGATTACCTAAACCAGAATCCCAAGGTCATAGGACTGATTATTATATGGGCCTCGATGCAAGAAAACTCAATATTGCTGCTTGCAAACAATAAAGGCCCAGATCAGCCTAGCATCCTTGAAGTTTGACCAGCGCCTTTGGTATTTGCCTCTGGAAAGTGTGACAGTTACACTTAATACATACAAAATTTCAATATTCTAGCTAGTCTCTTAACTGAGCAGGCTCGAGTGGTTGGAAACCAAGAAGACAGGTTTTCTGGCGACAAGACAAACACTAAACAGTTGATTCATTCTTACCAACATCTTAAGTTATGCTAAGTATCAGGTGAGCTCTTCAGAGCCTTGTGACCCTCTAATTTTCTTATGAATCATATAAGCCAGCATAAGAGATTTTGGTACTTATCACACAACAGAGGTTCAGATGAGCCTGCACAATTGCACACATGCCATCTGAGCATTCACAGTTCCCATGCAAAAAGTATGGGTGTATATGAAGACTGATCTCCTGCCCTGCTGGATAGGTCAGCATGGACATTTAAATAGCCTCTATTGAGAATATGCAATAAGTACCAAAACATCATGTGCTGGCCCATATATACGCTGTAGTGCTTGTTTGTACATAATGTACCATTATTTAATTGCAGGTAGAAAAGGTCTCATCCAGCAGCAAGTACAGAGGAGTCATAGTGCAACAGCACAGTAAGTTATTTCACAGGAATTGTGACATTTGTCTGAAAATAGCATTACATACATTAAACTCTCAATAGCTTAAATTCTGATAATTTAATTTTATGCAATGCATGTTGGGTAATTTTGCATGCTTTTTGGTCGTATAATGTATATCTATACTTTCTTATAAAAATTTTACTGTGAAAAAATTTAAAATTTAATGTGCACCCAAATAACTGTTAGCTCCCAATGATTTTTTCAACACATTTACAAGAATACTTTTAATAAGAAATATGAAAAATAGCACTTTATGAGGGCTATGGTCTGTGCAATCATTTTGATAAACAAGACCAGGCCCTTAGGTTATATTACTGTTTTCATGCTCAACTCAACTGAGCAGGAAATTTATCCTACTAATAAATGTTAAAAATGCCAACAATTGCAGGAAAAAAATTGTCATTTTCAGTAGTTTACTTTGTATGAGTAGTTGAAATTTCATGCTCATTGGGGGGGGGGGGTTGAGGCTAAATACAATGCCTATTGGGATATTATTTCCTATTATCAGTCATTCCACATCAGTGTTGATAATTGCCAGCTGCAAAATTAAAAAAAAGAAAGATAAATAAACAAAAAATGGATCATCCATCCTTCACAGATGTTTACAGATAATTCTAAACAATTCTGTTAATAGAACTTCTTATCCAAACATTGCTAGAGCTTGAACACTTTGCATGCTAGGTAATTTTAGCTTACCCTAGCCATTGGTTCAAGGTGAGCTTTTGTGATCATAGGATGTGTTGTCTGTCAACAATTTACTTTAAACAAGAAATCCTGAACCATTTAGTGGAATTTCATCAAACTTCACAGGAATGATGCTTGGATGGTCCCCCTTTCTAAAGTAATCAAAAGTTTTCATTCCATGCAGAATTCTGGTTGCCATGGCAGCCAAAAGGAAAAACTTTTAAAACCTACTTGTTAAAACTACTGACTCCATTTTAGAATAATTTCACACAAATTGGTCCATGGGTGACCCTCTACCAAAGTTGTTCATTTTTTTTAATCTATTGAAAAACATGTTCTCCAGGAGGCGGGGCCAGTTCTTCCTATGTATATAAAGGGAAAACTTAAAAAAATATATATTTTCAAAATTTGTTCAAAAACTACTAGGATGATTTGAAAATAACTTAAAACTGGTGTGATTTTATTATTAATATGGATTCATCATGATGATGGAAAACAGAGTGGATCCTGATTAGGGCTTCTGATAATTGGCACTGTGCACTTATTAGGTCAAATGTGGTAATTGTGCGGATGAAAAAATGTGAATCCTTATCACCTGGCTTCTGACAAAGTCAAATCTACAATAAAACCTGTCTTAAGCGGCCGCTCAAAAAGAACACCAAAAATTGGTTTTCAATACCAATTATTGCTTAATGCAGGTCAAAAGTATTGCAGGATGCGCCAAGGGGAGCATTCTGTAATACTTTATACCTTCATTAAGATATCATTTTCCATTAAGACCCATGTTTTGTCTATTTATAAGTGGTCACTAAAGACAGGTTTTTCTGTACACTGTTTTTACAAAAGTGTATGTTATTTACAGAGTTAACTTTGACAGGCAATATTTTGTTTTATCAGTCACCCCTAATATTAACTGAATTATATCAACATAACCTAATAAATATTTTCTATCTCACGGCATGTTACCTTTATCAGGTCATGATGACGTTGCACTTTTTGAATGACAGCGCTAATGACGCTGAATCAACACAAAAATCAAAAATTATGTCATAATCGCTATTTTGTATAATGTTCAACCATGGGTAAACTGATAAATAGAATACCAGGTTCACGTCTTTTGATATCAAGTTTACCAGGCTCGGCTTTGAGAACACATGCTGAATCACTCGGCAAGCCTCACGATGTCAACAAGTGTTCTCAAAGCCTTGCCTGGTAAGCTTGGTATCAAAAGACACTCACCTAGTATTCTGTATATCTTTCAGATTGTCGTGGTCTCCGCCATCACTAGTGAACCACCCAGACTACCAGGTGGTGCAACAAAACATTCCAGTTGAGAAGTTACAAGAAGATCTCATTCAAGAGCTACAGGGAGATCAGTCCGATTTAAAGTCCAAAGCATGGTATCATGGAAGCATCTCTAGACAGCATGCAGACCAAATAATTATCAAAAATGGAGATTTTCTTGTTCGAGATTGTATATCACAGCCCGGTGATTTCGTATTGACTTGTTGTTGGCGGTCAGTGCCGCTACATTTTGTGATAAATTCTACTGTCAAGGATCAAGGGCCGTCGGTATTACCACAAGTGACGTACAGTTTTGAGACCATAGAGTTCAGTAGTGTTCAAAGTTTGATTCAGTATTATATGGATGAGTGTAAGCCAATCACAGATACTTCCGGTGCAGTGATAACAACTCCGATCGCGCGGAGAATGCCGTTGAGTTATTATGATAGTAAATATGGAGCTTTAGTGGCCAATAATGCTGCTGTCAATCATTATGCAGTAGTCCAGCCCCCTATTGTAAAAGTAAGCCCTTATGCAAGCCCAAGAGGAAGTCCACATGGTACACCAGGAGGTAGCACCAAGAGCAGCCCCATAGGGACTCCTGGTGGAAGTCCTTCAGGAAGTCCTCAGACCTTGAGAAGACAAAAGGTTGAAAGATCAGGCAGTCAGCCATTGTTAGGTATAGACCCAGCAATCACTACTCCATCTATAGATAGGTCTGACAGTTTACCAGTGATAACAGGAATATATAAATCAGTTACTCCAACAGTACCAAATCCTACACTTAGTGCACCAATGCCGCAATATTTTCACCAAAGGTCAGGAAGTGCTCCCATAGTCACTCCAGGGGTCACAGTCACTCAGCATTTTGACTCATTAGCCCCGCCCACTCAGCTGTCATCAGCCTCCTCTGATAGCGATTTACATAAAGCTCCTCCACCAAAGCCAAGCAGAATTCCATCAGTGAAGTATAAAAAGAAACCACAAGTGGTTGTTAGAAATATAGCTCTATATGAGGATGATAGCCGAGATTACAGTGATTATGGACAAGTTAAAGAGGACCCTAGCTGGCTCAAAACACAAGCAACTAATCAAAACCATTCATACTTTCCGTCCAATCAGAACTTGTATAAGAGGGTTGGTGATGATACCTTTGACAATAATTTCAAAAATAACAGCAATAATGATCTTAATCAGAATGTTCAAAAAATTAATTTTACAGAATCTCAGTATAGGAAGATATCAGATACACGTTTTATGATTTTAGACGGACATGATTATTTGGATGTTCCACAGTTTCCGGTAGATCAGAAGAGTATCAGTAACAAAAACTTGGAAAACACAAGACAAGCTGGTCCACAAAAAGTCATTCCAAATATAAAAGTACCTTCTATAAAGTCTGAACCTAGTTTCGACATTCATAATTACATTTCATTTCTTTTACCAGATGAAAATAAATTGTTAGAACCATCCACATTACTTACTGTTAGGAAACTGATTCTAGATGGGAATCCCAAAGACTTAGCAAGATACCTGACCTTGGCTGATCTTAATCTCTTGAAGGTCTTGAATGAAGATGATCTTGGTGTCATGGTAACATCAGGTCTTGAGCTGATCACGCTTCCACAGGGTAAACAGATGAGATTGGACGTGCTGGAAAGGTAAGTTTGAAATATCATTGAGTGACAATCAAAATTTCAGAATAATTCTGAAATTTGGTTGACAAATGTAGACTCAGACAAGCCTGAGGTAAGCCTCCTTTTAAGCTTAGAAGCTCCAAATGAAGTTTGATCAGTAGCTTAACAGTCAAAGAATATGTAAGCCATTAGCAAAGGCTCTGATCAGTCTGTGCATATGCGCAGGCGGGTCTGAGCCTTTGCTGGTCACACATACCACATTGTTGGTAATCGTATGTCATGGCTCAGATAACTCTTAATTTCATCAGTAATCATGGCAACAAATATTGCCTGCTGATATTAAACCTTTGCAATTAGTTTTGATTGACCCAGATCAAAAGTGACAAGCTGTCAGATTGGATCTGGATCCTAAAGAGACATTGTTATATGACTCCTATAAAAGACCTCCTCTGATTGGCTGAAACTAGCTTGCACTGGTTGTGACAAATCTTGATGTCAAACAGTGATGAGCTCAAGACAGGTAACATAACTGACACAGAGCTAAAAATAGATTGAACTAGATCTAGCCCATGTGACATTAAGTTTTGTCACTGCTACATGAGAGCTAAAAATAGATATTGCAACACTGACTGATTTTTTACGGCGGCCAAAAGGCCGCCGTTCTAATATTGCTTTAGCTCTAAATTTTTCACCAATCAGAAGCATTTTTAAAATGTAATATTCATCACACCGACTGGAAAAAGATGCTCTCATTGGTTGATACTTAGAATGTCCATACAATCTTACTAAACATGAAACTTAACTTGAAAACATACATGTAAATGGCAGAGAACCAGTCTGTGCACTGGGTCTAAAAATGCAAATGTATAAACGACCTAATATCGAAAATAGGTCAACCCCCGATGTACAGTATTTGTAAATTGCTGTCACTATCGTGGTTTACATGCCTTGCACATGGTAAAGAAGTGCATTATAAAATAATCCACTAAATCCTAAAGGACTTTACAGTAATATCACGCTATTTAAATAAAATATTTGTAACTTTTCCAATTCCCAAATCTGGACATGATTATAGTCTGTTTCATATATTTCGACAATAGTCTTTTTTGGCCGTTATACGGTTGTATTCCCAATGCCAAAACGTTTCTTTTCTCCTATGTAAGGATGAAAAAATCCTAATTTCAAGTCGGAAAATATCAAAGAAAAAATCATCGTTTTTTCGAGTAAATTGTGTGTAAAATTGTTTATTTGGATTCGTTCGACATTTTCAGCCGACTATCGGCATATCAGTCGTGCTACTACTATGTAAATCATCTCGCTGCATTATAAGGGCCCTAGGGTGTTGTGCCCTCTAACGATCGGCATATCAGCCGTGGTTTACTCCTTTGCTCAGTTTTGAATCCTACATGTATTTATTCCTCGATTCTGGCTATGTTCTTTTCTGGTGTTCGGTCTGTTTCAGTGAACGTTTAATTTTACATTAACTTATTGTCAACGCCCCCCCCCCCCCCCCATTTTCCTAAAAACTTAGGACTTAAAACATTGTTCCCAAACCCATGCTGGTGAATGCCTAAAATTAAAAAAAAAGATTCAGATGCATTTCGCTCAGCAAAAGAGAGACAGAAACAGAACCACAACTTCGCTGGTTTTAGATTCCAGCATGCAAAGGCTTTAGGGGTAGATTGGAATTTCGCCTAAACCAGCGAATTTGGTTGCGTTTATCGTCAGTATTTGAGAGCCGCCGAATATCTTTTTTCAAGATATTTCTTGTTATGTATATTTCACAGGTAAAAAGTTTCAATTCAGAATTTGTTCATTTTATGAGAACAGCATTTAACCCATTTATGCCAAATGGAATTTCACACCGTTATCAATTGGAACAGTCCATTTCTCTTTTAAGGGGTGTTAGGTGGTATTTTTCATTTTTATTCAAGTTTTAATAGAAAATTATGCAAGCAGACAGTGGAGACCCTGATCAGATGCCGCATTCTGTGGCATCTGATCTGGGTCTGCACTATTTTCCTATGTCACACAAAAAGGACGCTAGGCATATATGGGTTAAAATGCAATTATTTTGCTTATCTCATAAGAGTTGCAGAAATTTGGGAAGTATATTGCTGATATAATCTTCCTAGGAACATCTGACTTGAGTAAATTTATAAATATGAAAATAAAAGAGAGACAGTGTCATATAACAAAACAATTGGTGCATTCTTTTTTGGTTAACATCAGGACTAGTCAACCCTCGAAAGTGATGTTCACCTCGGCTTCGCCTCGGTGAACATCACTGTTCTCGGGTTGACAAATCCTGATGTTAACCTCAAAAGAATGCATCAATTGTATATTGTTGCACGTTGAGCTAACCTAATGACTGACTTTCTGAACATTAAAAATACACCACAGAAACTTTTGCCATTTCGGTATTAGTTTGGTACCATAATGTTTCTTTCACTCTTATTTAGAGACCAGATAACCACATTTGTTGTGTTTAGTCTGAAGTAAATAAACATGTTACAAGCATCTTAAAAATTGAAGTGAGGTCATTTCTAGCACTTGACAGTGTGAAGCAAACCAAACTTGTCTTAACTATTTGCCTACTAGTGTTATCTGCTGATCATCTAAGATCTTTGCAAACAGTTTAGACCCGGACCAGGCCTGACAAAATGTCTTGCCTGATCTGGATCCAAACTGTTTCACACTCTGATGGTATTCCTGAAATATTTCTTTGATAAAGTTAACTTTGAAAAAATTAGGCAGACCACAAAAAATTTGCAATGAGTTAGATTTGCAGTCGAGTATTTAATCCTATCAGTAAATTGATACAAAATGTTCATTTGGGAGTTGATATGAGCCGCAACATGAGACTTCCAACAATGTGGTATGTGCCACCAACAAAGGCTCAGACCAGCCTGCGCATATGCACCGTCTGATCAGAGCCTTTGCTAGTCGCTCGAATATTTTATGACTTTAAAGCTACTGACCGAACATTATTTGGAGTTTCTAAGAGTAAAAGGAGGCTGCACAGGCTCGTCTGAGTCTACACTTGTCAAAGTGTTGGGAATCTCATGCCGAGGCTCATATATTTGTAAACCCCACTTGTAAGGCAGGAGAGGTATGTGGTGTACCTCTTGCACTTTTCCTTGTCCGTCTACACCCATTCATCAAGTTTTCTTCAACATTTGCATAAGTTGATTTCGGATACTAGTGGGTTGGGATTGCAGTGGACAAATTCATCCAATAACAACATATAATTCCCCTTGATTGATATTAAAATCAAGTTTTTGCTCCTTTTGGATGGATCTTGATTAAGTTTTGTATGTACATTTATAGATACTGGTTGAGGCAGTTGCCCAATTTTCAAGAAATTTATGGCTCATGATGTACAGTCGAACTTTGGTCGCTCGAACTCGCCTGTCTTGAACACCATGGATCGCTCGAACTCGTCCGTCGGTCCCGGCAATTTCCCTATACATTTTATGTTAAAATACACCCCAGGCTCGAACAGCGATAGCTCGAACTCTCGAACTCAAACCACGGTCCGCAGGGCAATTTTTCATGTAAAAACGCTATGATGGCTCGAACCAAATATTTCTTACATGAATCAGTCACACGCTTGATTTAAGATCATTATTATTTTCATAAGCACTCCGTGACAATGATGATTTTATCCTTGGGTTACCTAACTGACGAGCAGAACGTGTGAAGCAATTAGCGGCAATTTATCAGATCAAAGATTTGAGTAAGTTCTCACTTGTCACCACTTGGTAGAGCCGCCGAAAATGATTAAAGACAATTAATGAGATGCTTTGTATTCAAGAATTCGCGTGTCTAAATGTGTAAAACATGCCTGGCTGGATAAAGACAGGAATCAGGTGGTTTGGCGGTACAGTCTGATCCGCGTCTTTGTTGTACAAATCCTGGGGAGTCAAAGTTGTCATTTTTTTCATGTATTTATTCGTTGTTATTTAATTTATTGAAACTTGCACATTGTGAATAGATGATAAGAAACAAACTTGTTCTTTTTCTTTTATTGTTTTTCAATAAACGATAAACAACGAACATAAACTGTAGCAGCACATAAACAGAGACATTCACCCACAAGAATAATAACAGTACAGCCTACTCGATAGCAAATGCATTGATCAGCCTGCCCATATGCGCATGCTGATAATGTATTTACTTTCAACAGGTTCATATGCTAACACATTCGGCTTATCATCTTTACTCTAACGTGCAAAGGGTTATTGATCAGTGACATGTGTCACGTGTGCTTTGCAACTTTGGTTGATAAAAAACGTGGTGTCCGTGATGACAAAAAGTACACATGAACCAACTTGAATATTGTCAGGCTAGGTATCGCTCGAACACATGGATGGGTCGAACTCGCACCGACGGTCCCCATGAGTTTGAGCCATTGAAGTTCGACTGTATGTGAAAATTGTGTCTTCCTCAATACCTACAATGTATTATGTTTCTGCTTTGATATTATAAATCAGATCCAGGGTGAGATCATTATAATTTTTTTTTTGAAATATTCAACAGTCATTGGTCCTTGATATGTGTATGAAAGGGTGCTCATTTTGTAAGCATTGCTTGAGCAACTGTCCATACACATGGGTGAAAGTTCAAAAATTCCCAAATCCTGAACTTTTAAAATTCCAATATTAGAACTACAGGTATGCCCACTATTACTCACAATTTCAAGTTTGAATGGTCAATTGTCTTTAGACAGACTGACTATAAATCTCAGAACCTATTATTATCTCGCTAATTCAGCATTTTGAGGCTGACTTTCTGTGGAAAGTCAGCCTCAAAATCCTGATTCAGGAATAATCCTGAAAACTTTCACCCATGCATACAAAACTTTTCATGAATAGATATAAAAAAAAGGAAATATATTCATGGGATGGAACAAAATGTCATTGATTAAAAAAAACCACCAGGTTATCTAGAGCCCAGGTGAAAGTCTCAGCTTATGCTTTATTTTTGCAGAATTTTCTGTGTGAAGGCATTTGTAATGGTGATGACTTTGACCTGTGCGAAGGTGGTTGAGCGTGCTCACATGTTGAGTCAATGGATACAGATTGCTATGGAAGTGCAAAGCATGCTGGGAAACCTTTTTGCCTTTGACAACATCATGGCAGGCCTGATGTCAGATCAGGTAAACAATTTTGTTTGTTTGTTTGTTTTTTTGCTTTACGTCCCAAGTCAACAGCTATGGTCATGGCGGGACGGTCAGTTCATCTTACCACACTTTTTCCTTGGCAAGCTTGAACAAGCATTTATAGACGGATGGCTGAGAATGGGTTTGCTCCCCCCCCCCCCCATAGGGAATTTTGCAGACGTATCCTATCTTGTAGAGAATTGAAAGTCGCATCTTTTAAGAGATGTTTGCACTCTGTGCTCCGGGGTGTTAGTCTGTAAGAGCCTGTAACATACGTTACTTTATCAAATTAAGAAAAAGTAAATTGAAAGTTTGGGCTACAAATTAAAGACATTAAAATATTTATTTTTAAAATTCATTCATATAGTCTGCATACTGGATATCTTAACTACTTATGACAGCCATTTGAACAAATTGCGGCTTTATAAGGTCTCATATGCGTTACATAAATCAGATAACCCATTAAAATTTGCAAGTGTGGCTAACATCATTTACATTAACAACCTCTCTGTGTGTTTTGCAAAATGTTTTTAACCATGTCTGCCTAGCTTATGCATTTGGCTAACAGAAAAATTAAAGTTTGTTTCCCTATCTTAAATATATTTTCTGGAATAAGCAATTAAACAACCCTACCCCTACCCAGTTTTAAGGTGAAAAGTTTGGCATTAAAACTAAAGAAAAAATAGTTAAAAAATATTTGCAGTTGATGAGTATGTTTCATTGTTTGGGATTATTTGCTTATATGAAAAGACTCATAAATCTGCAAGTTTGCTGCAAAAGTTTGAATTTCAGGGGCTGTAACATATGTTACCTGATGTAATAAATGGGCAAGCTCATTGTCTTCACATAAGATATGCCTAAAATGTTTTAATCTCCTCGAGGGAATTTTGCAGACATATTCCTTCTTAAAGTACAACTCAAGCTGCATCGAATAAGGGATGTTTGCACTCTCTAAGTTGGGGCGTTAGTCTGAAACAGCATGTTACATGCGTTACTATATCAAATAAAGAAAATGTAGTTTGAAAGTTTGAGCTAAAATTGTGAAAAAAACTCGCAGCTGCTGGATATCTTACATTGTTTAGGGATTTTAAGCTGGCTCGTATGATAAAGACTTATAGAGCTGCTAGTTGTCACCAAGTTTTAAAGATTAGAGAGCGTTACATATGTTAGCGTGATAAGTAAAATCATCAAACAGTATTTTGACATCATGCTGAGTAAGGTTCTGCTCCATTGTAATCCCCTTTGGAATTCTGCAGACATATTACATCTTATGTAACCATTCAAGGTGCATTTAATAAGAAATGTTTGCACTCAGTAAGTCGGAGCTTTAGCCTGTAAAAGCTGGTTACATATGTTACTATATCAATTTGAGAATAAGAAATTTGAATGTTTGAGCTACAGAAAGAAGACATTAAAATTATCTAATAAATTGGCATTCTTATAGTCTGCATACTGGATGTCTTTACTACATATGGAAGCTGTTTAACATTAATACGGCTTACTGTGGTGTGATGTGCGTTACCTGAACGTAATTATAATTTAAAAGCCATAGTTGTGGCTATCTTCATTTAGTTAAACAACTACTATGACTTGGTTTCAAACTGTTTTATTAGATTTTACAAACATATACTCAATTGATGAATAGGAAAAACCAAGTTTGCTTTTGTATCTTAAATATATTGTCTTATAGGAGCTAATACACAGCCCTACTCCCAGTTTTACAGAGAAACAAATTTTGTGATTACCGTTTTAGTAAAACACATGAAAGCAATTGCAGCATGTGGATATTTTACATTTTCTTAGTCTGTCGTGCTCATATATCTGCAAGATGTCATTAAGTTTAAGATTATAAGTCTTTGGTGAGAAAACACTAGAAATTATATTCATTTCTGATTATCAAGCCCATGGACTGTTGTTACAGATGTTATCAATGACCTTTTGGACACATTTCCTAATACTGTGCATATAATGCTAAATATAGAGCCACAAATAGAAAAGATAGTTTTACATTTGTACAAGACAATACAATAAACAAAATGGTCCAAACTAATTCTTATCGATTTAACACTCATGTTAAACATTTGTCTTTGTCTGCTTCTGTGGTAGTCTATTTATCACACGCCTCCTTGCAACTAGTAGAATCATCACACAATATTTCAATCATTTACTATTATACAATTTTACCACCATTCCACTCAAAATTGATGAGCTATTATCAACTTCCCAATTCTGCCATTCATGGCTTGGAACAATTGAAAACTGATATGAATTCCTAATAGTTGGCTCTTTGAGTATATGTTTCAAGTGACACTGCAAGAAGGAGAAAGACAGAAAGACTAAAGCTTTTCAAGGAGGAAAACTATGTCATTTAAAGCAATGAGTACCTGGACTGATGTACCTTGATACTTCTGTGATAAAGAATCATATCTTAGCTGGTTAACTTTAATAAATGTAGCCTTTCCATACATGCAACAAACATATTTTCATCTAATAATGTCTCTGCACTTATTATCTTTCCCCAAGCATTCAAAAACTTATTTAAGTCTGAGTACTTCTGAAGTGCTGAAACCGAGGTAACTCTTTCCCTTCAGATAAACGAACTAGATGTATCACTGCAGGTAAAGCAATGAAATGCAGGATGAACAGAGCGCAATTAAGACCCTTTCACTACAGTGATTCACTAAGTTTCTAAGATAAGAGCGCTTATTAAAGGATGTAACATCTATAACTTGTCATAATAAACTAGCAAGGGCATTGTCGTGACATCCTTTTTGATTACACAGTCAGAGGCAAATGTTTTCAATTTCAGTGTTTTCAATGGATCATAAATGGGGCAACCTTATCAACTTGTTTACTAGATGTATAAATCTTCCATAGAGCATAATATAGAACTACTGGTTATCCTATTCTACCCATAGTCCACTTTCCTTGTTTTGAATGCAACAGCTAATGATATGGCTGCAAAAACTGAGAAATCAAAGGTTTTACATTATTTTAAGGACTGCTTCAATGTACTGACATCAAAAAACAACCAGCCAGGTCCATCTTCATGTTCTTTCTCATATACCAGATAACTTTCAAGTTGTAACAGAAATTGTTTCTGCCAAAACCATCAAGCCATCTGCCAAACCATCAAGAGTCAACAATGTAACTAAAGAAAACTTATAAAGTTCTTTGGGCGCAGCAAAATACTATTGATCTAAGACCTGAGGACTTAAGCACCAAAGGACTGTAAAGGTTCCATGGCAAATGATGCAAAAAAGCAGCATATCAAATTACTGTTTGACCAATGTTACAAATCTTTAAATATTCTTAGAGGTACACGGTAGACATAGCTTCTGCAAAATCAGAACAAAGTTATCATTTGACAAGCGCGGATGCAGAGGCAGCTGCAGTAAGATTGCTCTTGCCACTTCACAGGAAGAGACATATACCAGAGTCATACTCCATTGTATGCATATATGTGAAATGGCATTAAACCCATATTTAATCAGGTGTTTGATCCCATGACACTGACATGCTGTTTCAGCTGTTGAAGAATGCTAAGGATTCATGTTTTAGCTGAGTCAATTTGTTTGATGCTGGCACTGGCCACACATACAAAGAAAATTAAGTCTTTTGATGGCAAAAGAGGAGGATCACACGAAATGCTTATAAGTGTTTTTTGTCACACATACCAATTTTAAAAAGATATCTTAATTAATGTAACACATATAACACCAAAGGAAGCTGTATATTTGATAAAAACACTATCTTGTGTATCAAAGGTATTCAGCATGCAAACCGCATGAATAAAGCAAATAAATAGATTATTTTAAGTCTTCTTTCTGTTTCTCAGACTTTCAATTCATTTATTCTTAATTTGATATGGTAACATACGTAACATACCATTACAGGCTAACCCCCTGGTTAATAGAGTGCAAACATCTCTTATTTGATGCAGCTTCAATTGTTCTTTAAGGTAGGATATGTCTGCACAATTCCTAAAGGGGTGGAGAGGAACAGGATTGTACTCAGTTTGCAGCCCTAATACTATGCCATGATTCTACTGGTTGTGATGAAATGGGTGATTATTTTGCAATAGAAGCAGACACAATGATAGACATTGTGAGGGTGACTTGAATAAAGATTAATTTTGAATAATTATATCTAATATGAATATTTATTAAATTGTGTCTTTTAAATGAGAACTATTATTTTCTATATATATGTCTATATATTTTAATATTATAGGCATTAGGAAATATGTGATAAAAGATTATATATAACATCTGTAACACAATTCCATGGGCTTGTTATCAGCAATGACTATCAATTACTAAGACTAAGGCACCAGAGGCTAGAGATTAATAGGAAATCATTCGAAAAATAGTATTTTTTTTGAAATATCATCTCTTACTTCCAAGACCATTTCCTTGCTCATTCATTATGCCATGTAACGTACGTTACATACTTTAATAAGTGTTCTGATACTGATGTCAAACTTGCAAATGTATGATTCTTTATTGCATTAGCAAGACAGTGCCAAAAATGTAAGATATCCATGAGCGTCAAATATTTTCATATATTTTTCTTTAATAATAGATACCAAAATTGGATACTTAAAATTGGGGGGTAGGGTTGTTTGATAGCTCATATAAAACAATGTATTTGAGATAAAAAGGCAAACTTTGTTTTTTCTATTAGTTGAATGAGTATTTTAGAAAACTAAGATTAAAAACACTTTTAAAAATGCACAAACCGTCTGTAAAATTAAATGATGTTAGTCACGATTTCAACTTTCAAAGGGAAATTTAATTTATGTAACGCATATAACACCATTGAAGGCTGTAATTTTGTTTAAAATGCTGCTTTTATGTAGCTCAGGCATCCAGCTTGCTAACTACATAAGAAATTTGAATAATTAGATGGTTTAATGTCTTCTTTCTGTAGCTCAAACTTACATTTTGATTTTTTCCTTAGTTTGTTATAGTAACATATGTAACAGGCTGTCAGAGACTAACACCCCGGAGCACAGAGTGCAAACATCTCTTAAAAGATGCGGCTTGAAATTTTCTTTAAGAAAGGATATGTCTGCAAAATTCCCTAGGGGGGGGGGGGGGGAGCAGGACCTTTTTTAGCTTGAAGTCTATTAACCCGTGCTTTGTGCACATACTTTCGCTTGTAACTGACAACAACCCTTCTTGAATGATTCAGCGGAAGGGAGGAGAATGACCATGAAATCATTTCATGACCAATCTCCACGAAAGTATGGGACCGGGCCAGGATCAAACTCGCGACCCCTGGATCTGCAGTCATACTCGCATCTGTTGCCAGACAATAAGCAATTTCACTACAGGATACAATCATTAACCCATAAAGCGCCACCTATAATTTGCAGCAGACGAAAATTTCAAATTTTGTCGCTTTTTTAAAAGTATCAAATAAGGCATGGTATTTCATGAGAATCGTCTGCTGGCAGACGATTCTCATGAAATATCATACCTTATTTTTGTTGAAAACTAGGAAAGATGTCGCAACATTTGTCGTCTGCTGCAGTCGTGATTGGCGCTTTAAGGGTTAATCTTGGTGAGATGTATATAGAGGACCATGTAATGATGTCAATTACAAAATTGCATACACAATGCAAAATCTTGACATTACAGATATCATGCCCTAAAAAGCAATTTCTATGTAATTTTAACCCCTTCACTGCCTTACCCCGAGCTGTGCTCGTTATGAATACCGCTTCCAATATGCCAGTACCCAGAGCGTCGCTCATGTCAACACGTTGTCGTTTATATGCATGTTTTTATAATGATAATAGTCAAGGGACAGAACTCAATTATCCTTATCTGCTCTATAATAAAAGAGTTAACGTTTCAAAGATTTATACCATAACTCTGCGGCCGAAAGCTTGCTTTTCACAGGGAAAACGGCCAATTTGATGAAGAACTTGTTGTTTTTTTTCAAAGATGGCAGGCAATCGTGGCATTAGTCTGTTGTGTTTCTTTGAAGTAGAGGTTATTTTGGAAGTCTAAAATGGCTTGTATATGGATGACAATTGATAATAATTAGAATCAGCAAAGGTAAAGGAGGAAATTCCTGTCATTCTCACATTTTTGAACCATTGTTTTCCAACCATTCCAAAACAATGATGTTGTAACTGAAAGTAGACATTCATGTATTTTCAGCTGTTGAAAAAATATTTTTTTGATATGCTATCACTAGAAAACATTAGTTCAGACTTTGTACCAAATGTCTCAAACAAGCAGGAAAAAATTTGGTGTAAATCCCTACAGTGGTTATGATTTTGTATGAAATTATATGTTACACCATAATAAAATCAAATTAGCCGTATTTGCCCTGGCAAATTGCATGCACTTATAGATTGCAGTGAAGAGGTTAAAGTCATGAATCGTGCTTATGCATTATTGAATTTATTTAGATAAGATTTGGGAAAAGAGATAAAATGGGAGGCTTGCAAAACAACATAGCTTCTGTGATATTGAATGTTTATTTGAGGCAGCAATTGCAATTTTGATATCACATAGGCAAGCAGTGAGGGCTTAGTAGAGACTGTGCATCCATGCAGTCTCACCAGGTTTATCACTGCTTGCATACACACTGTATGGAAGTTGATAAAGAAGCATGTGAAATAGTAGACATCTAGCTCCACTACATACATATAGCTGTGCATTCATGTTTAAAGAATGATTTCACACTCATGCAATAATTACCATTCATTATCATACATTTGCTAGAAATTCTAACACACCTCGCCTAAAGAGCCAACGGTAACAAACTGTGATATATCGAACAATAATTCACAGCTAAAGTGTGTGATAGCTGACGTCACCCGAAAATGACGTCATTCATGGCGTTAGACCGTGTAACGCTGTTTTTACGCTTAAAAGACGTTACAATTACATGTAAACGTATGCGACGTAGTCTAAGTATTGGCGGGAGTTCTTCAGTGCAATGGTGGAAAGTTGGCAGAAGCTGAAGACTTTGAATGTTTTTTGCATCATTTATTGTGTGTTAGAATCGAAAGAGATCAGTTCCAGTGTGTGAATTGTTGAGTAATAATTCACTGTCGGTCAGTTGTACGAAGATAAATCACTCACGCTGCACGCTCGAGATTTGATCTTTACAACTGACCTCCAAACAGTGAATTATTACTCAACAATTAACTGCTGGAGCTGATCTATTTCTTAAATATGGTCGTTTTGCATATCAAGCACTTATATCAGTGTTGACACAGGCAGGTAAAGAGTTAACAACAGCTAAGGTTGATGGTAAAGATTGTTTAGCTGTCATTTTTGAAACAATACAGATAATGACTTTTCTCCTAGTTCAACCCTTTGTATGATAATGAATTCTTCCATCTGCTTTGATTCAATGGATCTGGGATGTTTCATTATTCATATCAAGGGATCACAGGTTAAAATTTCCAAATTAAGAAGTACATGTACTTTAGTCCCTAAAGATTGTTTTATTTTTGCAAAATGTGCAGACCCTGATGAAATGCTGTACTGGCCTGGGTCTTCACTATTTGTTATAGTACAGTAAAACTTGTGTAAAATGACCACTCTCAAAAAGACTGCAAATTGGTTTTCAAGACCTTTTATTGCTTAATGCAGGTCAAAAGTATGTAGAATGCTCCAATGGGAGCATTCTACAATACTATTGGCCTTCATCAAGCTAACATTTATCGTTTTGATCTGTGTTTTGTCTATTTTTGAGTGGCCGTTTTACACAGGTTCTACTGTACATGTTATGGTGTTCTCAGTATACAAAGGGTTGCAGACAGAGGGGACAGTGTAGCTTAACAATATGCCAACATGGCTAATCACACTGAAATAGACTATAAAATAAACTCATTCCTTCGTGGTGTACTGTAAAGACTATAAGAATCTATCATGAGTGTGAGGGAAGGATAGAAAAATCTGTCCCTGGGATCACTGTTTGGCATCACGAGGCTTGCCGAGTGATGACAAACGGTGATCCGGAGGGACAGATTTTTCTATCCTACCCTCACAGGAATAATGGATTATTTTTTTTGCACACCAGTTTTTTTTATTTTAAAATAAGCTGCCAGAAGTCCCTGAATTTGCTAAGATACAATTTCACATGATGATGTCACTTTAACATAACAATGACATCACTTGACACCATGTGCGTGAGTTCCAATACAACCAACATACTTAGTCCTCACGTGACAGCCTGGGTAAGATGGCATGGGTAAGATAAGATTTTCTATCCCAGGGTAAAATTTCAGATATCCTTATCCGGTGTGCAAGACTGGACTGGTCCCTGTGGTTGCAGAGAGGAGAGTTCAGTCAGGAAGTAGTCATTTAGTTACGGTAAATGTTCTAAAATTTCAAACACATACAGTAAAACCTGTCTTAAGCGGCCACTTAAAAATAGACAAAACAAAGATCTTAATGATCTCTAAGACAACACCAAGGCTCAGCAAGAAATCAATGTCTCTGAAAAAATAAAGCTCAATAAAAATTAGCAACAAAATATAAAACAATATATCAAGCAGAAAACATATACAGTAAAACCTGTCTTAAGTGGCCACTTAAAAATAGACAAAACAAAGATCTTAATGACAAATTGTAGCTTAATGAAGGTCGATAATATTGCAGAATGCTCCCACTGGAGCATTCTGCAATACTTTTGACCTGCATTAATTGGTAATCCGTCTTAAAAACAATTTTGGTCTTCTTTTTGAGTGGCCGCTTAGTACAGGTTTTACTGTATACTATTTCTCCTCTCAGATAAAATGGTGGTTATCAGGGCTGGAAATAACAAAATGCTTGTCAAAATAGCAAACAGAGAAGACCCTGATCAGACTGCTTCTTCAGAAGCAGTTTGATCAGGGTCTTCACTATTTGTGTAGACCTCTCTGGCAACTAGTGGTGTTTGAAATTGTAGAACATCTACTATACATGGATTTTTTTAATGCAGATACAGAGATTACGAGACACCTGGATGATACTAAGACAGAATCATACAAGCAGCGCCTTCATTTTTGATACAAAATTAAAATCCGGTTACAAAAGTTTGAACGATGGTAGTAGCTTCCTCCCGGTTCAGGGTGTATGCATTCCAAATATCACACCTGTTGTACAGCTACTGGAGCGTGACCAAAACGATACTAGTTACCTCCCTTGGGAGCTGCTGGATTTGAACAGTGATTTTGACATCATGCTGATGCACCTTGATATGGGACGGTTGATAACGGCTCAGTGTGGCGTGTACCGTGTCACTGGGCAGGCTGCAGTGAAAGACCTAGAGCCGGATGGTCAGAAGTCAGAGCTGTTTATGACAGAATTTCTAATGAGATTTATGTGGGGCTTTAAAGGGGCTGGGGTTAATAGAGTGGAGAGGCACAATAAGTTTGAGCAGTTACTCACAGCCTACTCTGAAAAATCTGAAAGAACAGGGGATGATGGTACAGCAGTTTAACTCTGCTGACTGGGTAATTTTGCATGCTTTTTTGTCGTCTGCTGATTTTTTTTTCAAAATCAACTTTTACAAAAAATTCTTTCATGAATACCATCAGTGTCAAACAGTTTGGATCCAGATCAGGCCCGACATTTTGTCGGGCCTGATCTGGGTCCAAACTGTTTGCAAAGGCTATCAGTAGATGACACTAGTTGGCAGAGTTAGCCCATTTCCAGCTATTCACGACAAATGTCTTCTGCTCTCTCATCTGCTTGTACACTTTGATAGCCTATATTGAAAACACTAGGGGACCAGATCAGTATACTCCTAAAGGAGCAATCTTATCAGGGTTGATAGTGGTTCTTTCACAATAAAAGTTTTCTGGAGTGCATTTGAATATATGCAGCAGACATGGCAGGATAAGGCAGAATACTGCACCCTTCTTCCAAGGTATGCAACTATTGCAACTTCCTGTATGTGTTTCTGTAAAGGGAAACGTTGCTCTTGGAGGAAAGAAATTGTTCCTAGATGGAGAAAGTTCTTTTCTTGTAAAAGCAGACATAGGTTTCCAATGGGATCAAATTTGCATTAAAGGGATCAATTTATCATTAAAAAGAAGACAATTCTGGTCTGTGCTTGCAGGAGAGTATTTGCATCCAGTGGGAGCGAACTCTCTTCTTCAAGAACAGATAATGAAGGTGAATTCTCTCCCTTATGAGCAGTCACTTGAATGTGAATTCTCTCCTTTAACTCTTTGCCTGCTAGTGCTGTCTGCTGATAACCTTTGCAAACAGTTAGGACCCAGATCAGGCCTTATAAAATGTCGGGCCTGATCTGGGTCGAATCTGTTTGACACTCTTATGGTATCCATGAAAGAATTTTTCGAAAAAGTTGATTTTGAAAAAAATCAGCAGATGAAGAAAAAGCACACAAAATTACCCAGTATGCAAAGAGTGGATACAACTGGGGGTGAATTTTCGCCTTTAAGAGCAGACTCAAAAAGTAAAGTAGTAAAACCTTTTGAAGTCAGAAATTTGAAAATGTATGTAAATTGAATGCTTGTCAGCCAAGCCCTGAAGAAGATGTTGTTCTTGAAGTATTAGTGCCACAAGGTTGTATCACCCAGTGCTTTTTCATCTTTTATTAGACCTTGTGGCTCTGATACTTCAGCTACTCTCTTCATTTAACAAGTGCTAGGTCGGAGCACAGTTGCTCAGTGGTAGAGCGTTAGACTTGGGATTGAAGGGTCGCTAGTTTGAGACTCACCAGATTCACCCTGTTACTTTCTTGAGCAAGACGCATTATTCTCTGCTTAATACTGGTTCAACCCATGAAGTCAGGAAAATTTCCCAACATGGTTGAAAAGTTGTTGACTAGGATGTAAAGCATCGACACAAACAAACAAAACAAGTGCTAGATAAAGTCCCATTGCAACCACAGGATTTTTTGTAAAGTATGTTACTTTTTAAAATCATTGCTGCTAGTTTGTTTTTTAATCTGTCTTAACTCTTGGCATGCTGGGTTTTTTTTCATGATTATTTTGTCATACGCTGATTATTTGCAGAATCAACTTTTTTGAAAAAATCTTTCAGAAATACCTTTAGGCTGTCAAACAGTTTGGATCCAGATCAGGCCCAACATTTTGTTGGGCCTGATCTGGGTACAAATTGTTTGCAAATGTTATCAGCAGACGACAAAGTCACCACTAGCAGGCAAAGAGTGAATGAAGTAAGATTTTTTTACCTATACAAAACCTGTACAAATCAAATGAAAATGCAGAAAACAATGAGCCAGCCCATGAGATAATACATGCATGAAAGTTTTCAGGATTTATCCTGAATTCAGGATTTTGAGGCTGACTTTCCATAGATTTTGAGGCTGACTTATTTGCAGTTGATCTGAACACAACTGACCATTTATGCTTGAAATTGTTAGTGTTACATTAGCATACTACAAGTTTTAAGATCTTATTTTCTAATATTAGGTTTTGAAAAATTTTTAATGTTCACCTATGGTAATGGAACTTATCACATTTGAGTAATGTCACTATTCAAACATTTTTGTGCAGTGTTGGCCCAGTAAAACCTACCCCATAAAACCCGGGTTTAATCTCGTTTGCTGGCCTATATGCAGTAACACTAACAAGGATTTTTATATTTTATATTCCTAACATCAATCATGCCAGTTTCCAGCTTAAGGTATGTACAGTGAAGATTCAAATCAGTCCGCACAGTCCGATCAGAGTCTTTGGTTCTACCTGAAGAAATGTTGAACCCTTAGGTACCCATAAATTACCCAGACTGTGTGGATGTGCAGACTGATTTGAATCTTCAATGTATGCACATGCCATTTTGTACCTTATGCTAGAGACCAGCGCATTAATTATTTATTTAGTGCATTTGAGACGCAACAAATTATTTTGTTTTAGACTATAGAGAAAGTCCTATAAACCAAGCTTTATTTCTTTAGGGGTCTGTTGTAGAATATTGCTTGTTTATATGTTGCGTTGCTTTTAGACCAGTTAGTTTAACTTTGACTAATATATTAGGTAAAGATTTTAAGCATCTTAACCTAGATTCTTAATGTTCAGTCCATGTGCGGATCCAGAGGGGTGACAGGAGGTCCAGACCCCACCCCTGGAAAATCACAAGTGGATTTAGGTTTCCTTAGAAATACTGGTTATGGACCTACCTCCAGAAGCAATAGGACTCTTGAGGGAGGTCCATAATTCTCTCTATGAAGTAAGTAGTTGACTAAAATAAAATAAATAAAGAAACACGTCGGTACGGAATTTCTGGATCCGGGCATGCAGGCGATCACTTCAGTTTTTTCATATTGGCAGTCTCAAATAGTTATTTAGCTAAGAGTTCTGACCTGATGATTAATTTTCTTTTTTCTTCAAGAAAACATATGTAGTTGGTACTCATTAGAAGCACCTCATTGAGACAAAACAAATATCATCATGGAAAAATAAGAAAAAGATAACCTTTTTTCCGTTGAACTAAGTGTCTTGTCTGTTATAATCTTTCATGTATCCCTCATGTAGTGGATACTGTTGCCCTTTTCTTGCATTTTAACCCTTTTCTCTATTTTTCGTGTGATGTTTGGAAGCCTAAATTTCAAACAATATGGAATCAGATCAGGGAGCAGTCTGATCAGGGCTCATAGTGTTTGTTTCCATTTGGAAATATGAAGCAGACATAAAAGCAGATGTCATTTTCAGGACAAAACATGATTGGCCGGATAAGAGTTAATGTCAACATAATTGTCATCACACTCATTGTAATTTACAGCTAAGTTGTTAGTCAAAGTAAGTTTAGCATTTTCAGGTTTAACTCTTGTGTTTGCTGATACCTGTTGCAAACAGTTTGAACCCAGATCAGGCCCAACAAAATTTCGGGCCTGATCTGGATCCAATCTGTTTGACACTCGGATGGTATTCTTGAAAGAATTTTTCGAGTGGGGGGGGGGGGGGAAGAGTTTAAAATATAGTTTTTGCACTCCATTCATTGAATATAACTTCAGAAATGTTGGGAGTGTTCCATTGTTTCATCATCATCATCATCACCACCATCATCATCATTTAAGGATCAAGAAATTTTAAATAAAAGAAGTTCTACGCTTTCAGATGTTCAGAAAATATGTGATGCACCTCACCCATTTGTATTCTCACACTTTTCCTCCAAAATACAAATTTGATTGCATGAATTATGATCAACATTAACTTTAACCCTCTCCTTGCAAGGGGATACATTTGATGTCTTCTGATAATCTTAGCAAACAGTTTTGACACTGATCAGGCCAGAAAAAAATTCGGTCCTGTTCTGGATCCAAGCTGATTTTCATGGATGATATCCTTGAATGTTTATAAAACGGCAGATGACAAAGAAGAGTATGGACCAGTGCCACGTTGTGAGAGAAACTGACTTTGTTGCATGCAATGAAGAAAGGCACAGACCAGCCTCAACTTCACAAGCTTTGGGTACTAAGTCCACTTCCATCGATACGCATATGGAACGAAGAGGACTAAGTACCCTTGGCTTGAAAAGATGACCAGCCTGTTGATGTGAGCCTTACTCTGTCGGAAACCCTGAAGACAGGCCCGAGGTTAAAAAACTTTTTTCATGCACAACTCAACTGAGCATGAAATTTCAACTGCTCATAAAAACCAGAATACCGACAAATAAAGAAGTTTCTTGCTTTAAGTCTCTCAGATGTTGTATTTATCATGCTAATAAATGTTAAAATGCCAACAATTGTTGGCATTTTAACCTTTATGAGCAGGATAAATTTCATGCTCAGCTGAGTTGAGTATGAAAAAAGTTTTATAACCTCGGGCCAGGTTTTCTCGCAGCGAGGGTCATATAAAAATTAACCAGCATGCAAAGAGTTAAATAGGCTCAGCAAAGGAGACTGGTACAGAACTGAATACACAATGCATTTTATGATTTGAATCTCCATAAAGTTCAGAATTTTTAGAAATTTTTAACTTTCACCCATGTGATTACGGTAAATTCAAAATTTTTGTGAACTTCATAATTACTCTGCCCTTGACTGTTGTAGGTTAATACTCCAGTTGCAAGTTTTTAAGGTCTCAAATATTGCCTTTTAACGCTATTCGGGAAAATAAAATTATTGTGAAAAATTTTGAATTTACAGTTTAGGCATTGACGCATGAAAACCTGTCTTCAGGATTTGCGATCATGTCAGATTCAATCCAGCCTGCTCAGCTACAGGGACTTGCTAGAGTATTGAAATTTTGCATTCTTTAAGTTTAGCTGTCACACTTTCCAGAAAGGAAATTTAACAAAGACACTGTGATCAGACTGTGTGGATGTGCTGGCTGGTCCGTGCTTTTGTTGTTTGCATGCAACAAAATCAGGTTTTCTTGTGTTAGGCCCATATTACAAAAAGCTTATGTAGCACATGTCTGGCAGAAGTCTATGCTGGACGCACATGTCATTATTCTCTGAGTATCAATTAAGATCGATAAGATTCTCCGGTTATGCGCAGTGTGTGGATAATGTGTCAAGGTCTATTCATGTGAAGACTGAGACGCGTTGCATAAGGTGAGGGTTTTGTAGCAAATTGCAATGCAACGGTATGTTACAAAACAAAAACAGTACTTCATAACTCAAGCTGACTCGCAGAAAGCACTTTGAGGGGACCAACTGTTGCATAGAGAAGCCCTATGTGGCGCTTTTTGTGTATTCACAGAACTTTTGTTGTGTAGCAGACTGTTATAGAAAAAGTGCTTTCTTAAGGCATAGTTGTTGCATAATGTTATGAAAGCACTACAAAACACCAAACATAAGTGCTCATCCTATGCAACTCGGCCCTGATCTGACTGGGAAGCTCACCTTACGCAACTCTGTCCTGATCAGACTGGGCTGTTCTGAGATCTATCATTTAGTTTATTTGTCATGCACTGGCCCATTTATTGTTTGAGCAACAAATGAGGGATTAAACAAAACTGTAGTGTGCACAGAGTGTAATTTAATGGATCCTTACTAGCTATTGTAACTGATGAACCAAGGTACTGTAAGTGACCTAATAAGCACACTGTGAGCATTCTTTTTTTAAAACACAATATCTTCTTTTGAATACAGTGTAGATCCAGATCAGCTGGCTTCACAAGATGATCAAGGTCCACACTTTTTTCATCCACATGAGGATTCAATGTTAATAATGTAATTGCATGACTGGACGGCCTGGTTATGAAAAGTATTAGAAAAAACTTGGTATGCACTTATAAGAGCATGTGTTGAAAATGGGCCTCGACATGAGAAAATTGTCTTTGGGGGGTTTTGAACAACAAAGGCGCAGACCAGCCTGCGCATCCGCCCAGTCTGATCAGCACCTTTGATATTTGCTTATTGGAAAGTATCATATTTATACTTGCTACAAGCGAAATTTAAATTTTCTAGCTAGTCTTTGTAACTGAGCAGGCTGGTTTGAATCTCACTCTGTCCGAAACCCTGAATACAGGTTTTGTCGCATCGAGGCCCATATGGTATAGGGAATCTGTATAAAACAGATACTGGTGAATTCATCAGGATAAGAGTTAAAAATCCTTCAATAATAGCTTGATATATTCATGTATCTTATATTTTAGTAAAGGGCCTGTCTACGGTATTTTAGCAATCCTACACATATGTACTATCGCTGTATTTTTATAATCTCTATTTTTATGTACATTATTTTTTATATCATAAAACAATATTAAACTGTTATTTTTATCCAATGATGTTTGTTCTTTTAGTTTTATGCCTACTGCATCATTAAGTTTGCATCCCTCTATAACACATTTATAAGCTAACCTGAACCTGAGGCTTGTTGGTGATTTAAGAGTATATGAGCTGTGACATGAGATTTCCAACAATGTGGTATGTGCGACCAGCAAAGCCTCAGATCAGCCTGCGCATATGCGCAGTCTGATCAGAGCCTTTGCTAGTTGCTTGAATATTCTATGACTGTTAACATCTTTTGGAGTTTTTAAGCTTAAAAAGATGCCTTACGGGCTCATCTCAGTCTATTCATGTCAAAATGCCACATTGTTGGAAATCACATGTCACGGCTCATATGTCTTTCCATCATTGTGTCCATCATCATTTTCAAGATTTCCTCTGAAACCACTGGACAGATTCAACTACTATTTCATATGCAGACTCCTTAGGGTGTCTGAGCAATTCAAATGGCCCTGGTCACATGACCAAGATAGCCACAATGCCTATATATACTGAGGGAAAAAAGTTTAGCAATTATTTATAATGGGGTTTCCCATAGGTGATCTTTGAAGCATTAGATCTTTTAAATTGGCGGGTTCGCAAACATGTCAGTTGTTTGAAAATGACCTAATGGCTACATGCAAGCGGTCAAAAGAAACAAAATCCGACTTCATAGTGAGGATTTGATCTGCTGAGCATTTTAATTTCAAATTTTATTCAATTGAAAGGGAGGTAATTTGGAGAAATACGATTTTCAACTAAAAACTGTACGAAAAGGGTGAACTAAACGTTCAGTTTTAAACCGTTTTTCACCTTCTTGCTTTTTGATCTAAACATTGGACATAAAAATGCAGCTTTCAGTCGAAAACTATTCGCACTATCGCCAGATAAGCTGTTTTAGCAAGGGGGCATAAAACCAGACTTTACATTATGTGAAATGTCAACATGTTAATGAAATCGTACTCGTGAACGTTTGTCAACATATATATTTGACACTATGAAATTATAAGTCATATTTCTTCTAGACTGTGAATCCTCAAAGTATATTGCTAAACTTTTTTCCCTCAGTATATAATCAGGCCCCCTAGGGGAACCTTAAAAGATTGGTTAAATCCTTAAAACTTTTATTTTGGTATAGAATTTTTTTTTTTTTTTGCAAAATCAGTAGTCATGTTTATAAGAAGCCCATGACTGTGTTCACACAAGTAATGCCTGTGATATTTTGCTGTATCCATTCTCAGACCATTGTAGGTGTCTAAAAATTCTTGGGTCATGGTGTGTACATGAAGTAGACCCTATAGTGGTCATATGATCAGTATTTCTGAGACTTCAGATCATGCAGCATTATGAAAACAGTGAAGTATGGAAAAATGGATAGCATCCATCATAGCAGGCATTTAACCCTTTGTAGAACAATGGAATTTCCCATAAAGTTTGATACAGTTAAGTTAGGATGGTTCATTGTATATCTATTGGGGAGTCACAGGTAATAATGTCCAAATAATCAGTGTTTTCGTTAAGAGCCGGCAGCCGGCAAAAACAGCCACCTACTTTGCCTTCTGTGCCGGCTACTTTGAAGATTGGTCCATTAGGTTGTACTATAAAACAGTAAATTTTGCCAATTTCCTGGCAATGTTTGCCGGCTACTCCAAATCCTAGAGAAATCCCTGAATAATATTCAATTTCTTACTCTGAAGATTGTTTTTGTTTAAGCAAACTGTGTAAGACGTTGAAATGCTGCATTCCGTGGAACTTCATCTGGGTCTTCATTGTTTGCAGAAGTTGCGACCAGCTGAGACTCAATCCAGCCTGCTCAGCTACAGAGTACAGAGACTACATAGAATCTAGAAATTTTGCATGTAGCAACTGAGTGTAGCTATTATACTTTACAAAGAGCAAAACAAAGACTGTGCTAATGTGTAGGCTGGTCTGCCCATTTGTTTTCTTTACTGTAAATTCTGATATTTTCGCGAAGGTTTTATTTTTGCGAAACTTCGCATGAGCGAAGTTTCGTGAAAATAAAATCCTTGCGAAATGGCAAGATCACACTGTCGTCTACTGAGATAGGTAAATCATGCCTTAGTTGCAAATTGTTAATGTCGCAAATATGTCTTTTAATGCTATTCGCGAAAATTTCCGAATTTACAGTACATGCAGCAAATTCAGGATTTCTCAAAACGAGGCCTAAACTTGACCTTTATTATCCACTTTTGAAGCAGGAGTGTATACATGTATTGTTTTGGATATGTCTGTTCTTCATTCTGGCCTGCCTTCAGTCCGGTCATCTGCTATAGCATACTAACCAAAAAATGGAACTTCATGAAACTTATACTGTACTTTTATGACCATAGAAGGGTTTTGCATGTGAAGTTTTGTGATAAATGTCATCATTTGTACTGTAGTTATTGGCCTTTGTTTAATGAACTGTCCCATCAAAAGCCATGCACATGTGCTTTTGTAAGTGATACTACGGTAAACGTTCTAAAGTTTCGAACACTTTTTTCTTAAATGTTGGTTATCAAGGCTGGATTTCACAAAAAGCTTGTCAGAAGAGCGCTCACATAGTCAGTGTGTCCACCCCACATCTTATGTATACATATGTCATACACAGACCTCATACCATACCTTACTTTCGTGTCAGGTTATTTCATTATAAAAGTAAGGAAGATGGCAAAGATCAGGGATCGCTACAATCAAGTACCACACCTGATCCAGGACATCACATGGGAAAATGATATTAGGAAATGACCAAAGTATGTCAGATCCTTCTTCTATGATATTGTACTTATGTAAAAGTGATTGATCAAATAAACTATGTTAAAACCAAAGTGATAAAAACACAAAAAAACACACACAAGAGAGCCAAGAGGTTAGCCATTTCCCAGTAGGTGACCACAAGGCTGCAATGAACAGATTAAAAAGCATGACAAACACGAAACATAACAAAAATGATCCACAAAAGAAGCACTGCCTTGAAACGGTCAGTAAAAATTATTGTACTGGAGGGCTTAAACCAGTTTCACGGTGCCATTCTCACCCTTAGTTCAGATGTGGATCAAGACACATAGATGTTTGGTTTGCATGAAAGATCACTAACTTATCCATGAATTATCTCCTAGAACATATAAATCAAGATATAGAAAGGAGATAAAGCAGAGATAAAGACTCAACAGTACATAAAACTGAATACCAGAGCAAAAGAACTCCAACAGTTAACCCCCCTGGGTTAAACCTGGGTGGGCCTGACAACAGCCAAAGCATCAGGCCTCAACCATCTTGAATAACTTCCAAAATGCTATGCCCACAGATTTCGAACTTTTGCACATTAAAGTATTGATATTTAGCATTTTATCTAAAGTTAGCATAAATTCCAGAACTTCACAAAAAATGTCTTTCATTCTTTTTTTCTGGAAAAAATCCCCTTCTTTGTATATCTCAGGCGCTGTATTGACTATCACTTAACTGGCACAAGTATTGTTAAGTAGATACTAAGCTGAACAAATTAATGACAATAATCAGTGAAAAATACTTTCAGATGTAAAATATTATGAAAAATATTACCTTTTTTAACAGCTGATGCTGGTGTAAGGTAGTCATTGGCTGGTATGTCTACAAGGTTGTGTATGATCTTGAATAGCATGGTAAGTTGGTGTTTGGCACGCCTGGCTTCAACAGACTCCCATTCGAGGTGTTCAAGTAAAGATATCACACTGCTGGCATTCTTGTAACGGTTTGTGACGTACCTGGCAGCTCTGCATTGTACCATCTCTATCTTATGGATGTAGTCCTTGGTGTAGGTACTCCAGACTGTTGAGCTTTACTTTATGATTGGCCTCACCATAGAGAAGTAGGCTGCTGATTTCATTTCCTCATTGGGAACTCTTAGGCTGCGGCGTAAGAATCCTAGGATGTTGTTGGCTTTCTTGACAGTTGAGTCCATGTGTCTGTTCCATGACATGTTAGACTGCAACTCTACACCAAGGTATCTTTCGGAGTCTTCCATTTCCAAAGTATGGCCTTTCAATGAGTAATTGGAGGAAATGGGGTTCGTTGATCTGGTCACTCTGATTGCGCTGCACTTTTCTTGGTGGAATGCTATACCCCATTTCTTTTCCCATTCAGCAAGGCTATTTAGGTCATCTTGTAGGATGTTACAGTCATTTTGGTTCTTTATGCGTCTGTACAGAATGCAGTCATCTGCAAAGCATCTAATCTTGTAATAGACACAGTCGGGAAGACCATTTATAAAGACCAAGAAATGTAGTGGTCCCAAAACTGTTCCACTGTCTGACGTGGCTCCTTCAACTGTACCTGTTGTGACCTGTGTGTCAGAAAAGCTCTTATCCAGTTAAAGGTACTCCCTCTTACCCTACAATAGTCAAGTTTCTTAAGCAGACGTTGGTGTGGCATACGGTCGAGTGCTTCGGAGAAGTCCAAAATTATCAAGTCATGTTGGTGCCTCTTGTATAAGCCAGACACTAATTTATCTGCCAGTGTAAGGAGTGAGTCTCGCTGCTGCTTTTTGCCCTGAATCCATGCTGGCAGTCTGTTAGGATGTTATTCTCATCTAGGTGCTTGATGACGTTACTGGTGATGATGTGCTCTTGAATCCTGCAACATATACAAGTCAGGGAGACAGGCCGATAGTTGCTTGGTTTATACTTCTCTTCTTTCTTGAATATGGCAGTAACGTTGGCCATCCCTCAGTCCTTAAGTACTTTTCCTGTGTCAAGGCTTCTCTGGAAAATTGATACTAGGTAAGGTGCAATCTTGTGATCCAATTACTTGAGTATTCTTGCGGGGACAGAGTCAGGACCACATGCTTTGGCCGGGTTTAGCTTCAAAAGCAGCTTGAGAACTCCTTCCTCTGTGACTTGAATATCGCTCATGGACGGAAATGACTTGCCATCCGGGTTTGGGATGTCCTCCTCATCTTCTTTGGTCCATGTTGACTCATATTGTTGGTTAAGAATATCCGCCTTGTCTTTTGGGACATCATGGAGGCGTCCATGCTCTTTCAGTGGAGCGATCCCACTGTTGTCTCGTCGCAGCGACTTGACGAAGCTAAAGAGTCTTTTCTGTTTTGATTGATGCTCTTGGCCTGGGTCCCTGACTTCAATCAGTTCAATAAAACTGTCCCTCTGCCTTCTGTAGTCTAGCTTTAGTTTCTCTGTAGTGCGGAATATCCTTGGCTGCCCCTGTCATCTGTTGTTGCTTAAACAGCATCTTCCGTTTCCTGGGAAGGCTCTTGACCTGCTTGTTTACCCATGGCTTCTGTATCTTTTCACCTCGGAGCATTTTGGAGGGAATGTATTTATCCATGAGGGAATGTATATTCTTTTTGAAAGTGGACCAGAGACATTCAACATCTTCTGTTTCGGCTCTGTCCTCAAATTCGTGCTGGTATGCCTGCAGGTCGCTCTTCATGAATGCGTAGTCAGCCTTCCAGTACTTGGATACTTTCCTTGGTGGGGTCTTCACTTTCATTGTGTACAAGCTTGACTCTATAAAAACTGCTTCATAGTTGGTAATGCCCAGGATTTTGTTTCGACCTTGTTTATAAGTATAGCATTAGTTGTAAAGAAAGCTCCAGTATATTAGATGTTGTTTCTGTGATTCTGGTTGGCTGCGTTACTATTTTGTACAGGTGTGCATCCTTAGTCAGTAACTGGTTGCAGACTGAGCTGTTGCTAGCATTTGGCTTGACAATTTCTTCCTCCCAATCAATATCCGGCAGATTGAAATCACCACTGATCCATAAGTGAGCCCCTTTGTCTGTGGGGATATATGTTATTCTGGAATGATAGTGTTGTAGGTATTCCTGGTCGCCTTTGTCCAGGGGTTTGTAAATGGATCCGATATAAAGATCTGTGCTGCTTTGGATTATTTCTTTTGCCCAAACCATTTCCCAGTCAGTGTTGTTGTCCACCTTCAGTTCTTCAGTCTCGCTGCTGTCAAACTGATTTGACACGAGAAGGAATACGCCACCACCTGTTGTACCACTAGGTATGTCTCTTCGATAGCAGTTGAAACCATCCGGGAAGACTTCAGACGATTTAACAGACGAATTTAGCCATGATTCACCACTACCAATGACGATATCCGCTTGAAGGGATGCAATCATATTCTTGAGTTGAGCAGGCTTTCCGCTTGACTTGATCAATTGGCAGTTTAACACGACTTTACGATAAGGTAGTTTGTGTCTCCTTGTTGGGTCCCTATGAGACAAAGGTCTTGTGGGCGACGATGTTGCAATTGGGTAGTTGAAGCTAATGTCTGGCATTATTTGCTTAGCTGGGAGAATGAGTTTGATGCCTCAAAAATGGTTGTGTCAAATATGCTGGTAGATATATTTGTAATGCCACACTAGAAGCATTCCCAACTGACACTTTTAAGACCGTCATAGATACAATCTGGCATTTCCATGCACTCCTGATGGTACCATACATCACACAAGTCACAGCATACTCCTGGTGTAGACCATTTCACTGCACTTTGGTATATGCAGGGTTCCCACAAGCTCTGGAAATCATGGAAAACCTGGAAAATCACTAAAAAAAAGTTCCATGCATGGAAAAATCATGGAATTTGAAAAACCTGAATAATCATGGAAAAATCATGGAATTTTGTGAAACAATATGATAAAACCACCAGTAGCCAGAAAACTAGCTGTCGACAGCTAGTTTTCTGGCTACTGGTGGTTTCAAGTTTTAATTACTTCCAAATGCATGCATGGTCTACAAGCATGCCGTTGTTGTTGCATTCCGCATTTATGCTCAGCGTGGTGAAGTTGCTGCTAAAAGGGGAGGCTGGAGGCTGTGCATTAAAACATTGTTGATGATGGAAAATCATGGATAAATCATGGAATTGTTTTTTTTGTTTCTGCGGGAACCCTGCATATGGCACATGGAAATTTAATAGGCCTCAGGCGTGGATTGGCTCTGGGGCATAGGGCTGTACAGAGATAGAGCAAGACTGTACAAGTGACGGTACAAATAATGCTCCATAGAGCCCATCGAAACGGCAATGTAACGCTTTATAAAACAGTTACAGAAGCAGTTTGATAGATAAAGGAGGAAGTAAACCAAAACAGCTGATATAAATTTATTCATGATTAACAACACTCATGTGCGTCGAGGACCCTCGAGGAAGAACCTGAGGGCACCCAGATTATCACGCTCTTTTTACTGAAGACTAATAAAAACTGAAAATAGTTTACTACCTTGAACTCAAAATAATCCAAATATGGTGACTTCAAACTAACACAAACACAAAAGTAAATGGCCTTGCACGTTGTGTATTGATACTAAGTGATGGACCGGCGTTGTACAGACTCCCGATCATTATTCAATCTAATCCCTTGGCTGTGAAATGTGTACATACGTGCGTACCCACCATATCCATGTATACGTATACATATGCGTGTATAATCATATAAATTTGCTATCTATAAATTTATATATATTATGTGACATGTGTTGAAAAATCATTTAGTATAATTGCTCCATTTTATAATAAGCATAACTTGTCAAAAACAAAGGTCATATATTTGCACCAGTATCGAGATTAATCAGAAATAGTCCTAAGAATGAAAAAAGGGTTCTGCGGTCCATGGCATTAAAGTATGAATGTGTAAATGTATAAAGCTTATACATGTATATTAAAATTAGCGTCATAGTGTTGGCGTAAGTGATGACGACACTCCTCCAAGAAAAGCAAACGTGAGTATGACCAGGAAATACCACAATCACACAATGCAGACTAACCCACGGCACCTTGAGTGAGAGCCACAGAACGCTAACAGTCACAAGACATCAGGAAGACAATTAAAGGAGCTAGTGCATTAAATTTCCAACAATGTGGTATGTGCAACCAGCAAAGCCTCAGATCAGCCTGCACATACGTGCAGTCTGGTCAGAGCCTTTGCTAGTCGCTTGAGTATTCTACGATTGTTAAGCTACTGGCTGAACATCATTTTGGGGTTTCTAAGCTTAAAATGATGCTGCAGAGGCTCGTCCGAGTCTACACATGTCAAAATGCATTGTTGGAAATCTCATGCACTGGCTCAATTTAAGTAAAGCAATCAGCTATCTCTTCCCCCAACACTAGAAGGTCATAAAGTACTGAATAACACATCTTCGCAAGCCAAGGGTACTAAGTCGACTTCTTTCCTTACGCACATAAGCATTACTCTTGCGTAAGGAACGAAGTGGACTTAGTACCCTTGGCTTGCGAAGATGTGAATAACAAAACAACGACCAAACATATAACCTCCACGATCAATGGAGGGGGTAACAATAAACAACGAAACAACAACAGAACCATCGCCTTAGAACGGACAGCAGCCTTAGCCACTGGGGGTGGGAGGTGGCTGAAGTGCATTTTACTGGTACCAAACCTTCGTCCTAGAGTATGTTCTTGCTAAAGCACAAAAATTGTTTAGCTCGCATGGAGGCTTCTTTAATTGCACGACGGTGGGTCAGGCCTCAGACTCTATGACGGCTCTGACGTAAAGCTTTAATCGGTGGGTTGGTGTCTGATGCTAATCTGTAGCTGGATCTACTGTGGCTCAACTTGAGGTTTTCTTTAGCTCTGACTATCTGTGAGTCGTGTGCCATTTTCTTTGTTTCATCATAGTGTGCTAATTTGATTAGAGCGTTTCTCCATGATCATACATTGCATTAGTTAGAAGGCTTCCATGCGAGCTGAGCATTTCTTGTACTTCAACAACAGCAGAATCTAGGGCGAGGATTTGGTACCAGTAAAATGCATTTAAGCCCCCGGTGGCTTAGGCTGCTGTCCGTTTTCTAAGGCGACGGTTCTGTTGTTGTTGACTTTTTGTTTATTGTTACTCCCATTGTGGGAGTCTGAAATTGTTCTATGTTTTGTTGTACGTTACTTTATGTCCGTTCTAGTTTTTAATCCTCTTGATGGGGAAGAGATATCTGGTTGCTTTGCTTAATTTTTTCTTCCTTGTGTCTCGTGATGGTTGAGTGGCTCTTCCTGGCGGTGCCATAGGTTGATTGTGGTATTTCCTGATCATACTCACTTACTATTCATACCTATAGCAATATAGCATCACAGAGAAACAATCAAATCAAATTAACACACTATGATAAAACAAAGAAAAGGGCTCACGATCCACAGATAGTCCAAGCTAAAGAAAACCTCAAGTTGAGCCACGGTGGGCCCAGCCAAAGACAAGCATCAGGCACCAAACGAATGATTAAAGCTTTAGCCAGGGCCATCATGGAGTCTAAGGCCTGACCCACCGTCGAGCAATTAAAGAGGAAACCATCGCTATAAACAGCGATTTAGTTTACAAAAAACAACAACGTGCAGACTGTCGCGTGATATTCGTGCTATATCCAAGGCTATAAGATGTGTCAATAATAGATAGTTTGGCGTTTTGATATTTCTGTGCCATTAAGTGACTTGTAACAAAAGATCAAAAGATTTGCAAAGAAAATCCGGTTTGATTATTGTTACTGACGTTGATATGACGCCAGAACGAGCTTCGCTTCAACTTGAATTCTAACACACCTCGCCTATAGAGCCAACGGTAACAAACTGTGATATATCGGACAATAATTCACTGCAAAAGTGTGTGATAGCTGACGTCACTGGACAATGACGTCATTCATGGCATAAGACGGTGTAACGTCGTTTTTACGCTTGAAAGACGTTACAATTACATGTAAACGTATGCGACGTAGTCTAAATATTGGCGGGAGTTCTTCAGTGCAATGGCGGAAAGTTGGAAGAAGCTGAAGACTTCGAATGCGTTTTCGTCGTTTATTGTGTGTTAGAATCGAAATAGATCAGCTCCATTGCGTGAATTGTTGAGTAATAATTCACTGTTTGTCGGTCAGTTGTTCGAAGATAAATCACTCGCGCTGCGCGCTCGTGATTTGATCTTCTTTACAACTGACCTCCAACAGTGAATTATTACTCAACAATTCACTGCTGGAGCTGATCTATTTCTTAATTAAAACATAGCAAAGAGGTTTGCCGTTAATAAAATAATTGTGTGTGTGTGTGTGTGTGTGTGTGTGTGTGTGTGTGTGTGTGTGTGTGTGTGTGTGTGTGTGTGTGTCACAACGACCACCAGGGAAATGCCTAGTGCACAATGCAAATAAATGGCTGCGTGTGCGGTTTTGTCAAAATGTACGAAAGCAGAATGATTCGCATGTGTTTTTCTGAATATTTTTCGGTGTCATCAAATAAGATACAATGTCGATAAGTGAAATATTATAAAGAATGTTTGATTCCTGTGTTCTTGTCTAAAAGATCTGGGTTCTTGATAGGACAAGTGCCCGGTCAAGTGGTGCGTAACTAACTTGGCTCACTGTATTGTCATTTACCTCATAGGGACGCCTTTTGATGATTTTTTCAAGCAGAGCAGACCAGATCAGATCAGGATCTACAAGACAAATGCCTATATTAGTATGGTCAGGCCCAGTCTGGAATACTGTGCATCCATGTGAACCCCGACCAGAAAGAGCTAATACAAAAGATTGAGATGATCCAACGCAGCGCTGCAAGATATGATTCCAACCGCTTCTGAAACACCAGCAGCGTATCATCGATGCTTGATGCTCTCCAATGGGAATCACTCGAATCCAGGTGGACCAAAACCCAGCTTATACTACTGTTTAAGATCACGAATGATTTGGTGGACATAAGGGCTGATGATTATCTTGCCTCCTCAATAGCAGAACCAGACAAGCTCTCCCTAAGAAGTTCCGACAGAATTATATCTACACGTACAGACTCGTATAAATTTAGCTTTTCCCCCCGCATCACCCCAGTTTGGAATTCCCCCCAGCATCAGTTGCTGAGGCCCCTTCTTTGGTACCTTTCAAGAAGGGGTTATTCCCCATATACTTCTAAGCAGTGTTAAGGGCCCGGTTGCTTATTAACTCGCCAGGCGGGGGGCTGTGCTGTCGGGGACGTAAGGGCCCTGGTACCGCCGGTCTTTATCTGGTGAGCCAAAGGCAACTGGGAATACTTCTCCTTATATCTTTTTATTTGTAAGTCTTTTTTATCCATATAGAATTCTTGTTTTTGATATCATAATAATAGACATGTTTACTCTTGTTATTCTGTATATAGTAAGTAAGTAAGTAAAGACTTTATTTAACGAGGGTAACAACATTTAGCAAACAATGGTACTAGTCTTCCATGAGGCCCTCATATATGATACATGTACAAATATATGTTACAATAATATACAAATTTTACCCAAAAAAATACAGTATAAATAATACATAGAATATCAAAAGTTCAGGATACTGACAATTTTTGTAATAAGTATATGAAGAAATGGTAGCAAAAACTTTAACATTTCACTATATTTTAAAGCTGAATGTTATCTTCCAACTCATCTCATGAATTAGAAAATAAGAATCAGCTCACTGCAGGTAGTCTATACACTACACATCTGTAAATAGTTTTGGGATTTATAGTTTTCATTGTTTTTGTTTGTTTGTCGCTAGTCCTAGTCAACATCTATGGTCATTGCGGGATGGTCAGTTTACCTAACCACACTTTTTTCACTGGGCAAGCTTGAACAAGCCTATTACAATTCAAATATCTAAAATTTTACAGTAATATTGCAATCTTGAGTCAGCACATGATAAGAGTAGAGTGACATGGACTGGTAACATGGATAACTTTTGGTATTACATGTATATGGCTGATTGAAGGAAAGTTATTGCATATTGGGTAAAATCACCTTTCATCACCCTACTCTTATCATACCAAACTTTATCAATGAAAATATACAAAAATGATATTTATCATAATTATCAACAATGAAATAAGTAAATATACGAATATGAAATAGGAACAAAGCAAAGAATAAGATTATCATTTTCAAAGAGACAAAGATTGAGTGATCATTTTCTTGATTCAATTCATCCCAGTAGCTTGCCATAGATATAAGTATTATAAGCTCATGATTCATCCATAATAAATTATGTAATGGGTACATCACTCTGTAAGCCATTTGATACATCTATTATGAAATGTTTCAGCAGTCTGACTACTTTTAACATTATCAGGGAGACAGTTCCATATCAAGCAGCCTGAGTAACGTATGCTGTGCTTAAAGCACTCCTTTTTGGGCAATGGAGGAATAAAACATCCTGAGGCTGATGATCTTAGATTTACCGACATGTTCATTTCATTTCTAAGTGTGAAATTTTCAGAAATATAAGAGGGTGTTAAACCATTATAAACTTTGAACATAAATTTTGCTTTTCTTAGAAATAAACGATCATAAACAGATAAAGTCTTTAGAGACTGCATTGCCTCATTGGAATCCTCTACATTGTAATCGAGAACAACACGACAAGCACGCTTTTGTAGCCTGAAAATTTTCATTTTACTAGACTCACATGAATTGCCCCACACAATATTGCAGTTGACAATATGAGGCTGGATATATGATTTATAGAATTGCACACGATGTGCTTGTGACAGAAAGCTCTTGATCTTTGAAAGTAGCCAAATATAGGATGATATTTTCTTACAGACATGCTTAACTTGATCAGACCAACTTCTATTGTTGTCTACATAGACTCCAAGTATTTTATCACTTGATATCATTTTAAGCGTTTCATCCATATATTGAAGGTTGAGATTTGTGTTCTGTAACCTTAATCTTTTTGGTTGGTAGTTACTAGCATTACTTTAGTTTTCACTGAATTTAATACCATGCCATTGTTTTACACCAGACATGGAGTTGGTTTAATCCTTCTTGGAGATTTACCTCAATAGCTTCTAATGAAGTTTGGATGTCATACAAAGAAGTGTCATCGGCATAGAGATTTGCTGAAACGTTATCCACGTAAAGTGGTAAATCATTAATAAAAAGCAAAATTAGAGTGGCCCCAAAATGGAACCTTGAGGGACACCACAGGTGACCTTTTCAAAGTCAGATATGCAATTATTTAGGGAGACCAGTTGTCGCCTATTTGTAAGATAGGTATCAAAACTATGTAAGTGCTTCACTGCTTATGCCATATAGTTTCAATTTTGACAAAAGAATTTGATGGTCAACTAGGTCAGAAGCCTTTTTAAAATCAACAAGTACAATTCCTACTAGTTCTCCATTGTCCATGGCATTTAACCATGAATCAATCATGTGCACTAGAGCAGTTTCACAAGAATGCTGTGACCGAAAACCTGACTGGGTCCTATGTAATAAATTATTCTCATTAAGATAACCTGATAAACAATCATGCACATGTTTCTCAAGGACTTTTGATAATACAGGTAGAATCCATATGGGACGATAAATATCAACATCATCATGTGGCCCAAATTAACTGCTTATATTCTCTAGTTGTTTTTTCCATCTTTTCTAGTGCTACCATGAAGTCAAACCGTTGAATAATTGTCAAAAGTTTTTTGTTTGTTTGTTTTTGTTGCTTTACGTCCCATGTCAACAGCTATGGTCATTGCGGGACGGTCAGTTCAATTAACCACACTTTTTCCTGGGCAGGCTTGAGCAAGCGGTTAACCAGTAATTTGTGCACATACTTTCGCTTGTAACTGACAACAACCCTTCTTGAATAAATCAGCGGAAGGGAGGAGAATGACCGTAGAAATTATTTCATGATCGATCTCCACGAAAGTATGGTACCGGGCCGGGGTTGAACTCGCGACCCCTGGATCAAATGACGGATCAACTTACGATGTAGATGTCGATGTACCGTCTGTTTGCATTATAGAAGAATATGACGCTAGTGAACAAATGGGAATTTTTTGGGGGATGGGGGCAGAGGTGGGGGGCGGTACTCTGATTTTTTCATACATACGTAGGCTCGGGCCCAGCATCTACCGTTCACCCCAAAAAATATCAGGAATTTCAAGCACCCCCAAAAATATCCCCGATTCTGTACCTTGACCTTAAGAAAAGACCCTAAAATGCATAGAAATGACCACGAAATATAGTTCAATTTTGGGATGACCACCAAAAAATATCCACTAGATCTTCACATCCCAAAAAAACTAATTTTTCAGAGAACCCCCAAAAATATTGAAATTCAAAATTTTGGACCCAAAAAAGTGACCCGAGCCTACGTATGTATGAAAATACCAGAGTACTCCACTGGGTATAAATATTGAGGTCAATTTAAATGGAAACAAATGGCTTTTGTCTGGTGCATATAAGCCTCCATCCATGTCTGATGAACTATTTGAACAGGACTGTACCTTAGGATTGGACAAAATTAGTGAAAACTATGAACATTTTATTTTGCTTGGAGATTTAAATTTCAATATGCTCGATGGACCTAAAAGTGAAAAATTGAAAGGCGTTTGTGATATTTTTGATTTAAGCAACATCGTAAAGGACCCTACTTGTTTTACCTCTAGGAACAAACCTTCACTTTTGGATGTTATTTTAGTCAATCATGCTTCTTTTATTGGTAAAACTTTTAATTTTAACTGTGGTTTGAGTGATGTGCATAATCTCATTGGGTTTCAATTAAATATTGATGTACCTTCAAATAAATCTAATTGGAGAAAGTACAGGAGTTTTAAAAATTTTGATGTTGAAAGTTTCAATACTGAATGGGGTAGTAAACTGTCTCAGATAGATTTTTCTGAGGGTAGGAATGTGAATGAAATGTATGAGGATTTTACCAATACCATTACATCTGTTACTGATAAATTTGCTCCCCAAAAGGTCAAAAAATGCATACCTAAACCTGTTCCATACATGAATAAGTCTTTGAAACAAGCTGTATATAAAAAGCAAATGCTATTCAATAAATTTCAGAAATATAAAACTTCAAAAAATTGGGAAAAATTCAGAAGGCAGAGAAATTTAGTTACTAAGCTTAAGCGGAAATCAACCAACCAGTATTTTCTTGAAAGATGCTTGGGAGGCAGTAAAACTAAGGATTTTTGGTCTACAGTCAAACCATTTTTAACCAATAAAGGCACTCATTTTCAAAAAGATACTATTTTATTTGAAGAAGGCAAACTTGTAAATGACCAGCAAGAAATTTGTGACATTTTTAATAATTTTTTCGTGAATGTTGCCAAAAATATTGGAGAAAACTCTATTCCTGTAAATAGTCAACATCCAAGCATTACAAAAATTCAAGAAAATAATATAACACACTCTATTTTAGATTTTAAGCCAATTGAGGAGAGTTTTATCAGTAAGCAGATCAATAAACTTAGTTTAAAGAAAGCTACTCAGGGATTCAGTTTGGCGTCGGCCATCGGACATAGTCCGAAAATAGTTCCAGATGTCCGAGAGTTTGCTGTCCAGTTTGGACAGTTTGTCCGAGACGATTTTCAGAAGTGCATACTGTACGGTAATGCACAGTGATGCAATAGTATTTTTGTTTTATAAAACGATCGCTGATTGGCCAAATTTCTGTAAGCGGTAGGCTGGTTCGCATTATCTTACCCCTAAAATATTTATGCACTAAAGGAAACCAGTCATGAAGTTTTGTTACGCGACGCCTGATTGGTCTATTGCATCCTGTAAACTTCTTACCTCGATTTCATCTCGAAGCGGACAGCATATTTGCATTGGCATTCGCCGATAAAATGACTAAAAAACTTAATTGCCACCAAGAAACAACGGGAACTCAAGGTTTTAATGCCCCAAAACAGTTTGCCCGCTCCATCATTACCTGAACAGCCACTTTCCGTGACTAACGAGTCGTGCAGCGGTCGAAAATAGCAGCAAAAAAAAAAACAGTACCCCACCCACTTCCACCGATCAGCAAGCTCCAGTCGCCTCATTAAATAAAAAGCCAGCCAATCAATCAGGCCGCACCTACCATCCGAAATGGTAGCAAAACTGCCCCTTGTTTCATTATGAGAAGGGCAGATAGCATTTTCGGTTTATGGTGGTAAAATGAGTGTCTGAAAAAATTTCAAAATGTCCGAACAATATTGGGGCTGCTCGGACAAATTGTCCGAAGCGAATTTCAGTCCAGCTGAAACCCTGCTACTGGTCATGACGGTATTTCATCCAAAATTCTTAAATTTGCTAAACCTGTTGTTTTACAACCAATCACATTTTTGATAAACGAAACTATTAAAGTGTCTGAGTTCCCCGATGAATGTAAAAAAGCAATGGTCAGCCCCCTTCATAAAAAGAACAGTACCCTAGATAAGGAGAATTACCGTCCTGTCAGTATCTTACCTATTTTATCCAAACTATATGAAAGGGCGATAAATGCCCAACTGATGAATTTCTTTGAAACCAAATTTCATACATACTTGTCAGCTTTTAGACCTGGCTATGGATGTCAGAGTACACTTTTGAGGATAATCGAGGACTGGAAGCAGGCTTTAGATGATAATAAATATGTTGCGGCCATACTCATGGATCTTTCAAAAGCATTTGATTGTTTACCTCATGACCTGCTTCTTCTAAAACTTAAATACTATGGTTTATCAGAAAATGCTCTAAAATTAATGAAAAGTTATTTAACAAACAGAAAACAGTGTGTAAAATTAGGCAGTATTAAAAGTAATTTTGAAGCTATCCTCAAAGGTGTACCTCAGGGATCCATACTAGGGCCTGTTCTCTTTAATATTTTTATTAATGACATTTTTCATTTTGTTAAGTCTTGTAGTTTGTATAATTATGCAGATGACAATACTGTATCATGCTCAGACAATAGTCTGGAGAATGTCATTGGTAAACTTTCTGAGGATAGTGTTTTGCTGATTAGGTGGTTTCTAAATAACAAGATGAAGGCCAATCCGGAAAAATTTCAGGCTATAGCAGTAGGTGAAAAAACAAAAGTTGAAGATATTACTTTTAATCTTGACAATAACATTATTAAATGCGAAGAAAGTGTTAAACTTTTGGGAGTGACAATAGATTTTCAGCTAAATTTCAATGTTCAGGTCTCAAATATATGCAAAAAGGCATCAAAACAGTTAAATGTTTTAAAACGGATTGGCAAACACTTGTGCAGACTTGGAAAATTAAACATTTATCACTCTTTCATTCTGTCCAACTTTAACTATTGTCCTCTTACCTGGCACTTCTGTGGTGAACTAAACACCAAGAAAATAGAGAAAATTCAAGAAAGGGCTTTGAGATTTATCTACAGTGACTATAGCTCCAGTTATGAGTCACTGTTGATAAAATCTCAGCTCCCATCACTGAGGGTCAGACGTATGAGGACAATAGCTTTGGAGTCTTTTAAAATTTTGAATAAATTGTCTCCTGCTTACTTAAATGATTTGTTAACTGTTAAAAATCATTCTTATAATTTTAGGTACCAGAAAACAGTTGAAGTTCCACAGGTGAGAACAGTTAAATACGGTTCTAGGTCCTTTCGCTCCACGGCAGCCAAAATCTGGAATTCTCTTCCTCAACATCTTCGTGATATTAGCAGTTTTGGTGTCTTCAAAAACCAAATTAATGCATGGAGCGGGGGGTCCTGTTCATGTTCATTCTGTTCTGTTGGTTGAAATGGTTTTTTTACATGTTAGTTTGTTTAGTTGTAAAATTGTTATGATAAATTTTCTTATTTTCCAGCAAAGACATATGTTGTGGGTGCTCAGAAGAACCAGCTGAATGAGACGGTTCTTTTGAGCACCCAAAACACATGTTTTAACTTATTAATAAGTTATCCTTTTATCTACTTAGAATCATCAAAGATCCATAAATATTTAATTTCACATGCATTTTATGATGTAATTGTACCAATTTTAACACCATTGTGTTTTTACACATATAAATTATTTTCAGTGTACAGTCAACCCTCTTTATAACGACACTGTTTGTTCCAAGCTATCTTTGACGTTAAAGTGAATTTGCTGTTATAAAGAAATTCTGACCATTACCAGATTTCAACATAATAATCCTTTGGGAAAAGAAAATATTGTACAAATGAATTAAAATGCTATTATTCCAAATGTATACATCAGTTCAATTTCATATTGCATTAAAATGCACAAAGCGTCCCACTTATCAAGTGAGACAGAAACCTGTTCATGCAAAAATACCTTGTTCTGATCACAAAATTGTCTGACAAATGGTAACAATTCTGTTATAATGAATTTATTTTCAATAGAAATTGTATATCTGTTCCCAGAAGTTACTGTCAGTGTCGTTAAGTGAATATTCTGTTATAAAGAGGGAATTTTAATGGAAAAAGATCCGTTCCCAGCAATTTTATGTTGGATATTGAATATTCTGTTATAACGAGTGACGTTATAAAGAGTTTTGACTGTACTAAGGTTGCAGGCAACATTTTCATTTTTAGGCTATTGTAAATAATAATTTTGTGATGTGTCATATCTAAATGTGCTAATGCTTTTTACTGTGATATTTGTCCTATATGTATCTTCTCGTCAAGTAACTTGTACTAGTCGGTAAATAGCTATACATAGCTAATGTTATCTCTGTTTATACTCTCCGACTTTAAATAAAATTTGTCTTATGTCTTATGTCTTACTGGGGGTGAATTGCAAATATTTCAATCATTTTTGGGTTATGCATGGTCGATATAATTATGTGCATGCTATTATTTTTTAGGGGGCTTGCTGGGGTCGAGCCTTTATAGCAAGTAAAAATGAGAGTACCCTCTTCCCTCCCGTGTGTGCATTCACTGAGACCAATCTTTTTGTGTAAGCCAAATCTTATAAAAAGTATCCTTGTGTAAGATGTTTCTTTAACGACCCTTACAATAAGGGAGATAAGTGTGCATTGCGAAATTAATTTTCGTCCAATCAAAATTCAGTATTTGCAGCAGCTCGGAATCGATTTACACTCGGCAGCCATTTCATAATAAACATTGCAAAATATTAATTTATTTCGACAAAAATGGGCTTCGAAACCTGTGGGCCAAATGAAGTTATGGTTGTTTCGGGTAAGTAAATATTCAAGAACTATGTGCATCTATATAACCCATTGCTTATTCTACGACGATCTTGCAATTGATGCCGATAGCTGCAGATGTTGAGATGAAATTTGATCCAGTTTCCAGTTTTCGTTTCTTAGATTTCCGCAGGAATCTTTCTTTCTTTCTCTTAATACTGGCACGATCAAATTTTGATCATTACGACAGGGAGTGCAATTTTGGAATTTTGAAGAAAAAAACAAAAACAAAACAAAAACAAAACAAAACAAAACAAATCTTTCGGCTGTGTTTTTAACTAAATGAGGAGTGCCCTAAACTCCTCAGCAGTCTGGGAATTGACCGTCGAAGGAGAAAGACTATTCCACTGTGGTATACGACCTGGTAGATTTCAAACTGCGAGCAGGGGTCAGGTACTTGTCTTTTTCTATAGACACAGCACCAGAATGTATCTTATGAAAGAGAAGCAGGGAGGACTGATCCCTACGGGCCTCAAGAGATGGCCACTCAAGCTCATCAAGCATCTCGCCGACACTACTTGTGTTACGCCATCTCCTGCAGGTCCAACGGGCTGCTGTCCTCTGAACTTTCTCTACTTGATTAATCTGAAGTTTTGAGTAAGGGCTCCAAATGGGTGCTGCATACTCTAGTTTAGGCCGAACCAAAGTTTTGTATGCAACTTCCTTAGTACTCCGAGGTGCAAAAGCCAAATTCCTGCGAAGGAAACCAAGTGTCTTAGTTGCTTTGGAAGAAATTTCTGAAATGTGTTGACCCCAATCCATATTATTTTGTTTGTTGTTGTTGCTTTACGTCCCAAGTCAACAGCTATGGTCATTGCGGGACGGTCAGTTCACCTAACAACACTTTTTCCTGGGCAGGCTTGAACAAGCGGTTAACCAGTAATTCGTGCACATACTTTCGCTTGTAACTGACAACAACCCTTCTTGAATGAATCAGCGGAAGGAGGAGAATGACCGTAGAAATCATTTCATGATCAATCTCCACGAAAGGATGGGACCGGACCGGGATCGAACTCACGACCCCTGGATCTGCAGTCAGACACGCATCTGTAGCCAGACACGTTACCGACTGCGCTACGCGGCCCGGCAAAACAATCCATATTATCAGAGATGGTTATGCCAAGGTATTTTGCTGACTGAACGTTTTCCAAAGTTTGGTTGTGAAGGGAGTAATCAAAGAGAATCTGTTTGTGATGCTGATGCCGAGTCACTCTCATAGAGTGACATTTGGCTACATTGAACTTCATTTGCCAATCGGCTTCCCATTGTCCTAAGCTAGTGAGGTCTTCCTGCGTGAGGAATCCGAACGTTCTCATACGATTCTCTCTACCGGACCATTCCTCCAGTTCATAGTTAATTTCTGGTTCAAGCTGATAGATTTTTTGTGCATATAAGATTGAAAGAAACCACTGACTGATGAGTTCTCACTGACTTGCTCGGTGGGTGGGGTCTCTGACAGACTATTTTGTAACACATGGCAACTTCTGGTTTACAGGGCACAGTTTAAGCTAAATGTTGAAGTTAATGTTCTGGTAGTTGAATGATTGGGGCTCTGCCCACACATCCGCTGTTTCTTTTTGATTAGGGCTAATTCAATCACTTCTTCTTCATCATCCGATAAAGTGCATAACCAAATAGTAGGCATCATCGCACTGTGATAAAAGCTTTGGACAAGTGAGGGAGGGTCCATGTATTGTGTATGCCATGTATCGTGGAATATCCCAAGTTCATGAATATCCCAAGTTTGTGAAGTCAATATTATGCACTGTATTCGTGGGTCTTGCTGCTGTAATCATTCTAATAGTAAAAAACTGTTTTTAACTATCAACTCAGTTCACTGATAAGTATCGGCACCAAGGTTGGCAGAATGCCCCAGTGGCACTTCAAGGAAATACTGCCAAATATGATTTACAACCCTCCACATTTACAGGGCTTCAGATTTTTTTCAAGATGGATAGGCCGAAGAGACCAATGGAACAAAAAATAGTGGGTCATTTTCTTAAATGATGGGCTCAAGCATACCAAACTAAACATACTAGACATTTGGATAGTATACTTTGCCTACACACTGACATAGACACTTGTATGCATATATAGGGAGCGCAGTGGCTCAGTGGTAGAGTGCTTGACTCGAGACCGAAGGGCTGCGGGTTCGAGCCTCACCGGCGTCACTGCGTTGTGGTCCTTGAGCAAGACACATTTATCCTAGCTTAGTACTGGTTCAACCCAGGAAGTCCCGTCCCGCATAACTGAAAGATTGTTGAGTGGACGTAAAGAATGAAATCAAACAAATGTATGCATATATGCTTATTGACTGCTGATTATACAGTAAAACCTGTCTTAAGTGGACACTAAAAAAGAAGACAAATTATCGCTAAATGCAGGTCAGAAGTATTGCAAAATGCTCCAAGGGGAGCATTCTGCAATCCTTTCGACCTTCATTAAGCTACTATTTGTTATTAAGATCTTTGTTTTGTCTTTTTTGAGTGGCTACTCAAGACAGGTTATACTTTATTAACAACCTACATGTACTTTCTGTTTTGTGAAGTTCATAGACTCACTGTAAGATGAATATTCTTATTAAAGTGAGAATTTTTCACAACTAAATAGGATGAGTCCACATAGCCCACTGCCTTGGAAAGTGATGGGCCATATTATGAAATCATGGGACAATGACCCGGGCCCACCATAAATCTGAAGGCCTGCATTTAGATTGGTAATTTCAATAATAGAGGTTATTTGACTTAATATTCCATTTCTACTAGTTTATCAGGCTATAAGCTAAATTATCTAAGTTTACGGTATAAGTCTAATTCTTTAAACATTTAAATTTGATAAGTGAATTTTAGAAGAAGAAAAAAACCTGTTTCGTACCGCCACAGTACTTATCAGTTTGCAAGTGCATAGCTACAGATAGAGTTTGGTGAGTGACCCTTATCTGTATATATCAATTAAAGACACCCATGTTTGTGGTCACCTGGACTTTAATTGTCTAAGTTTAAATGTGAAGTTAAGGTTGGGTATTTTGATGACTGACTCATATCTGTACTACTGTAACTCAATTAAAAACACCCCTGATTGTGGTCACCTGGAGTTTAGTTGTCTTTAGTTAAAATATGAAGTCAATCATGACATCCTATTGTTCATCATTGCCCCTGGCTATACAGTATCCATTTGAATAAGGTATGCTGGGGATGCGTTGTTTTAACAATTTATGACAGGCACAGGTGTCAAACAATTGCCAGATACACAGGTCAATTTTCTCCCCATTTAAAGGTCAAATTAGAATTTACCCTTCTCCTGCTGAACCCAGACTGTTTAATCTGTTTTTGAAAACACTAGATCCTGATCAGCTAGTTTCTGTCAGAAGCCACAAGATCCACACTGTTTATACAAAATACAGACTTAAGCTGAACAGGATAAAATTTGGGAGAAGTGTTACTGTCTTCGTTACTGTGTAGTATATAAAATATTCAGCATGATAAGGTCTAAAGATACTATTTATTGTTAAAAATTATTTCAAAATTTCAGTCTAAGGCCAAATAAAAAATATGTGTGGTTCAGGTTACATCTTGAAAAAAATAAGGGCAGGTAGGTAGGCAACTTTTTTTTTAGAAAACTTTTTTTCCTTGGAGTGTATAGATCTGCTTTGAAATGTATAAAAATTTAATAAGTCAAAGCTGGTATAAAAGAGTCCATCTATTTCCAATACTAAAGAAAGAATGCATAGAAATTTAGTTTTTCATTCAGATGAGCGTGCTTGACTCGAGACTGAGGGGCCGCGGGTCAAGCACGCTCATCTGAATGAAAAACTAAATTTCTATGCATTCTTTCTTTAGTATTGGAAATAGATGGACTCTTTTATACCAGCTTTGACTTATTAAATACATTTCAAAGCATTTATCCTAGCTTAGTACTGGTTTAACCCAGGAAGACCCGTCCCTGTTTAACTGAAAGATTGTTGATGGGACGTAAAGAATCAAATTAAACAGACAAACAAATTCAGATGAGCACTTTGATAGTATTACATTCTTTTCTGGTATTTTTTTTCAACTTCAAAATTTGGAGAAAAAAGTTAAGAGTAGGGGGTAAAAAATTAGGGACATGTTTAAATATATTCAAAGGTTTTATGCTGATACAGTAGCCTCATATTCAATATTTACATTTTCACTCATTTAGTTCAATTACATACTTTTTTAAGTCAACTTCCTAAAGATATCTGCTGCATTTTACAGCTAAAAATCATATTTGCCAGTATTTCGCGGCAAAAAGTTATATTTGCCAGTATTTGTCACTTGAGCCTTATTTGCCATACCAGGAAATATAGGTAAATTCCACCGGTAAATACCGGGGATGGAAATTTTCAGCCCATCCTTGATCGGCCTGAATATGCCTTTCAAACAGGTATAGTATATGCAATCAAGATGCGAAGTTCACAAACTATTGATTTATTCTTATTCCCAATTTTGTGTAGTCTTTAAACGGCCAAAAATAGATAAAAAATAAAATTTCACTTACTCCAAATGTTTCTGCAATTTGTTTACAGTCAAGGTCATGTGTGTTCCGCCATTTATTTGTCGGCGCATCCCTTCAAGCCACAAAGACAGGAAGGGTGATTTCACGACACACCTTGCAGGCAAAGGGCCTGTTTATAAAAAAGTGATAAATAAGGGGCTTACAAAATACAACTAGAACACATTCGATGGCCGGCCATCGCAAATCCCCATGCTCTCAAAGATATCTTATGGTATTTGATCCTTTGACCCCATCCCAAGGTCACCAGTTTGATCCTAGGGTAAAAATTTTCAGTGTATCTTGGTCTACTGCTCATCCCCTTTAATTTGATATGCCACATGACCATGTTCAGGAAATTAAATTTTTGACCCCCAGCACTCCCAAGTCCCAAACCCTGGGGCATGCATTACCCAGGTGACCGAATAAGAGTCCTGTCTTATATGTTTATATCTTTCATTTGTGAGAAGACACACAAAGTTTAGTTTAAAAATCTTTGAAAGTGACTTTGTAATTGAGATTTAATGATATTTGATCTTTTGGCCCCTCCCCAAGGCCCGAGAAGGCGGGGACCAAAAAAATTGTGCCGTTGCATGTGCCATTGATGTAAGTAACTCACACACCAAATCTGGTTGAATTTGGACCACTCAACCCCCCACGATACCCCCAAGTCCGACCCCTGGGGCATGACCGAAGCAACTGAATGAAAATCCCGTCTGATATGTTTTATATCTTTCATTTGTGAGAAGACACACAAAGTTTGGTTTAGAAATCTTTGAAATTGACTTTGTAATTGAATTTTAATGATATTTGACCTTTTGGCCCCTCCGCAGGACCCCAGGGGGTGGGGCCAAAAAAAAAGTGCCGTTGCACACCCTATTCATGTGAGCAACTCACACACCAAATTTGGTTGAATTTGTCCAATGGTTTAGGAGGAGATAGCATGACGGACCGACGAAGGCGATTGCAATATCCCCGACACTTTTTTAAAAAAGCGTGGGGATAACAACGAGCACGCTGGCACAGTACCAGCAAGGCAGTCACGACCTGTTTGAGTGGTGGGGAAAGCCGGAGAGAAAACACTGCAAGCTTGTACGGAACAGGCCAAACCTTGTAGACATAACTAAGCCAAGGTGCAAAAAAAATAGGTCTACCTGTTAGGATAGGTAACCCGAACAGACAAGCTGCCTATGGGAGAGTGCAACGAGAACTACCCAGAGGGTACACTGTATCATTGTCATTAGGTGTCCTGAAATGGTGGCGTGCCCCCAGCCTCGCTTTTTCAGAAACGCCAGGAAAATTCAGCGCTACACAGCAATAGTGCAGCACTTACTTCCCCACCACTCAAACACTGACTAACTTACTTGTAACAGCGAGCAGAGAGGGAGCTCTTGCTCGATCTATGCAAATTCCTGCCAAGTCCAGCGCTACCCCCACCCATTCGCATCCCACTGTGAGAAACTTAAACACCTGAATTTCCACCTAAAACGTGAAAGACTAAATAAAACGCTATTCTTATGCACATGAGTTTGTAACGCGACGTCTGATTTGATAACGTCAAAAATTTGTGACAGTATATCCTGCGATATACTGTCGGAAATAGTTTGACGTCATTAATTACGTCACCTTTGATTGATGATGTGCGGCTTTATGCGGCTTGCAACGCTCCAATTTGAGCTCAAATTGCATCTATAAGTGCATTAGAATGGGGATAACCATATTCAAAATTTTCATTTGGGGAGGTATATCGTCGGATATATGTTCGGAAATCACGTTTTACGGCTCCGCTCGCACGTAAAACTAAATTTCCGACCGTAAATCCGACGATATACCTCCCCAAATGAAAATTATGAATACTGTTATCCCCTAAATGTCTTGTTTTAATTTTCTACATATATAAGACTGCTTTAAATTAAGAACCAGGCCCTGTAACACAGTCAGTAGCATCCAGGGGCCCTGAGTCGATCATGGCCCGGTCCCATACTTTAGCGGAGATATTGATCATGAAACAACTTCTAAGGCCACTCTCCTCCCAAGCGAAAGAGTATGCACAGAGCATCTAACACTTCAAATCAGGCAAATTAAATTATTTATTAAGATAAGAAATACATGTATGTAGTAGGCTTGTAGCTCATGGCTGTAAATACCATTGAAGGCATCATTTTAATAAGGCCACATATTTTTTCTTCAGGCATCTGGGCTACTACTGTTTGCAAAGAGCAGACAATAAGAATACAAAGAGTTCACTAAGGCCAAACACAATTATACCTCTGTTTAGGGTAACCGGACTCTACCTAAATTTAGTGATTGAACCTAGAATTGTTTTCAGGTTACCTGGAAAAATATAATTGTATGCATTTTGAAAGGCGAAATGCCTTTCATATGCATATTTTTTTTTTTTTTTCCAGAATATTTTTTTTATTTGTGCCTACCCTACCTAAAATTTTCAGACCAGTTACCCGAAACACACTTAGTTTTTATTTGCCTAACTTTATCTTGCAGGATGCTGTCTGGGACAGTCAGAGTTTATTCCCGGCGGCCGAGTGTTTGTCTGGCCAATCATTCAAAGATTACAAAGGTAGGCGGAATTTGTATTTAATTCATTAAATTCATATATGTTAAAAGATTTGAGAAACAGATTCATGGAATTTCACTAATATTTTCTCAGAAATGCCAGAGCTGATCAAATTTAACCCATATCCTGCAAATATTCTTTGTCCAGAAAATGCCATCTGCTTATTACATCTGCTGCATATATTCAAATGCACTCTCAGACTAATTTTTGCATGGAAGCACACTATGAATCCTGATCAGACTGCTCCTAAGGGAGCAGTCTGATCTGGGTTTTTATTGTTTACAATATACAGGACACTTAAATACATAAGTTGAAGATTGAGCAAACAACAATTGTCAGGAATAGCGGGAATTTGCCAGGAAACGGGTTAAAATGAAGCGGTGATGGGTAAGACAATCAGAAGTGTACTTTTAACCCTTTTCTCTCCATTTACAACAAGTGCCGTCTGCTCTCTCACTCCCTTATGCAGGGATAATTTTCGGGCAAGATATTGACAGATTTGCTCAATTTTCTTTAATAATCTCATTGAAAATGGATTAGAGAAAGTTCTCATGGCAAAATCATTAAATGTAATGAGTCTAAGGATTTTGATAAAAATTTTCTATGAAAATTCATAATTTCTCGTCCAATTTGGATGAATGAGATATTTTCTCTCATGATTTTTTGAGCAAGAATTATTCTTGCTTATGTACTTTGGTAGCCTATATTGCAAGCAATGTCAATCCTGATGAGACTGATCAGGGTTTTATAGTGTTTGCTACTATAGTAAAAGTATACTGGAGTGCATTTGAATATATACAACAGACAGCATTTTCAGGACAAAATATTGCCTGGATAAGAGTAAATTGACCTTGTTCATTGTTGAAACTGTAAGCGGCTACTCAATAAAGAATACCAGAATTGGTTTTCAAGACTGATTGTCGCTTAATGCAGGTCAAAAGTATTGCAGAATGCTCCAAGGAGAGCATTCTGCAATACTTTGGACCTTCATTAAAGTACCGTTTGTCATTAACACCCTTGTTTTGTCTATTTTTCAGTGGCCGCTTAAGACAGGTTTTACTGTATATTGACATTTAGTCTGAACCTTCATTCAACATTATCTGCTTATGAATTTGTTTTGTTTGTTTTAAATGATGCTTTTCATCCCTGTCAACAATTTTTCAGTCATGTCATGGAGCCATCCTGGATTGAACCTGTACTAAAAGTGTCTTGTTCAAGGACACTACACAGTGAAGCTTAAACAAGTGACCTTGGTCTCAGGATGAGCACACTCTACCACAGAGCCACTGCCCTCATCTCTTATAAAATTGAAACTTAATAAAGAAATAAGCCAGCACACAAGATTTGGAACCAAACTTTGAGCGTAAAAAATGAAGTTTTCTGATACAACAGTTTATGCATGTGTTTTTGGGTGCTGAAATGAACCATCTCATTGAGACTGTTCGTTTGAGCAGCCAGACTGAGAAACAAGAACATTAATTTTTGCAGAACCATCTGAAAACCTGGCAAACCAAAAATGAAACACCATAATGATATGGGTTTGGGCTAGTCTAGTGAATAATATACAATTATTGACTGATGTTGAGGTCCATATTATACAATTATTGACTTATGTTGAGGTAGACATGGAGTGTTATTGAACAGTAAATGTCATATTGACCGACGCGGAGCGGAGGTCAATTTTATTTAGTTTACTGTTCAATAACACTCCATGTCTACCGAAATATAAGTCAACAATTGTTTTATTATAAAATAAATGTATGTTATGCATTTCTTGCCATTTTATACCGTTAAAACGACTGACGTTACAGATGAATCATGCACAATTACTTGACATTCTGATATCACTTCCCATAAGCCATGTAATATTACCTCGTGTTGTGTGTTTTGCAACGTCACGTCCGGCAAACCATGCAATATGTAGTTTTATTGACTCAAGTGGATATGCATCTGGGCCAATCAGAAGATGTTTATTTATAGATTATATAATAAATAGTTATATCAGTGGCAGTTGAAAGGCATCTTGGCCAATCAGAAGATGTTTATTTATAGATTATATAATAATGGTTCTAATCTCAAATTCTCATATGTATATGTTGTAATTTTGAAATTACAAATTCATGTTATATAGATGAATAAATGTGGTAAATGTTTTATTTCCTGCAACCACAGAATGAATCTTAACACGATGACACTGGCAATAGAGAGCCCAATGGTTTACACCAAATTTGGTGTGGCTATCTCGGTCACAGGTATTGCCCAAGTAAGTCGGTAACTATAGTGAGCCGTGGGTTTGTGTTTGAGTGGTCCGAAGACAGTTTTACCGCCAAACCCAATCTTGCATGTTGTCTGTCCATGCTCTTGCCACTGTATTTGCTTTTATAGTACATGTACACATAGATTTTGTCCTGTTTCAGCATTTTAGACTAGTGATATCGTCCATCTTGTTGAATACACAAAGGTTTTGATTATCCATTATACATTTTGAGGGCTCACAGGTTAGAATTGGTAAAATCCAGCAAATGTTTAACCCTTTTCCCACCATTCATGGCAAATCATAGGGCAAGTTAAGTAAAAAATTTTAGCGGAAAATTGCGATTAATCCCTACCCATCAGTTTAGACATGTGTTTTGGGTGCTCAAAAGAACTGTCTCATCTAGACGGTTCTTTTGAGTACCCACAACATATGTTTTGGTTGAGAAATGAGAAAAATAATTTTCTGTTACACACTCTTATCTGGCCTGACAAATGCCATCTTTCTCATTGCTTATGATTTTTGTTAGCCTAAAGCGCAAACAAATGAACAAGAGCAGTTCATAGTGTTTGCTTCCAAGGTAAAAGGATTCTGTAATGAATTTAAATATATGCAGCAGATGTAATGAGCCAACGACGTTTTCAGATAAAACATCTTATTAACTTGACATGATAAGGGCTAAAAACTGCCCAGCTCCCAATGTGTCAGGGATTTATTGTTGTGTTCTCAGGGGCCGATATTAGGCCCCTTCCCAATGAAATTTAGGTGACTTTTATCCCAATTTTGAAAAAAAATCCCATCTCCAAAAAAATTTTTTTTGGGGGGGGGGGGAAGGACAATTTTCATTCAGTCACACACTCACACACAGGCTACATGGTAACATTCTACTACCATTGCATCTTATTTCTCCTTCAATTTAATGACAATAGTTTGTGTAATAGCTAATTTGTTATTTAATTTATGGAAAATGACGTCATAATTGCACACTACATGTATAACAAATTTTCCAATTTAGGGATTTACCATGCTAATTTTCCTAATCTGAAAGGCCCTAGGGCCCCTTCCCAAAATTGCAAAAAAAAAATCCTGTGTGTGTTCAATTACGGTAATTCAACTCTTTTTTGACGGGACATGCATACACATTTGCCAATAATGTAGAGTCAAACAAGATTCTATATGTAACCCCTCCAAATACATTGAATATTGGACCATCAAAACGCTTTTTGTATAAAATATAAGGTGGATGATTTCAGCAACCAAGAGCTAAGTTAATGTTTTGAACTTTTCAACACTACTTTTCTTAAATGAAGCCTTAGACTAATAGTGCAGACCCAGATTGGCCATATTATACAAAATCTCAATTCGAGTAGGGTCTTCTTACACTGGTTGCTATATACATGTAACTGTAACCAAAAGGTGTTTTGTCAATCTACAAACCTCAATGAGGAGGGTAAGAGAGTAGTGTTGGAAATTTTAAAAACACTTTCCTCAACAAACATTCTCATTGTACTTTGGACTTATATATGTTTTCTGCTTGATATATTCTTTTATATTTTGTTGCTAATTTTTATTGAGCTTTATTTTTTTCAGAGACAGTGATTTCTTTGCAGAGCCTTGGTGTTGTCTTAGATAGCAAACGACATGTGTGCTGTAAATGCTGTTTATCAATATATTAGTTATACATTGTCGATGTTTTAAACACGCTTTTCTTTTACCCATTAAGGTCTTTTGATTAAGGGTTCCCAATCCAATTCCCAATTGAAAAGATAGGTAATTTGTTCCCATTTGCAGTGATTCATTTACAATTTTGGGCTTATGGGTCCTGGGACTCGCTTTTTCCCATATGAATGAGTCCAACTGCAAACTTATGAGTCCAGATGACTATTTTAATGACAAGTCTGCAATACTATTGCATCCTTGGACTTGCTGAAAGAAAAACTTTGCATCCGAGAGACAAATTTATGCGATGCGCAGGTAACAAAATCACTGATTTGGAGAAAAACCCCAAACCAAATCAGTCTGATATTGAATCTTTCTGAATAAGCACACAACCTAACCCTTGTTCTGCTGAACCTGGGTTTATCCTCTTAAGAAAACAGAGTAGATCCAGATCAGATGGCTTCTGATGAAGCCATCTGATCAGGATCTGCACTGTTTTCCACGCAGCCTCTGAATCCATTGTAATAATTGGCATCATGCAACTGAACAGATGTTAGTTTACAATATGAGCAGCAACATAAGATTTCTAACAATGATGTATATGCAACCAGCAAAGGCTCAGACCAGCCTGCGCAAATGGGCAGTCTGATCAGAGCTGTTGCTAGTCGTTTGCCTATTCAATGACTTATGCTACTGACCCAACAGCATTTTGTATAGGACAAGGGTTACGCAAGCATATTTTAGGCATAATATGTAGTACAATTTTAGAGCTTTGAATGGACATCTAACCTTGACAAGAAGTTTTAGTCACCAAGCCATATTGTTTTATGCAGATTTGCTGCTAAATCAATACTCCAAATAGCCAATATAGGAGATTCTGGTTATATACAGTTCACAGATCAATGCACAATCGTTTCAAATGGTGTATAGCTGTACAAAGTTCTTTCATAATCAGAACTGTCTAAGCTTGGAGAAGAGAGCCTTATATCATACTACCTGTATATGAGCCACAATCTGTGAAAACCAGCCTTAATGACAAAGTCGTGAAAATTTAGTTAATTACACACACTTAATCTACGAAGTGTTAAGAAGATGTCAAGTTACCTCCATTATTGATGGAAAAGTGGTATTTTGAAACTATACACTATCTAAACTTTAACACGCAACGTCCGAAACGTCATGACGTTACTAATGACGTCAAAGGTAACTTCCTGATTTGCAAGTTAGTCGGGTGCTTGAAAAACATGCTAGTTCTTTCTAACATACTTTTTTTATTATCCTAACTTAAAGCATGTGTAGAATGAAATTTGCAGAAAAGTTGACACTGATTCATCTGTGCCTGAAGTTTGCATGATCTGAAAACGACTCACCATACTTTAAAAATTCTGACAGTTGCTAAGGTAAAATTGTTGCCATGGTATCATATGGCATAATACCGAAGAAGCTTAAAGCTGCATACTCTGTAACTATGAACATTTTTCGAAAAATTTTATTTTCTTTTTAAATCATTTGTAAAAGTAGAATTAAGCTATGTTTTCACAATAAAAATGTTCAGTACAGCTGAAAACTGCATGGAAAGGTGAATTATCTTAACCAATAGGTGTATTTTTCTCTTGTTGGTAATTATTTGCGTCCCTCCAATAATTATAGACTGTTGAATTTTAACATAAATGCAGTTGTTTTGATAGTGATAACTTGTTAAGATTTACGAAAATGGTAAAATGTTTACCTGAATTTGAGTATATTCACTGCGTTCTTGAAAAATAAAAAACATTATTTTTAAAATTAGAAGATCAGAAGTTACAGACTATGCAGCTTTAATCAGAAATAATTGCCAGTTGTATTCTACTTTCCACCTGAATAGGTTTTGAGGCAATATAGAAGCATGTTAAATTTCTTAATTTTTGGTGTTTTTCAAATGATTATTACATAAAAAGTCCTAAATGTCATTAAGGCAGGTTTTCACAGATCGCGGCTCATATTATATAAAAGACATCCCAGAAATTTTGAAATTTATACAAAAAGGATTTTTTTGGACATTTTTCATATGGGAACAGACCAACCAGTAGACTGTCTGTAAAGAATTATTTTAGTGAAAATATTATGCACAGATAACTTCTATATAAAAAAGATCTACTAGACTACCAGTATACACTTTCAGACAAACTCGGGTATGGGAAATTCTGTGCCCATTTTGATTGTTTTTTCTCTCTCAAAAGTAGGAATGAATTATACACTTGCATTTTTCAGTTGGGAATTTGGTTTTCAAATTTCTATCTTAATATTCTTCATGCATAGCTGTTGTTCTATTCATACTGGGTAGAAAATCAAGAACATGCAGCTCTAGGAGATAATCATCTTCTAAATAGATAAAAGTGTAATTTGCAGTTTTCTTTTTCCCACGCAATTATAGTTTATGGGTACTCAATAGAACCGTCTCAATGAGATGGTTCTATTGAGCACCCATAACTTATGCTTAAACCAATGGATAAGAAAAAAAATCACAATTTTAGCTCAAAACTTTTGCTATTTTGGCCTATGGGAAGGAAGATGAGCAGAGATGATATTTACATTCTTTTCCCCACTAAGACATTCTTAAAACTTACATGAAAAGCTACCAAGTGGGACAAGATGTGTAGGTTTTGGTCTAAACCATCATCTACTTCAATACAATATGTGTCCCTGTTGAAGCTGCATAATCTGTAACTTTTGATATTTTCATTTTAAAAATAATGTTTCTATTTTTCAAGAACACAGTAAAAATACTAAAATTCAGGTATACATTTTACCTTTTTCGTAATAATTAACAAATTATTAGTGCCAAAACAACAGCATTTATGTTAAAAATCAACTGTCTAGAATTATTGGAGGGACGCAAATAATTACAAACAAGAGAAAATACACCTGTTTTTATAAGATAATTCACTTTTCCATGCAGTTTTCAACTGAAGAAATTAGATTTATTGTGACAACATAACTTTATTCTACTTTTGCAAATGATTTAAAAAGAAAATATTTTTTTTCAAAAAATGTTCATAGTTACAGAGTATGCAGCTTTGAGAATGTGCATGTGTACAGGTTCATTTGAGATTTCACTTTCAGCATACATGTTAAGAATACATTGTACCATTTTCAGATGTAAGGTAGTTGACCTAATAAGCACACTGTGTCCATAACTTTTTAAAAAATATATATCTTTTGAATACTGTAGAACCAGATCAGCTGGGTCAGAATGAAGCCAGCTGATCAGGATCCACACTGTTTTCCATCAATATGAATGGTGAATCCATATTTCTAAAGGAATTGCACCACTTGACTGGCTGAGAATCATGAGAAGTTGATAAACAACTCAAAAAGAACTCAATGTGCTGTTATAAGAATGTGTGCACTTGTTAGGTCATATTTGGTATTTTGGTGATTGCAGGCTATCTATGAATGTAATGACCCTCACTATAGAATCCTCAGGTGTTTATACCCAGAAGGGGGTAGCTGTAGACGTAACAGGGATTGCGCAGGTACTGCATGCACAGAATGAAGGCCTTGGCTTCATTGGGGATTCCGGAATATATACTTCATGTTGAAATGGGACAAGTAGATCTTAATTCTCACCCTTTAGTAATCCTTAGATTTGCAGGTTGTTGGGATTCGAGGTTTTACTGAATTTGTACAAAAGGGAACCTTAATTATGCTATAATGATCATTCAAACATAAATGCTCAGTCACTCATAAAGACCATACTATAATAATCTTTATAGGCAGTGAGATGATGATGATTGGTTGAAAATTCTGTCAAGAATGAAATTAGATGGAATCAAAGTTGCTGAAGTGATGGAATTTTTAGTTTTCAGCTTATAAGAATCACTCCCACTTAAAACCATTACGAACAATGTTTGTGTGCAAGAAACTTTTAAGATTTTTTCCAGGTTTAAAGTGTTTCAGTCTTCTCCTTATAGGCTCTCATTGAATGTTTTGACTCTCAAAATAGACTCAAATGATGTGTACACCCAGGCTGGAGTGGCAATATCAGTCACCGGTATAGCTCAGGTATTGTTAAATAAAAACTTAACTTACTTACTTTACCACACAGATATAGCTTTTTAGTGCTTAAATGGATATGCAAAAACTATACATTCTAAATTAAACTTAAATATCCTGAAGATACAAGGTTTTTTCTCTCTTTACACTTACAATGTAGTACAACAAGCCAGCTTCTGAATTTTATTTAACTGCATATGGCGCCTTTTCAACATCATAGCTTGCTTTAGTTATCATAGGCTGCAGTTTGCCATCCTAGGTTCCGAGATTATAAAACTTATTTTCAATGACTCAACTGAGCTTGAGGGAGCACAGTGGCTCAGTGGTAGAGTGCTTGACTCGAGACTGCGGGGCTGCCGGTTCGAGCCTCATTGGCGTCACTGCGTTGTGGTCCTTGAGCAAGACTCATTTATCCTACAACCCGGGAAGACCCATCCCTGTTTAACTGAAAGATTGTTGATGGGATGTAAAGAATCAAATCAAACAAACAGAATCAACTGAGCTTGAAATTTATCATGCTCATAAATGTTAAAATGCCAACATTTGTTGGCATTTTAACATTTATTAGCTTTATTAATACAGCATCTGTGAGTATGAAATCATAAAAGGTATTAAATATTTTTCAGCATTTTAGTTTTTAGGAGTTGAAATTTCATGCTCAGTTGAGCATGAAAACTGTTTTATATCCTCAGCGCCAGGTTTAGTAATCACATGGTTTATGTTTTGATTCACATCACAGAGAAATTGAGAACATTCAATATTTGTTTTGGAAGAGGTAAAGATTCATACTTGGTGATAGCACTCTATCGCAAAATTTCCACAAACGCAAAATTTCCAGTGACGATTATTGCATGGTCACTGTAAATTTTGTGACTGTTGTTTGCCCAAAGTATGGAATCATTAGATCTGGAAAAAAGTTAGCTGGAAAATGATGCCTGGATTAATAGATACATGTACTGTGACGGCTCCTAACATTGCACACTTAAGCCTTTTAACCTCCCTCTGTTGGATTCAATAAGAAACAAACAAACATGAAAAATTGTTCACAGCGAAGTAAAGTAATCATTATATCCTCGAGTGACCAAACTTAGTTGTACCTTTTTGCAGCTTTTCTCACTGGCATCTTATTTTTCTACACACTGAATGTAGGCATTTGTCAGTGCATCATGGGGGTAGACCTTTTGCGGTTCTGAATTCTGTTCTGGTGCAGAATTTGTTGAGGTTTAGCCTAAAAAAACGGACAAAGAAACACAGACAAAAAAACGTCATAAAATTTGTTCTATTCTAAGACCCCAAGCTACAAAAAACCAATATTAAAATAGCTTGGCCTAATAATTGTGTTGCGCTACCACGTGACTTCCATTCATAAAATGTCAACATTGTAGACGACCGGCTTCAATTTTGCCCAAACTTCGGAATTTTAGAAAATCACATGAGTTATGAAGAGGCATTTTTGGACATAAGTAAAAGTGAGCTATGGGAAGTTAAATATGCTGTACTTAATTGTTTGTGCCTCATTTTGACAGGATCAACTTTTCCTCGCAGTGTTTACACTTACGTTAAAAAATTCCCAAGGTCATTGTCGCGCGCACTCAAGATTTCGCGATATTACAGAGTAAACAACAAACATGGCGGATTTATGGAGGGGACGAAGGTAGGGTATTTGACGATACTTTATTTACACAAAGTACAAGATGAAAAAAATTATCTTTATCTCTAGCAACTTTGATTTGAAGTGAACACCCCCCCCCCCTCCCCTTGTCTTAGGCCAACAAAATTAGTCCCCTAACATTGTGCACTTTCTGCAAAATGTTAGAGCACTTATCTTTGATGAATTACTTTTACAAAATATACAAGGGAAAGTAACACCAGGTTGTTCTCAGCAATTTACTTTATCAATAATTTGATTCAAAGTAAATAATTGGAAGCTTGGGTCATTTGAAATCATGGTCAGAAAGATTTTAACATCATTTTCCAATTTTTGCCGAAATTCACTCTTGCTCAGCTGTGAAACCATAAAGTGTAAACATTTTGCTGTTGTTTCTCTTAACGAAAAAAAAACCCTGATATTAAATTTTATGTTAGGGGCTGCGCAATGTTAAGGGACGTCACTGTACTCTTATATGGCCATAGTGAAAAGGCAATTTACTTTTGTGAAGAAGCCAAGCTTAAGAATCCTCCTTTTTTCTGTATACTAGATCAAAACAAAAATCATGTAATTGGCAACCCTCGGCCTGCAACCTATTTGCAAATTCATTATTTTGTCTGAATACATGAAGATGTCAGGACAAAATTAAGGCTTCATGTTTTCTACAAGGCAGATTAGGTTTTAGTATGGAGGCATGGGGATGATGTGGTTCCTGTTAATGGGGATTATGTCATGTCACTTTTTTGTATGCTTAATGCCTAGAAACCTAGTGACGTTAACATAGCTATGAGTCAAATAAAAGGGTGAAGAGATGGTTTTATTTTGGTGACCTTGGCATTAAAAGGTTATTGTGGTACAAAAGCTTCTTCGATATTCTCTGAAATAACCTTTCTAGTTCTTCTTACTTTTTCACTGTCTTTAAAGCAATTCACATTGTCACTGCAATGATAGCCATTTCTAATATTGCTTCAAAAGTACCATTTTGTGTGTGTTTCCCTTTGATTACATTGTACTATGCAATGCAACACTAAACCCTTTGCCTGCTTCGGAAAAATTATGCATTTGAAAATATCTGCTGCATGTACCTGTAAATGCTTACATCAAGGACTATATATACTTAAACCCAAAAGTTTCGCAACTCTTACTAAAATGCTTTTTCCTTTGTGAGCCAAATATTTTACTCCATGGTATTGTGATTAACAAGTCCAAAGATTTGCCGTCCAAAAAACATGAAAATCAGACCAGTGAGACTAACGATTGCCGATCTTCAACAAGAAATGTAAGGCAACCCAAATTTTAAAAGTCACAGAGTTACAATACCTTACATTTAATCGAGTCACAGTGTTACACCACTTTACATTTTATTCGAAAAAGGTGTTTAACCGTTATCTGTTTTCAAAAGCAGAAAGGCAGACAAATCAAAGAAGGTTATTTTATGCATTTGGTAACGTTCATTACGTCAACATAGAACCTTCAATATTTGACGTAATTGGCCGTTTAAGCACAACTGAATATCAATAATCGAGTTTTTTAATGTCAAAAGTGAAAACCTTCAACACATTGCATAAAAGACAGAAGTATCGCACGACATAACGGAATAAAATGAACAATTTTGATAAATTGGTTGACGTTAACAAAGAAACGCAGCAACTTTGAGCGTTGATAAACGTTAATTGTTAAACCTTAAAGTGTTTTTCGTCAAATACGACATCTGGCTATCACATCGCACCATTTTTTTTCAAATCGAGATAACAATCTTTATGCTAGACGTAAATTGTTGAAAAACACTGATGTCATTATAATGCAGAATGAAGAGTATGACCAAAACCGATTAATGGTAAATCATTCCGCATTGTGCAGGAGCATAAAATATGATTATATCAATATTCTAACATGGACCATACTGAAGAAAACACAGATATTAAACGGTTGCGAAACTTTTGCGTTTAAGTATATAATTTTGGCTACAGACAAGCGGCATGGCCCTCTAGGAGCAGTCTGATCTTGGTCACACTGTTTACTACATAGACATTTTAAAGGGACCAGCAGACTTCATTCAGTGTGAATAGCAGCTGAAGAGTTAACCCACATTTTGGTGAAGGGCCGAGAACATCTGAGGTTCTGTATGGAATATCCTAAAATGACCAATTTACCATCATCATTAAGTTTTTACAGGGGCATCATCCACATCAGTGGATCCCCCTCCAGGTAGCTGGCTAGCTACAATGAAGCAGATCTCGCACCTTAGTTCCAGATGTTTCTTTCTTGTTGAAAGTATACTATTTATGACGTTACTTGTTGTGGCAACATTGTCATGTCAGTTGTTTAAAGGCAGAATATCTGGTAAAAATGAGCATTTTTCATTTGATGAAATTAAAATGTTATTGTTAACTCTTTTCATGCTAGCTGCGACTTTTGCAGCCTCCTGGTAACCTTTACAATCATTTGGACCCAGATCAAGACCAAACTGGTTGGCACTCTATTTTTTTTTTTGAAAAGTTAATTTTGAAAAAAGTCAGCATTTTGAAATAGTTTGTTATATATTTTGCAAGAAAAAGAAAGCACTCTTTGGAAATTGTTTCACATCATTTTGCAAGACTCCAGACCTCATGACAGAATTTTCAACCAAACCTTTGTCCTGCTGAACCAGATATACTGGTATCCTATATTGAATACAGTGTAGAAGGTTATAAAACTTTTTTCATGCTCAACTCAACTGGGCACGAAATTTCAACTGCTCATAAAAACTAAAATACCGACAAATAAAGAAGTTTCTTGCTTTAAGTCCCTCAGATGTATTTATCATGCTTATGAATGTTAAAATGCCAACAATTGTTGGCATTTTAACAATTGTTGGGATTTTAACATTTATTAGCAGGATAAATTTCGTACTCAGCTGGGTTGAGTATGAAAAAAGTTTTATAACCTAGGGCCAGATCAGTTGGTTTCTGAAGCTAATTGCTCAGGATCCGCACTGCTTGTCATTCAGTTAGTCTGTTCTTTTAGTTCATGGTAGGTTTCATGAGGACATGGGCAACCTTCCAGCAATTAAAGATAGATACAATATTTGCCATGATTAGTACATTGTGCTAGGCATGTAGAAATGATTACCCCTATAGCAAGTATGCATAGAAAATTTGTTCTGTAAAGTACAGAATCAAAGAAAGATTTCTACCAACACACTTGCAAATAAAATGTGTTGGATCTGTTGCTTTCTGAATGGTCATTGTTTGCCACATTGACCACAATAGAGCTCATAGAATATGGAAGAAAGGTCTAATGAGAATGCACCAATATTGGTGTGCATTTATTAGAGCATGTGTGGCAGTTATGGTTAATAAGGTTCCACTACATAGATCATTGAATTTCAAACCCAATGAAGACAATTTATGGAAATCCAAGTCTGTAACTTTACTATCACACTCTCACAAGTCCTAACTAATATCACACTCTCATTAGTCCTAACTAATATCACACTCTCACAAGTCCTAACTAATATCACACTCTCATTAGTCCTAACTAATATCACACTCTCACAAGTCCTAACTAATATCACACTCTCATTAGTCCTAACTAATATCACACTCTCATTAGTCCTAACTAATATCACACTCTCACAAGTCCTAACTAATATCACACTCTCATTAGTCCTAACTAATATCACACTCTCACAAGTCCTAACTAATATCACACTCTCATTAGTCCTAACTAATATCACACTCTCACAAGTCCTAACTAATATCACACTCTCATTAGTCCTAACTAATATCACACTCTCATTAGTCCTAACTAATATCACACTCTCACAAGTCCTAACTAATATCACACTCTCATTAGTCCTAACTAATATCACACTCTCATTAGTCCTAACTAATATCACACTCTCACAAGTCCTAACTAATATCACACTCTCATTAGTCCTAACTAATATCACACTCTCATTAGTCCTAACTAATATCACACTCTCACAAGTCCTAACTAATATCACACTCTCATTAGTCCTAACTAATATCACACTCTCATTAGTCCTAACTAATATCACACTCTCACAAGTCCTAACTAATATCACACTCTCATTAGTCCTAACTAATATCACACTCTCATTAGTCCTAACTAATATCACACTCTCCTAAGTCCTAACTAATATCACACTCTCCTTAGTCCTAACTAATATCACACTCTCCTAATAATTATTACATGTAAGTCCTAACCATTTAATCAGTCTGCACAGCTTTGACATGGTAGGTATGTAACCAGCTGAATATAACCCTATTAAACTCAGAATGACCACAACTTTTGTCAAAATTGGTTCTTATTTTCTTGTTTGCCAAACACACAAAAAGTAAAATTAAAGGTTCATGATTGAGCTAAAAAGATACCAATGGGACTGTCCTCTGTTGATCATCTGTCATCTTCTTTGAAACCGGGTGACTGAGCCATGGTATTGGGACTATTACTAATAAGATAATAACCCATTTAAGCCTAGTACATTGGCAGTCAGTGCAGACCCAGATCAGATATTCTGCAGCATCTGATCAGGGTCTCCACTGTTTGCTAACAGAATGTTCTATCAAGATTTGAATAAAGCAGCCCTTTAAATGGAAACGGACTGGTCCAATTTATAGGAGTGGGAAATTTCATTCGTTTTAAATGGGTAAATCATATTATACTGAGAATGGCCAAAACCCTATAGTTGAGATCATTTTGTGTGCAAGATTTAACAGGTGTTTGGGCTATTGAAATCATGTTATCATATGACGCCACATCTGCCATGCATTAAAATTGATAAACCAATACTGGTTTAGAGATTTTGGCAACAGTATGGATTGACTGCCGTAATAACGTCACTTGTTGCTTATCTTCCATGAAGCCCTCAGTATCTATATGGACATATATACAAGTTAACTAACGCTAAATTTGAAAATATGCAATCATGTGTTATTTGCAGTCAAAATTTGGCCATATTGACTGTTTGCTAACAGAATGTTCTGATAAAAATGAAAAAATACCACCCAACAACCCTTAAAATGTAACTGGTATCAATGGGAAATTCCATTCGGCTTAAATGGGTTAATTTGATCCATGCATGATTAGATTATTTTTTATGGGAATGGGTTCAGCTTAACCAGATATTACTAACTTTTCACCCATGTATGGCTTCTGTAGCTTAAACCCTTACAATGCTGAGTAATCAAAATCTGGCCAGCTGAGAGTAGTACACCGAAAATGCATGTTTTCTAAAATAAATACTGTAAAACACTAATTATATTTGGCGGTATTTTTATTAAGCGCTATTGGCGGTAAAAACAAAAATCACCAAATTTGAGACTGCAAAATACAGAAGTAACAGAATAAAGAATAAATGGCCCCTATTAGAATTGATAAATATTTTAAAGGACATTAAATTGAGGAACTGCCAAAATTAAACTACGCCAATATGTCAATCTTTATGCCGCAAATGTGAAGTGGTTTACAGTACATTCAAAATATGGTAGTTACTAAGTAAACCACACAGACCTCTAGGATATCTACCTGTTCGGGCCATTGTCATTAGTAGATCGAGGACCTCTGACATGGGTATGGGAGCCACAATGTATCACTGCCTATGATTTTGAAAAAGTTTGTCAAATGCTTCAATTTTCATATGCATGCATAAGCTTGCTGTTAGTCACTACCTTACATTATATTGTTTGGCTTTAGTTTTGGGCTTAAGTGGTCACTTTTTGTTATACCTGCTCTTTCTTTAGAAAAAAAACAGTATATTAATTTCATACCAAAGTCAGTCCGTCCTCCTTCTGTCTGTCTGTGCGTATGTATGTTTGTGCGTGCATCCGTCATGTTTCATGTAAATGCATCTTAGGTGTAGCAACTTCAAACTTTGCAGGTAAATAGGTCACATGATGAATACGTAGAGGGTACTGAGCAGCATTTTGTGTGACCTTGACCCCAGGTCAATGTCAAATGTCAAACAATGCATTTTCTTGTAAATGCAACTCCTACTTAACCGTTGGATGTAGCAACTTCAACCTTTGCAGGTGCATAGGTCACATGATGAAGAAGAGGGAACTGGGCAACATTTTCTGTGACTTTGACCTCAATGGTCAAATAGTGTATTTTCTTGTAAATGCATCACCTCCTAAACCATTGGACATAGCTACTTCAAAATTTGCAGGTGCATAAGTCACATGATGTAGAGGGTACTGAGCAAAATTTCGTGTGACCTTGCCATCAAGGTCAAAGAATGTATTTTCATGTAAATGGATCTCCTCCTTAACCATTGGATGTAGCAACTTCAAACTTTGCAGGTGCATAAATCACATGATGTAGAGGGTACTGGGCAACATTTCATGTAACCTTGACCTCATGGTCAAAACCTTGACCTCATGGTCAAATAATGTTTTTCTTGTAAATGCATCTCCTCTTAAACCATTGGATGTAGCAACTTCAAACTTTGCTGGTGCATAGGTCACATGATGTAGAGGGTAGTGCGGTGGCATTTTGTATGACCTTAACCCTAAGGTCAAGGTTAAAGGTAAAAAAGCGGGAATATGCAGCTGTAGTCTAGTATTAAACATATAGACATATGGAAAATTAGAAAAATATATTTGAGGGTTGGACAGAAAGTCTTCTGATGTCAAACTATTATGGTTGGAACAAAGTACCTTCAAACACTGGTTCATGTATTCATCATCCTAAACTGGCCAGATTCATTTGATCAGGCTCTATGGAGTTCTAAATTGCTAGTATGTATGACTCTTAACACTTTTACCCTCAGAATGGTAAACATTCTTGAGTACAGTAGAGTTAATATCTTTGAGAAATAAAGTGTTACGTGGTCCGTTGCTTTTGAAGAAGGCAACTGATCTGGATCTACAATGTTTGCAGTAAGTATTCATTCTCTTTAACTTCTTGAAGGATGATCCATACTTTTAAGGTAAGTTCTCGGTGGAAGTGGGACCGGCCAGATTTTCAGATGACTGGTATATTTTCAAATAAAAAGGTATCCCCCCCCCCCCCAAAAAAAAAAAAAAAAAAAAAAAAAAATAGAATTGCTAGACCATACTAGGTGAGTGTCTTCATCAGGCAATGCTTTGAGAATGCTTGTTGAATCACGAGGCATGTCGAGACGCGAACCTGGTTTTCTATTTATCAGATTATGAGTTGGTTAACTCTTTAAATTAGTGGTTTAAATAAGATGTAATTATCGTTTTTCGTGACAATTTAATGTAAAAGAGTGAGAGTCCTAAAAATAAAACTGGAAAAAAAATATGGTAGGAGTAGGCTTAGAACTACTAAAATCAGTTTAGACATTGTACACCAAATATGGTCAGTTCACATCTTTCATAGGACCAAGGATTAAAATGGTAACAGAAACCTCTACCCTGGATCCATTTTCCTAAATGCCATTTTAGCTAATGGGGAAACATTTACCAAAAACAGACTATTAATCACATTCATTATAGGGTTCTGTTTCAAGGTCATTTTGGGGCCCGGTTTGGGGGCCCGATAGTAGATGAGATGTAACGTGTATTGGTCAGAATTCATTATTTCATGCTGCATACTACTGATATACAGTGTACAAAACCTGTCTTCAGGGTTTCCGACAAAGTGAGACTCAAACCAGTCTTCTCAGCTACATAGACTAGCTAGAAAATTTAAATTTTGCCTGTAGCAAGTTAAGATATGATACTTACCAAAAAGCGAATAACAAAGGCGCTGATCAGTCTTCGCGGATGCGCAGGCTGGACTGCACCTTGGTTGTTTGCAAACCCTGAAGACAGGTTTTCTCGCACTCATGATAGATCCTCTCTGTACATCACAAGTCTATTGTAGGAAACCTGAAAGCCATTAATATATAAAGGGTTAAACGTGCATACACAGCTATGGAGTGGGTTAAGAAACTAGTAAATTTTGGCCTGTGCCTTCATTGAGCACATACGTATGCAATAAATACCATATTGCCATGAACTGGCTGAATTTATTTTTTCAGAATCAAACTGAATGTTCAGACTTTGCTTATTGAGTCGCATAATGTTTACACTCAACTTGGCGTAGGAGTCTCGGTCAATGGTATTGCTCAAGTAAGATCAGTTTTACACATGTCTGTTGTAAATTCTTGTGCAAGTGAAATCCCCAAATCATGACAGTATTTGTTTTTGCTCCAAATACATGTATTTGAAATTCCCCCCTTTGAATCCACATTGAATTTGCTGTTACAGTATAGGAGACCTGTTTCATGTTTATTTGAACAAATGTGAATTTCATTTTTGAGGTTGCATGTAAATAAAATAAATAACTTTTGCTTTCTCTTAAATAACGGACGTGTCCCTGGTATGACCATACAGACAAATAGTCAATTTAAAGCATAACCATAACATGGTGTCCCAAAATACACGCCCACCCCCCTTTTACTGATTTTAAAAGCTAAAACGGGTGTATTTCTAATGAAAATGCGTATAAAAGTGTTCAAATTTCTTTTCAGTATAGAGAACCATTCAGCCTTTTATTCAAATGAAAGACAACTTCTGTGCGCTTTCTTTTGCTTGGCAACTGGGCTTTATAAGTTCTACTTTACCAGAGCCCAAATGAGCATTCCATGTATAAAATGTGTCCTGGAAGAATTGTGAAAAACAAATTCTCAAAACTCACCGCCCACACAAGGTCTTTAATAGTTCAAGAGTATATCGCCGATAAAACTGATCACCAAATAATGCATTCGTGTATTTTGCTTACATTTTAGTGTTGCTTTGGAAACTGTAAACCCCAAATTTTGCTGTTTAAGCTGCTTCAAAAAAGTAAATATCCAACGGAAGTGCTTTAGTTCCTAGCAGAACACACTTTAATCATTTATGTACAATTTATAATAGGTTCCAAGAGAAAATTTCACCCCTTTAAGAGAAACCATTAGAGAACGATTTTGAACATTTCGTTTCAGAGGGCATTTTTAAACGCTTAAACTTTGACTACTCATCTTCAGAGACTGTTTTAATCCAGCAAATAAAGTTAAGAGCTATTTTCTTGTTGACTGCGCATTCCTGAAGGTCAGATTAACCAATTTAAATTTATTATTACTAAATATAATAAGAAATAAATGAGATACAGCAATTTCAAATTTGTTCAAATAAACATGAAACCCCTCTTGTAGTACTCTTTTCACTATATATACCAGGGTAACTATTTGTAAAATTATCTTTCTTTGTATTCTCAACCTAGATTAGGGAAGTTTTGCCGTATATAAATTTCTAAAACTATTCCACTGAGTCTTAGAACCTTTTAAAAAAATGCAAGGTTCATCAAATAGTGATTCTGTCTGAAAAAAGATAAATACTTTCAAACAAAGAGTTTTGATTCAGTTTTAATTTAGATTGGTGAAAAAAACCTTCAGTTGGCAAAATGCTTGAAATCTTTGTGCTGAAACTGTGAATGTTGCCATTTCGAATATATATTCCGTGGACCATGTTATTGAAATTTCCATAAATTTTAAACTCATGTCAGGATGACTATGGACAAACCGTTATCAGATTTTAGACTAATTGAGGTGTAAAGAGGTGCTCGAGAAGCAAGAAAATATCGATACCGGGATCCGGATGCATGACCAAAGGTCTAAGGGACCTGAATTATAGGTTTTATTTGATGAGCTTGAGAAATTAGAAAGTGTTTGTAGATGCATGGCTGTAGAACTTATAATAGTCTTTGTTATTTGTTGACTATTAAGTAGTATAGTAATAAATTTCATTTACCATTGAAACATGTTCATTTTTGTTGTATTTGTGCAGCAGTCAGTTGATTAGTGTCTGCCTATAGATTACTTAGTTGTCTTCAGTTTTTTAGAGTTTTGTTTCTTGTCTGTTATCATTTACACCATATATTCTCTGTGTTGTGGTACATATACATCAAGATCATTCTTGGTAACAATAGCCTCATCATATTGTGAAAAAAGTTTAAACTCTTTATACAGCTTCCTGAATCATTATCCATGGATGCTGATAAACAAACTTTTTGCGATTATTTTCTTATAGCCTTTTGGTTAAAATATGCCTTTTGGTTGCTTAAAAGATGTCTCATTTAATGGGTTCTTTTGAGTCCCTACAACATACGTTTTGGTTGAAAAATAGAAAATAATTTTTTACTACACCATCTTCTTTGGAGGTCTGCCTTTTAGGTATTGTTTGGTTGTTAATTTGTTTCACCTCATTGTCACATGAGCTTTTTGTCAGTGTCTAACTCTTTCACTATTTTCAATATTTTTCACCTCTCACCAATATCATTTATCTTAAGACAGATATTTCCAGTGCCCTTGGAATGAATGGTTCTTTTGGCAAAATAGTTATAAATTCACAACTAGGTTATGACATTTTGATAATTTTACAAGAAATTTTACTAGTTAAATGGCTAATTTGACATTTTTTAAAAGATGACTAAATTGACAATTCTAAAAGAAATTGCGGAAAAAATGACTTAATTTACAATTTTACAAAGAAATTACATAAAAAATAATTACATTTACAATTTTACAAAGAAATTACAGGAAAGGTATTTAAATTGGTAATTTTATAAGAAATTACTGGAAAGGTATTTAAATTGGCACTTTTATAAAGAAATTACTGGAAAATGACTATTTTATAAAGGAATTCAAGGAAAAAATGCATTGACACTTTAATAAGAAATGGCAGGAAAAATGACTCAATCAACAATTTTACAAAGGAATTACAGGAAAAATCACCACATTACTTTTCCATAAAAATTACAGGAAAAATGACAACTGACAATTTTCAAAGAAATTATAGGAAAATGAATAAATTGACATTTAGCAAAGAGTTAACAGGGAAAATGGGTCATAGACAGACATTCCTAAAGTCTTTTTTCGAAGTTATTCAGTAGAGAGGCATGACCATGTTATATTTAATAGATTAGCTTTTTATGTTCATTGATTTGATCTCATATACCGTAGGTTTCTCTTTCACTAAAGTAATGTTTTTATTTGGGGGAAGGGGTGGGCCCCTAATTTGAGACTAAGCTAAGCGTAAAGCATGCTGGGAATTTAACTCCCAGTGACTTTCTTGTTGAGAAACCAGGGTTGTTTCTGGTCAGCTTTGGAGATAGCCTGTAATGTAAGTTGCTTGTTATTAGAGTACTTATTAAATTGCATTAATATATTTTGGTTTCTGTTTAGATTGTGAAGGGTAAGTGAGCCAACTCCAACCAGATGTTCAGTCTCAAGTCATAAACTGCTCTCATTTCATCACAATCACGTCTTTCAGATTGAAAGGGTGATTTTGATTGGCTATTTTCAGATTGTCGTTGAATGTTCTTACACTGTCGATAGACTCCCACAACGTTTACACTCAGTTAGGTGTGAGTGTATCAGTAACAGGGATTGCCCAAGTAAGATTTTTCATTACTGCTATAACATGTAAGATTTGCCCCCACATTTTTATAAAGCAGTTGCATGACCAAAGTCAAGCTTTTGTTATGACTTGTTGAATTTCTAGTGGATCAGGAGTATTAAAAAAGAGGTAGCAGTGTGATCAAGGTTAATATATTGCTTGCATCCATGAAAAAATCTAGGTCTGTTTAATGCACTTGAATATATGCAGCAGACGTTAAAAGCAGATATTTATCAGGACGAAAAATAGTGCAAGATTAATTTAAAATAAATTTATATTCCACATTCAGTTCTGTTTATTGGTCAGTTCATTTGCGAAATTCTATTTATAATAGTGACATTAATGGCGGCATTTATAATAGTGACTCTCAATAGGCATGTTTTGTTATAGGCCAGCTGATCTGGACCTACAATGTTTTCAAAAAAAAAATAAATATGGGCTCAGCAGTACAGGGGTTGCAAAGGGACTATATAAATCTCAAGCAATGTACACGTTATCTTCCAAAAAAAGCAGGTAGGTGTTTTTTTATTCTTTGCAAATTGGCTAAAAACAAAGGTAGGTGCATTGACTCATACAGATTTCTAAATTTCAGAGCTGAGGAGAATTTTTATCCATCCAAAAAAAAAAGAAAAAAGGGTTTTTTAAAATAATTTGATTGGAGACAGATTGAAATCCTCAAGATTTAATTGACTTCCAAAATAGTTTCTTTTAGTTTCTCTGAAGTCTTAATTGCACTTTGACCCCCCCCCCCCCCCCCAAAAAAAAAAAAAAATATATATATATATATGAGGTAATGTTCTATTATTCCAAGCACAAAAGGTCAGTAAATAATATTACCGGTACTTGAATATTATTTTATACATGGTTACACTTTGTAGTTTAGTCTACTGTCCTCATTTATAACCTATATACCCCACCCACCATATGGTAAATGTTCTAAAATTTTGAGCACTAGTTGGCTACATAAAAAGGTCTGTACAAACAGTGCAGGCCCAGATCAGACTGCTTCTGATCAGTGTCTTCCCTCTTTGCTATACTGACATGCATTTTGTGAATTCCAGCGCTGATAAGTAACCAACATTTTATTTAAGAACAGAAAGAGAAAAGTGTTCAAATTTTAGAACATTTACCATATTGTCTTTTTTCTGTTTTTTCACCAATATTGCATGTTGTTGGTTCTTAAGTACAGTAAAACGTGTAAAACGGCCACTCAAAAAGACTGAAAATTGTTTTTCAAGACCAATCATCTCTTAATGCAGGTCATAAGTATCCAAGGGGAGCATTCTGCAATACTTTCAACCTTCTCTAGATTGGGATTGTTACACAACATTTTTCGGATATTTGTACTAGAGTTATGGCCCTTGATTTACACCAAAATTCCGTTTTCGCTCAATATCTTGAGAACAAATTGACAGATTTTCACCAAATTTTTTTATATTTTTGTCTATTTTTAAGTGGCCATTTTACACAGGTTTGACTGCAGGTAAAAGGGTTTTTGTTTTTGTTTAGGTACTGGCTACCATCACATTTTGAAATCTGCTACTTGGGAATTACCAGGCCATTGATAATATTTTGTTCATTGAGACTTCTCAAAGGTTTTGTTAGTTTGTTTTGTTGCTTTACATCCCAAGTCAACAGCTATGGTCATGGCGGGATGGTCAGTTCATCTAGCCACACTTTTTCCTGGGCAAGCTTGAGCAAGCAGTTAGCCAGTACTTCGTGCACATACTTTTGCTTCTAACTGACAAGAACCCTTCTGGAATGATTCAGCAGATTCATGATCAATCTCCACGAAATTATGGGACTGGACCGGGATGGAACTCGCGACCCCTGGATCTGCAGTCAGACTTGCATCTTTTGCCAGACATGTTACCGACTGCGCTATGCGGCCCAGTGAAAGGTTTTTTAAAAAAAACTAGGACACATTTGAATTGCATCATGCAAAAAACATATCCATTGATTTTAATATTCAGAGACAGGTCATTAAAACATACTGTGAAGGCTCTGTAAATGAAAAATTATCGGCAGTTGAATAATTTATACCAATTTACAATAAAGTGGAAAAAACGAATAATGGAATAAAGTGTTACCTAACCATTAAATGAGTTTAAGTACTTATCGTATACATATGCCATCAAGGCTGGGAGGAATCTGTCAGTCCTGGAGCACATTGGCTCAGTGGTAGAGTGTTGGAGCTGGAAACGAAGGCTCATTACATGAGCCACAACATGAGATTTCCAACAATGTGGTATGTGCGACCAGCAAAGCCTCAGATTAGCCTGTGCATATGCGCAGTCTGACATGACTTGAAAATTGTTGACTGGGATGTAAAGCATCAAAACAAACCAACCATATGTACATTCTATGAAGTTCTTGATAATGATAAGGAAGTTGTTTTTCCCTACTTGAAGAAATTAAAATTCATATTTCCTATACCATCTTCATATCAAGTTGAAGCTTTCATAAATATGTCAAATATGATGTACAGTATATTTATCCTAAATATTTCAACAGGAAGGCTAGAACAAAAAGTGAAAACCCAGATCAGACAGCTCCTGCAGAAGCAGTCTGATCAGGGTTTACACTGTTTGTCATTTCAGCACTATCTTTTAGGTACCTTGGCAGGTGCTAAAATGGACTTTTTTCCAAATTTTTAGATTTAACCCTCTTCATTCTGGATACCTGCAAACAGGTACATTGTACAGTACTTTGGCAAACAGTGAATACCCAAATGAAATGCCGCATAATGCAGTATTTCATCAGGGCTTATCAGGGTCTACACTGTTTGCAAATCTTTATGACAGAAATGCTTCAAAATTTAGAAATTTCTACCTGTGACCCCTTAAAATACAAAACTTGCAATTTCATACTTATTCTGTCAACATGCCTGGGATGGAAGGGATTAATATTATAATGAGTTAAGATTTCTGAATATTTATGGTTAACAAGGGATGCAAAACGTTCAAGCTCATAGTTTATCTGTCCTAGATGTATGTCTTTGTATTATATGACTTTTTGGTTACTGTAAAGGCAGCACCTCATGAATGCGTAATTAGGACTGGTCAATCTCAGACATAGGTGAAAGCTGAAAATGAGGTGTAGTTTTATTCAAAAGTAACTTTTTTATCTTGTGCCATTACCTCTACACATTATTTAGTCCTTAAAACGCCAGCAAAATAACTGCATCTGAAAATGTCTATTTAACATAAGCATACAGGCAAACATTGTGGACCAAGATCAGACTGATTCTATAGGAGCAGTCTGATCTGGGTCCACAATGTTTGTCTTTGAGGCTTCAAATATTTTTAGTGGAAGACCAAAACATACACTTTGTGATTATGCGCTTTAAGGGTTAATAAATGTGAGTTCAGTGTGTATTCTTTTAGGATTTTCATAAAATGCACGCACGTTTGCGCGCCGCAAACAACTTAACTTATTCTTTACCAAATTATAAATAGAACATGATTTCCATTGTTTAACAGATGAAACAGCTGAACCACGCCCAGATATGAATATTAAAGTTGCCGCCTTTACAGAGAGCAAAAAGTCTATGTTTCATAATTTGTCTATCCTAAAAGTATATCTTTGTATGTTTCTCTAAAGGTAAAGATTCAAGGCCAGAGTCAGGAGATGTTGGCATCAGCCTGTGAGCTGTTCCTCGGAAAATCAGAGAATGAAATCCGCAAGGTTGCTCAGGAAACACTGGAAGGCCACCAGAGAGCTATCATGGGAAACATGACCGTAGAGGTATAATTCTTGCCCATAGTTGTATGGCATATCATTGTTGCCATCTGTTTTACAAATTCTATTACCCGATTTTAAACGATACTGATCACCACACTTCATCTGCGAATGAATTTTAGTCAATTGCACAACAACGTTGCTTTTGTATTTCCAATTTCCATTAACTATTTCTTGGCTAGTGCTGATATTTTTGTCCACTGATAATCATTGCAAAGACCCAGATAAGGACCGATACAGGAAAAGTTGGACTCTATTTTGTCTTCATCACCATTATTTACTCTAACTGGACAGGTTTAGATAAACAAATTTTTTTAGCGTAAATTTGTAAATATTTTCTTACCCATCAATTTTAACATTTGTTTTGGGTGCTCAAAAGAACCGTCTCAATGAGACGGTTCTTTTGAGTACCCACAACATATGTTTTGGCTGAGAAATAAGAAAATTAAATTTTTCGTTACGCAACTAAAGTCCTGAACTGAGCTTTGCTGTATTCAGATTGTGCATTGATATGACAAGATCTTGCCAAAGGGTCTCATGGCTAGCTATTCTCATTTACTTTCAGGAAATCTACAAAGATCGTAAGAAGTTTTCCAAGCAAGTATTCGATGTAGCCTCATCAGACTTGGTAAACATGGGTATCTGTGTGGTCAGTTATACCCTCAAAGATATTAGAGATGAGGAGGTAATTATTGCTTCTTTTTTTCAAAATGTTTTTAAAGCTTTATATAAAAAGATCTGTAGATACTGTATTTAATCTTATAAGTGCATTATTATGGTCTTATAACATAACATGACTGGCAAATTGTTGACTGAGACATAAAGCATCAACACAAACAAAATTAACAATGGCTTAGTACCTCATGGCTGTTAACGCAATATTAACTTTCAAGTTCCAGTCAATCCAGTGGTGTTGATTATGTCCCAGTCAATAATTTTTCAGTCATGTTGGGACAGGTCTTCCTGGGTTGAACCAGTACTAAGCAGAGGATAAAGTGTCTTGCTCATGCAGTGCTTCCGGTGAGACTCAAACACACAACCCCTCAATCTCTAGTCAAGCACTTTTCCGCTGATCCACTATGTTCATCCTGTGGATTTATAGCATTGTTGATATGAATAAATTATGTGGATGAAAAGAGTGTGGATCATGATCAGCTGGCTTCATTAGAAGCCAGCTGATCTGCATCAACACTTTTTTAAAGAAGGTTAAAATTGTTTTGAAAAAAAATATCATGATTAACAATGTGCTTATAAGTTTGAATATGGTAATTTGAATGAGAATAAAACAAAACACAAGTCTACATTAAGAAGTCTACACAACACCACTATGAGCCAGGTCTGAAATTTTGGTAGTTATCCCAGATTTTTGCAGGGAAGGGCTGAAATTTTGGTATTTCATATTTCTGCAGGGAAGGGCTGAAATTTAGGTTTTTATCCCAGATTTCTGCAGGGAAGGGTCAGAAGAGCCAATTAAATGTCTCACCAAAACCTGTTTTGCTCACATAACCATAGTAGGAACATAGAAGACGCTTCAGGCCGAAATTTAACCATCTAGCCCAACTGGATAGCTTGTATTGCAAAAACTTATTATCTCTTAATCTATGATCTTGCTTTGAATTATCATTTTTCCAGTATATCAAGCATTAAATGTATTTATTGTAAAATGAAACATTATGTTGATTATTTGATAACTTGTTTTATAAAATGAGGAATACATCTAAAAATAGAAAATAGGATATTGTCTTGCTGTAAAATGAATGCAAACAGTGTAAAACGAGATCAGTCAGTTTCTGATAAGGCAAGCTGATCAGGATATATTCAGTTGTATTCAAATAAGTGGACTTGCATTAGGCCCCTAGATAAGGTGCGTAATTGAAAATTATTTTTCTTATTTCTCAACCAAAACATATGTTGTGGGTACTCAAAAGAACTGTCTCAATGAGACGGTCTTTTGAGCACCCAAAACAAATGTTAAAATTGATGGATAAGAAAATATTTACAATTTTAAGCTGATTGTTTGGACATATGTTGCATCTTCTTGACCAGAAGCAGATGTATACAGCAGGACATTCTTTTAGATCTCTATGAGCATTGTTTAAATCATTCTTTTCTGTTTTAGTGTTGTAATAATTAACATTTCTCGGAAGCTTTGTTACTATGGAGATATTTGTGACATCTTAACTGGAGAATATTGCTGTTTTAGTTGTGTTTGTCTTTGTTTATTAATTCTTTCTTTGCTAGCGACGACTTTTGCCATCACCTTTGCAAACAGTTTGGATCCTGAGCAGGTCCGAGAGAACAAAATGTTTGCAAAATTTTCATTCATAGATCATTATGCATTGTTTATATATGGGCCGTGATTATTGTCTTCACATCATGGTCTACTCATTACAGCCCAGCAAGGTACATGTGTTACAGTGGGCGCTTTGCATTTGCGCACTTTTTGCAATTAACGATGACAACTTTTGTGATCTTTTTGTGATTTTAATTGCACACTATTTTCACACCCCAATCAGGAGCAATTAGTGATTAGTTACTTGTACAGGTAACCGTACAGGTGAGATGCGCACTTTGTTTTTTTTCTTTCCTTTCCCAATATGAATTATGAAATGTAATGAACTCACAACAAAGCATTTCTGAGCTTACAACTGTTTCACAGACATGTAAAGTCCCTCTCCTTAACCTTATCAGTTAAATAGGGAAATAAGGAAAGAGTTCGCTAAACTACCAAAGTCCAGAGTCCGATGTCCACCAGGCTATAGACCAAATACAAACAAATAAAGGGGAGTCCTTCATGTTTTATAACTACCCTGAAGGAGAGCAGTGGCTCAGTGGTAGAGTGCTTGACTCGAGACCGAGGGGCTGCGGGTTCAAGCCTCACGGGTGTCCACTGTGTTGTGTCCTTGGGCAAGAAAAATTAATCCTAGCTTAGTACTGGTTCAACCCAGGAAGACCTGTCTTTTATAACTGAAAGATTTTTGATGGGGCGTAAAGAATCAAATCAAACAAACATAACAAAATAACGACCCCGATGCTGGGATAATAATATTTTTGCCTAACCGGATTCTACAATACCTGCGTATTGAAGTCAGTGATGTTTTCTATTTTATAACTAGTTGTAACCTTTTTCACCTACGCTTAGTAACAACTGATTAATTTCTAATAAAGTGTGTAAAAAGTGTGCAAATGATATGCAGAATCGTGGGCAAATGAAGGAATCAGAGTACGCAAAAGGTATACTGAAGTGCGCAAATGAAAAGCGCCGGTTACAGTTTATCTGGTTGTCATTATGTTTAAACTGTTCTAGATAAAGAAAAATTTTGAGCGTATAAATTTGAATATTTTCTTATCCATAAGTTGTATCATATGTTTTTGGTGCTCAAAAGAACCGTCTCATTGTGACAGTTCTTTTGAGCACTCACAACATATTATGTTGGTTGAGAAATAAGATTTATTTTAAGATTTATGCACTACTATCTAGAGGCCTGAATTTAGTTGAAAATTCTATCCTTTTAACAAAGGCGTTTCTTCGCTTAGTATGTGCATGTGGATTTTGAATTTAAAAACTTTAATATCCTTAAATCCCTGAATGTTATAAAAAATATTTTTTATGGTATATGCTTTTGTTTGAACCCTATGGAAGCATTCCAAAATTATTTTGATCTATCTTGTGTACTCGAGGAAGTCTTTAAAGAGAAGCAATTTCCATGAAAGTTCACTGTAGTTATTTTACTCATACGTTTAGATTTATAAATAAAATGAGTGTAAAATTGGGTGCTCAAAAGAATCGATGTGTGAGCATTTTATCATTTATCGCAACAAATTTAATGAATTCAATAATTTGTATCAGTCATATGACACTAAAATTACTTCAATTGTGTTTTTACCTGAAACAAACATCAGACTTAGCAAGAAAGTTAAGCACAGAGTTTAGTACTGGGATTCACACAGGCTTGAAAAGTACTTGAATATACAGGACTGTTTTGAAAAGTCATTGAAAATTAAATTTGCCTTGAATAACACTCAAAGGCCTTGAAAAGTCCATGAATTTAACCATTTACAGGAGGTTTCATAAGTGTTTTTGGAGACCTCATGATTGCATAAGAGACCAGTGAATGCTAAAAAGAGCCAGTGCATCAATCTTTTTTTTGTCAGAGCCTTTGCTGCTCATAATTTGGGGATAACTGTATTTAATATTTCATTTTGGGAGGTATATCGTCAGATATAAGGTCAGAAATTTAGCTTCAAGGACTCCGCAATTAGAGCTGTAAAATGTGATCTCTGAGCATGAGAAATGTGATATCTGAAGGTATTCCTCTTAATTAAATGAAAATTGTGAATATGTTTATCCCCTTTCTAATGCACTTATACACTTGTTTACCGTTAAAATTGTTGTTTCGTTTCAAATTGGAGCGTTGCAGGCTGCATGAAGCCTCATGTCATCCAACGAAATGTGACGTAAGAATTGTTATCAAACTATTTCCAACAGTATATCATGGATATACTGCCACAAATTTCTAATTTTCAATCAAACACCAGATTTCAATAGCAAGTGTATTAGAAAACACAGAGTGTGGCAGAAATGATTGTTCCGACCAAAAACTGGATACCTAGTTCCACTGGATAGTTGAAGGTTTAAAAATGACTTTTCACGGGCTTGCTCATTCATTTCTGGCTATGCCTTTGTTAATTTTGTTTGTGTTGATGCTTTATGTCTCAGTCAACAATTTTTCAGTCATGTTGGGACAATATTTCCTGGGTTGAACCAGTACTAAGCAGTGGTAAGACCACTGTCACTGGGAGCACAGTTGCTCAGTGGTAGAGTGCTTGTCTCAAGACCGAGGGGCTGCGGGTTCTAGCCTCACTGGCGTCCCTGCATTGTGTCCTTGAGCAAGAACATTAATCCTAGCTAGGACTGGTTCACCCCAGGAAGACCCCTCCCTTTATAACTGTAAGATTGTTGATGGGATGTAAAGAATCTATTCAAACAAACAAAACCAGTGCCACTGGTTAGTCTCGAGCCAGAGATACTTCCATCTCCAGTCTAACACTCTACCACTGAGCCCAGGCCCCGCGTAGCGCAGTCGGTAACGTGTCTGGCTACAGATGCGTGTCTGACTGCATATCCAGGGGTCACGAGTTCGATCCCGGTCCGGTCCCATTCTTTCGTGGAGATTGATCATGATATGATTTCTACGGTCATTCCCCTCCTTCTGCTGATTCATTCAAGAAGGGTTGTTGTCAGTTACAAGCGAAAGTATATGCACGAATTACTGGTCAACCCCTTGTCCAAGCCTGCCCAGGAAAAGTGTGGTTAGGTGAACTGACCGTCCCGCAATGACCATAGCTGTTGACTTGGGACGTAAAGCAACAAAACCAACCAACCAACAACCAAGATAAGAGTGTGTAACTGAAAATTATTTTTCTTGTTTCTCAACCAAAACATATGTTGTGGGTACTCAAAAGAATTGTCTCGATGAAACGGTTCTTTTGAGCACCCAAAACGCATGTTTAAACTGATGGGTAAGAAAATAATCACAATTTTACGCAAATTATTTTTGCTTAACTGGCCCCATGTGAGCCACTGCGCTCTTCACGCCATTGTTAAACAACTGGACACTGATTATAATTTTGTGTTTAACTGACCATTATCAAACCTACTGTCTTAACAAGTACTGTCTTTTAGAAAAAAAATGATTTAATGGTTCTCTATGGAATTTTCATTGCTGCTCAGTCAATCAGGCATGGTCCAGAGAAGTTAAGTGTCTTGATGTGCTTATTTTGGCTTGTAAAGTGGCTCGTGATCAAACTTTAGTTCATCTTATGTTCTTTTCGGTTTCAAGTTTTTACATGTGTCAAGTCTACACTTGCCCTGCAGTTAGTCACATATAGATATGCATGTGATAAGTTTAGTTTGTAAGTTGGTTATGTCATATCATGTGTGCCAGTTCATACGAAAATGATGTGTTACATTATTCTTTAGCCATGCATGTTCAGCTATCCAGTGGGGCTATATGTCTTATTTTCGGTTAAGTCTATCTTTTTCCATACTTCCAGTAATTTATGCAAGAAAATAATGTTTTATCTAAAACAAAAGGCTCTTTTACAATGGACAAATTGAACTCCCTCTCTCTCTCTCTTTATGTAATCATAGGTTTAGCTACATGTATACGAAATTTTTAACGTAAAATTTTAAATATTTTCTTACCAATCAGTTTGAACATATGTTTTGGGTGCTCAAAAGAACCGTCTCATTGAGACGGTCTTTTGAGTACCCACAACATATGTTTTGGTTGAGAAATAAGAAAATTAATTTTTTGGCACGCACTCTTAACTAAAGTCCTAATGTAATGATGTCTATAATATCGTTGACAAAATCTTTATGTTTTCACATCGAAAATGCAATTTCAAAGTAATTTTACTGTCATATGATAAAAAGTATGTAACATTCATGCTCCTGTATTGTTGAATTTATTAAAATTGTTACAAAAAAGGGATAAAATGCATTGCAAGTCTCACATTTTATCTCTTTTCCCTTACTAGTGTATTGGATTCAATAATATATGAGTGTTCCTGTAAGGTCCTCTATTTATCTGTTTGCACTAGCAGCAAAAGACTGTTTGATGCAAAGGCTTGTCTGAGTCTTCATGAACTGATCATTACCATTTTCGTATGAGCTAGGTTATATGTGTATCGTGTAGAATACATAAAAAGTGTACAAATATGTAAGTCATTTGGAATGTGCCATAGATAATTGTCAAGCATATTGCAAGAGGTTTCTTAACCCTTTCCTTCATGAATATTCATGCTTAGCTGGGACTCGATAAATATTTTGTTGAAGAATGCAAATAAAAAGTCCCTGATCATACTATTCCTAGGAGCAGGCTGATTAGGGACTATTTTGTTTGCAAATTGTTTTCCTGTCTGAGTAATTTGGTTGTGACACTGAATGACACAATGCATATGCAGTAAATAATATCATCTCTTAGGCTGCCTCATATCTTTTTTGATAGAAAAACGACACAAATGACTTGAGATGGGTTTAAGTGTTGTTAAATATTAACTCATTATAATAGTTTGAAAAACAAAAAAGTCTTTTTAGTATCTGGGGGCCATGCCTGTGCATGCTGGGCAGCATTGAAGTAATTTGATATTCTATATTTTACTAAAGTTGAATTAAATAAATGGAGACATCAAGGTCATCTGAGAAAGGGGTCACATCTTTTAGATTGCTCATATATTATATCCTCTAAAAGAAGAGAACCCCATTTTAGTACAGAAGTAGGTTTGATAATGAAAAAAAGTATGTTGTTAGCGTGTTATATATATATGCTTAAAACCAAAAGTAATGTTACACTTTTCAGTACCAAATATATTTACACTCGTTTTGACTTAAAGCAAATTATTTATTGCAATGAGTATACAGCACTTACTAGATAATTCATGAAAAACGACTTACACAAGTTAACCTTTCATCGAGTTACCTGTGCTTTCATTGAAAATACAAAATCATTTTTGTCTCACAAAATCTTTAAATAATTCTTAGATAAACTGAGGATTTTAACACTTATTTAAGGGCCATAGATTGCCCATAAAAATACTGCCAGACATGTTTGTCTTTGAATTTTGGTTAGTTTTTGGGAGTATCTTAAAGCTGCTTCACATTGATATTGTCAAATTGAAATTTCCAACAATTTGACATTTTGACAAATGTAGACTCTGGCGAGCCTCTGCAGCCTCCTTTTAAGCTGACAAACTCAAAATGGTGTTCAGTCAGTAGCTTAACAATCATAGAATACTCAATCGACTAGCAAGACTCTGATCAGACTGCGCATATGAGGCTTTGCTGGTCGCACATACCACATTGTTGGAAATCTCATGCACTGGCTCATTTTTGTATCAGTGATTCATTTGGACCTCTGTGGAGAGTATGTGGCAAGATCATCTGATAAAAACTCCCGTCAATTCGGAAGGAAAATAAAATTGTGCCATGACATTAGATTTCCAACAATGTGGTATGTGCGACCAGCAAAGCCTCAGATCAGCCTGCGCATACGTGCAGTCTGATCAGAGCCTTTGGTAGTCGCTTGAGTAGTCTATGATTGTTAAGCTACTAACTGAACATCATTTAGAGTTTCTAAGCTTAAAAGGAGGCTGCACATGCTCGTCTGAGTCTACACAAGTCAAAATGCCACATTGTTGGAAATCACATGCCGCAGCTCATTAATAGCAAACAATTTGTATTGAAATCCATGTAAAGGTACTTTTGGTTTGGAAGTATAGTATAGAGGACATTCTAAGTGGGTTGTCTTATAAGTAATGAATACAGTTTTCCACAATTTCCTTTAAAATTGCTTTTGGGGCAAAAACTTGGGTTCTCAATCAATTGAAATAGCCTTGGAACATCACTGATTTGGTGCCAAAATATACATATAAAGCAGTGATAAAATTAACATAGGCTGCACACTGGGTTCATTAGAAAAAACTTTAAATTTTGCCTGTTTTAACTACTTGCTGGTAACATTTGCACCTAGCTAGCTCAGACCCTATGTAACTTTGGGTAGGACGAAACTTTTTGACCCCCCCCCCCCCCCTTTGAAGGACATTTTTTGAATAAAATTAACATAAATCATGCAAGATTTTCAAGCATTCAAAGAGTAATTTTACCTAAGTGAACATTAGTTGTCAGTTTGGTAATCTAAACCAAAGATTTTATAACCATATTACTTGTGAAGTTTCAACCTTGTAGGTGGTGCTATGGTCAATTCTCTGGAAGCTGTAGCACAGTCTTAAGATGCTGTCTGTTGTTGTTTGCTTGTTTGTAATGGGAGATTTATGTTTGAGCGGATCCATAATACGAAAGAGCAGATTTATTTTTATGAAAGAGCGGAGAACCATAAGGCAAAAGAGCGGATGTTTAAATCATTCAATGAGCAAATATTCCAGGTGCAGGGGAAGATCAAGGATTCCTGAAATGTGTGGGGGTTCGCTTTGCAGATTTTATCTCATTTATTTTAAATATCCCATGAAAATGAAATAATTTGGCCTCACTGAGACCAAATCATTTCATTTTCATGCGATATTTAATAGCGGAAAGGGGGGGGGGGGGATAAACCCCCTCTAGATCTGCCACTACAATGCGCTCCCAATCACTTATTAAGGACTGAGCAATATTGGCCATTACAGGTAATACAACGGAGTGAATACTTTTTTGAAAGGCTATTACCTGGAAAATTCGCTCATTTGAATGATTTTCCATCCGCTCTTTTGACTGTATGGTTCTCCGCTCATTTCATACTCCGTCACGGTATGATTTCCGCTCAAACGTAATTCACCCTTTGTAATATTTATATTTCAGTTTGGCCTGACAGGCCTTTATCAGGTCTTGTATGTACATTTGCATTTGTTAGTCAAGTCATTTATCAGGCCCGAGGTTATAAAACTTTTTCCATGCTCATCTCAACTGAGCATGAAATTTCAACTGCTCATATAAACTAAGCTGCTGAAAGTAAAGAGTTTTCTTGCTTTCAAACTCTCAGATGTTTCCTATCATGCTTATATATGTTAAAATGCCAACAAATGTTGGCATTTTAACTTTTATGAGCATGATAAATTTCATGCTCAGTTGAACATGAAAAAGTTTATAACCTCGGGGCCTGGTCATTTTAGTCAATTTATCATGTTTTTCTCAACGGTTCAAAAATACATAGCCCCACCATGGTCAAGTACAGTCTCCTGCAATGTAATCTGCTGTTACGCTTTGACTCAGTGTGGACCCAGATCACACAGCAGTCTGGTCAGAATCCAAACGGTTGTCTGCAACTTGAATATCAACTCTTGTGGAAACAAATATGACATGTATACTGCAAACAAGATTTTTAGCTCCTTTTTGGGGGCACTTGAAAGGATTTTCGTAACTGATTCTGCCAGTTTACCTACATGAATCATTGGTAAGTTATATATAGCCACAGCACACATTAACCCTTTTAGGACCAATGGAATTTCCCATAAGAGCTATATACAATAAAGTAAGGATGGTCCATTGCATATATTGAGGGGACACAGGTAATAATTTCCAAAAAATATTGCATTTCTTTCTCTGAGGTTCAATTTTGTCTTAGCAAACAGTACAGTCCCTGATGAAATGCTGCATTATGCGACATTTCATCTGGGTCTTCACTGTTTGCCAAGTACCCATATAGGGGTTTTTGGTCTTCAAAGGGTTAAGCACACAATCTCAATAAAAGATGTTGATGCTCCTGGGTACCAAACTTGTTAAATCAGATACATTGTACAGCCAGACATTTTTATTACTCTAGCTCCATTTGGGCCTCAACGTGAGAAAACCTGTCTTCGGGGGTTTGCCAACAACAAAGGCGCAGACCAGCCTGCACATCCGCGCTGACTGATCAGCACCTTTGTTATTCGCTTTTTGCTTAGTATCATATCTAGACTTGTTACAAGCGAAATTTCAATTTTCTAGCTAGTCTCTGTAGCTGAGGAGATTGGTTTGAGCCTCGCTTTTTTAGAAACCTCAAAGACCGGTTTTCTCAAGTCAAGGCCCATATATGAGCCAGCTCATGAGGTTTTGGTACTTATTGCATGTATGTTTAAAGTGTGACTCTACATAGGGCCAGTTAAGCAAAAAAAAAATCAGCATAAAAGTGTGATTATTTTCTTATCCATCAGTTTAAACATGTGTTTTGGGTGCTCAAGAGAACCATGGTCTCATTGAGACGGTTCTTTTCAGTACCCACAACTTATGTTTTGATTGAGTAATAAGAAAATAATTTTCAGTTACACACTCTTATCTTGGGGCCTGAAGTCTTTATGTATATGCGATAAACACGAAAATGTTGTGAGCTGGCCCCTAGTGCACAATCATATAGTTTATAGTTAAGTTTTACTTGTATTTGCATGTTGTATTTGCCTGTTTTACAGGGATATCTTAGGGCCTTAGGTATGAAGAGGACGGCAGAGGTCAAGAGAGATGCCAAAATAGGAGAGGCCGAGGCTAAGAAAGATTCGGGTATTAAGGTGAAATCATGTTTTCCTTTAGCTAATGATCACCAGACGCTTGACACAAGAACGAGTCTGTTTCATGAGCAGACTTTTCTTTATGTCCAAAAGCAGCTTTGCAGCGTAGAATAGAGGTGATGGTCATTTCTGCAAAATTCATTTTTTTTTTACATGACAAAAAGTTTTATAAAAAAGGTCCAGAGCACACCATACAGAATAACAAACAGGGAAGACCCTTTTCAGAAGCACTCTGATCTGGGTCTGCACTGTTTGTCTAAGTTTTTTGAAGATAACTAGATGTGTTCAAACTTTTATAACAGCTACCATGAGGGCAAGGCCAAATTTTTGCTTTCAGATAAATCCCAGAATTTGTAAAATTTTGCAGAAATGAATATTGCATTCTGTTGATGGGCACCGATTCAGTTAAGTCTGTTTAACTTGTACTAATGCTTTGTTAATTTGTTCTTGCACACCTTTACTCTCTTAGGGGTATCTAAGGTCACTAGGTATGGCTCGAACAGCTCAGGTTAAGCGGGATGCTCGTATTGGTGAGGCTGAAGCTCAGAAAGACTCGGGAATAAAGGTGATAGTGTTGTTATTTAAATGATGGCTTTGTACTCATAGCACTAGATAAGACATTTTTCAACAACAAGGACGAAATAAACTGAGAAAAAACAAAGAAAAACAAATATTCTATTAAAGGGAAACACTTATCAAATAATGGACAGAAGTAGTTTGCTGCAAATTTGTCAAAATCTTTCAAGAAATAAAGAAGTTACATGCATTTGTGTGATTGTATACTAAAATAAAGATTGTATGAATCTTAGTAAGATTTCATGCATCTCATTAGCATCTCAATATATATTAAAAATTGCGGCATATGAAAACATTTATTTATAACTTTCTTATTTCTCAACCTATTTTTATCAAGTTTGCACTGAAATTGTGTGAAAATGCCCGCCTTTTCAGACACATTTTCATTATGTTGTGCGTTTCCCATTAATTTATCATGAAAACATTTGCTGTGATTCTCATTGGAAGGGTCTCTATGAGACGTTTCCAATAAGTACTCACAACATTTGTTTGATTGGAGAAATGTCAAAAATAGCAATCTGGATAGTTTTCTAATCTAGGTCTATGAACAGTTACATTGTGGCCTAGATGCAGTGGTTTCCTGCTGGAAATGTTCCATTGATTATCTCCTGTTCACCTCTGCAGCATTTTTATATATATCTCTTTCCTCTTCCTACTCCTATTGGGAGAACCTTCTTGCATTTCCAGCAACAGATTGATTGCCTATGGTTTAAGGAAGTTAAATTCTTTTGCTTTTCCTGGCTGAAACATGACAGAAGCTTGGATTTTCGAATTTATGGCTGATATACCAAAATTGTGGTTTATCCCTTAAAATATCTTTAAAGTGTATGACAAAAGCTAAGTTAAGACTCAAACTAGCCTGCTCAGCCTCAGGGACTAACCATAAAGTTTGTATGTAGCAGGTGAGGCTATTTTCCAGAGAGTCAGCACTGGCCAGAGTGCCTAACAAAGGCACTGGTCAGAATGCCTGTTTGTTTCTGCATGCAACCAAAGCAGATTTTTCTCATGACAAGGCTCATACTACCTTGTATCAAGACGGAATAAACAATCTCTTTCTCTGACCGTCTGAGAGTTTCTGTTTCTACCCTCTTGTTCTGTTTTAACCCTTTAGCTCATGATAATGCCTTTTGATGCCTTTGAAATACCATAGGGATCAAACATGTTTTTTTTCATGCATTAACATTTGCCGGGTCCCAAGGAAGGTGTTTGAACACGAGGCCGATAGGCCGAGTGCTCAAACATCTCTCGAGGGACCCGGCATGTGTTAATGCAATGAAACAAACATGTGTGATTGTTATTCTTGCATAGTTTACCTTATTCCAACCAAATTCGCACTGAAAACGCTGTTAAAAATTGTAATACCGCTTTTCTTACACTGAATTTCTTTTTAACAAAAATGGCGTCGACTGTAAACTTTTGAACGTCATAATGTCATCACAACGTCATAGCTGTACGCAATAATTTTGCATACAAAAGCATCGACATATGATCAGTCTGGTCCGCAGCACTTTCTGCATATAAAGTCATGTAAATAGCTCGGGGCGTATTTGAAGTATTTTAAAGTTTAAACCCAAGTTCAAACAGCATGTGAATCTCCTGATTTGAACATGGATTTTTGTTCATTTGACAATGGGTTAAAACAGCTATAGGAATAGGTTTCTATGCAAGAATATGTATTTGAAAATATTATGGAAAATGGAGCAAATGCTCCATTTTCCATACTATTTTCAAAAGTATTCAAAACTTAACTTAATTTTTTTCTTGAATTTTTTCAATGATGTCTAAAAATAGAAAATGGTGTCATGGTCTAAAAATAGCCTATGGAGTATACATGTAGTTACTGTCTCTTTCTGCACAGGCAATCTTATAAATAAACAGGTGATCACTGTATCTGCTACTGCCATCATAGTTGCATGTAGCATGCTAGTTCAAATGAGATGTTTCAAGCTGCATCATTGTTTCATGTTTGTCCTTGCGTCCATCTGTCTGTGTTCTGTTGGTTTCGTGTTGGATGTCTTTGTCACTGTCTGTTTTATGCTGTTGGTTTCATGTTGGATTTGGACATGTATTGCATTCACCACTAAAAAAAACACAACAGAATTTTGTGTTCAAATGAGAATGTGTATTTATTACGTTGAATATGGTAACTCAAACTGCATTTTAGATCAATTTGGGCAAAATTTTACAAATGCTAATTGTGATGTGGTAGAGTGCTACGTTAGTGCCAATGGTCAAGTCTCTTTATTTATTAGTCAGTAGTGCATTTGCCTTTTTCACCTCTGGGTTTCTGAATGTAAAGTTTACTTACGATTAATTGTCTGTTAATTGATAGCTACACGTACGTTCACAGTCATCAGTTCCATTTTGATGTAAAATTTGATAATGATTTTAGTAAGTGCCATTCATCATTTTAAATTATCTCTCAATTAAGGTCAAGGTCACAGACTTGTATTCTGGCTGTATGTACCATATTCGTTCTAATAAAAGCCCACCTCCCGGTGCTGCAATTTGTGGATCTGTCAATGCTATTTAGGGAAAATATAAGTGGTTTGCCCTGAAATCAGTTTGTTACTAACCTATTTGTTTAATTTAGTTCAATTATCTATCATAGGCTTAGTTCTGTGGCGATTTCAGTATGAAAGCTTGAATTAATGCCTGCAGGGCTTATTAATCATGGAAGATTTACTCACCTCTTTCTTGCACTTCAACCTTTCTTGTTAACCCTTTGTAATCTGATGGATTTTCCCATACATATTGGTGCAAGAAGTACATATTGGTACAATAATTATGGGATTGTCCATTATGCACTTTTGGGGGTCTAGGCTAAAAATTCCTGAATCATGGTTTATTTCTGTCACTGAAGGTTTGTTTTTAAACTTAGCAAACAGTGCAGAACTTGATGAAATTCATCTGGGTCTTCACTGTTTGCAATAGTACTTGTTTAGGGGTTTCCAGTATACAAAGGGTTATTATAAAACCAACAGTTCATTGACTGTATGTTTGAAAATTTCAAACACTTTTCACAAACTGTTCTAAATAATCAGTTAGCACATCTGAAGAAAAAAAAAGTCAGAATAACAGATAGTGAGTACCTGATCAAACTGCCCCTGTTGAGCAGTCTAATCCAGGTGTACACTGTTTGTCAAGGTTTTAGAACATAAACTGTGGTTTTATGTTGGTCAGCATTGCTTCCGTTTTCATTTGTTTTAAGGATTAATGGGTGCACTTTGAAGATCATGAAAGCAAACACTATGAACCCTAATCATACTGCTCCTTAGGGGGCAGTCTGACCTGGGTCCATATTGTGTACAATATAGACTTTCAAAGTTTATTAGCAGATACGTGAGCAGACAACAGTTGTTATGAATGTCAGATATCAGGAAAGTCTACCCACTTCCTGATCAATGAAGCACAGTTATCACCTTTGTAAAAGCAAACCATTTTCCTAAAGGTGTGTGCCTTGTAAAAGGGGACCATTTTCTGAAGATGTGTCCATTTACCTTAAAGGAAAAGTTCTTGTTAAGTTGCATAATGTTTGTATTTTATGATCTTATAGTTTAGTCTCTGAATATGAGCACCTGTTCTTTTGTTTTCGCTCATTTGGCAATTTGGCCTCATAAATCCGTATTTGTGATTTGCAACAGGGCCTGCTCAAAACTAGTCTGCTAAGCTACACAGGTAAAGTATTGAAAATGTAGATTAAGGAAGTGCGGATGTTATGGGCAGCTGTCCAAAAAATCAAATAAAAGAACTGATAACATTGGGTGGATGCATAGGTTGGTCTGTATTTTTCTGGAAGCGCATTGGCTCAGCGGTAGAGTGGGTGACTTGAGATCGAGGGGCTGCAGGTTTGAGCCTCGCCTGTCACTGTGTTGTGTCCTTGAGCAAGACACATTAATACTTGCTTAGTACTGGTTCAACCCAGGGAAGACCCATCTCGGCATAACTGGAAAATGTGTTGACTGGGACGTAAAGAATCAAAAACATCTTTCATGTTCGAATACGAAGAAAAAATCTCATCACATGGCTTATTTTGACCATAATAAGTTGAAAACTTGTTTGTGCGTTAAAGGTTGCCTTGAAAATTTGATTTTCATAAACCCACCTGTAAACCTTTTTGGAAAACAATTAAAACCCAGATGAAATATCTCATTCTTTGACATTTCACCGGTGTCTACACTGCTTGCTAAATAAAGATCATCTAAAAGGGAAAAATTCTTACTAGTAGGAAAATCAGATCTGTGACCCATTTAATATATAATGCGTGGGTAAAATTTTTCAGGATTATTCCTGAATTCAGGATTTTGAGGCTGACTTTCCACAGAAAGTCAGCCTCAAAATGCTGAATTAGGGAGATCATAATAGCTTCTCTGAATTATTTTTAGTCTGTCTAAGGACAATTGACCATCTAAACTTTAAATTATGAATATTTAGTAGGCATAAAGCAAGTTTTAAGATTGGAGTTTGGAAAGTTCAGGATTTTGGGAATTTTGAACTTTCACCCATGATAATGCATGAAGACATTCTAATTGTATCCTCCGTATGATGGGGGAAATGATCACTATGCTGAAGAACAAAAAAGTACAGTGTATGTCCACTTGGTCATAAAGCATGTGTGTCCAATACAGGGATGCCTTAACATCTGCTGGACCCTGGGGGTGGTGTTGAAACCAGAGCCTGAAAGACGAGGGCTTTAATGACCCCCGAGCGGTCTAGCAGATGTTAGTGTATCAGAAAATCATGTTTGGTCATTATTATTGTATAGAGTCATTTTGTCACTTGAAAACTTTGGAAAAGGCTTCGAAAAGTTCATTTTTGTATTACTATAATGGCGCGCAAAAGCATGAAGGATTTGTAGGTTTTGAAAAAGCCTGTTCCAGAGCAAAGACTTATGTCATCCTAATATCACTAAATTAGGTTCATTTCTATGCACGTTACTGTTGATGACGTCAATTTTTGTGACAGCCTAGAAAGCGTATATATAAAGTACAAAAGCAGTGCATTAACAGCATGGGAATTGATTAAAACATGGGTTTTTGCCGGTTAAAACATGGCTGTTAATAGGGTGCAACACAGCTTTTTATGCAGTAATAACAATTTCACTAAAAACCATACAGAATATGCAATATGGTCCGAAAGCAGGATTTTAGTTAAGAGTGCGTATCGAAAAACTGATTTTCTTATTTCTCAACCAAAACATATGTTGTGAGTTCTCAAAAGAACCGTCTCAATGAGACCGTTCTTTTGAGCACACAAAGCATTTGATAAAACTGATGGGTATGAAAATATTTACACTTTTACGCTCAAAAATTTTGTTTATCTAAACCTGTGCAAAAGGTATTTAGAAATTCTGAAAAGATACTAATCTGTGTTGTACCATTACCTGAGCATGCTGATTTTATTATATTTTAGATACACATAATCAGTGTAGATTCATATCAAATTGTTTCTATTATGCTATTACATATTATTGAAATTTTGGCTGATTCTACAAAGGAAAAAAAAAATAAAAAAATTAACACCACTGCTTTGTCATAAATTGAGACAAGTGTATTTAGCATTTGTTTTACTGAAGTAAAGGAAGTCTTTTTACATAGTTTTTAAAAGGCAATGAAGTACATTTGTCAATTTAAAAAATAAATCCTGAATTTTTATACTCCATTTCATAGATCACACTTGATCATAAATGATATTCACAATTTAGATATGGGTGGGTAATAAAGTTTAGAAAACCTGTGACTGCATTGAAGGTTTAGAAAATAATGTCAACACATCCATTAAAGAATTATTATCACTTTATTTTAACCAAACTTGGCAGAAATTATATTTATATGGTCCTCTTGTATAATTGCTCATCTGGTACTAGTCTGTTGCACGAAAATTGAGTGAGAACTCTGATGAGCTACGCGTAAAAGAAGATATTTGGAATGTAAACCTTGCCTTAAATAGCTTTTTGTCTGAAACCACAAGACTTAATAGAACTTTGATAATTGGTATGTAGTATCACTTTGTGGTCATCTGCCAAAATTGTTTAATTATGTGCTAAAAGTCAAAGATCGCCTCACCTGATGATCACATGATTTAAATGTGCTAATATAAGAAAAATATGAAATAATCTTCTTGTCTGAAACCAAAATATGTCCAGGTGTGCTCTTGGACAACAGTGCTTGAAGTGTTAAGTTTCCAAAGGGAAACCATTTTCTCACAAAGAAAGCATTCAGTTAGCATACATCAGGGTTCGCACAGGCTTGAAAAGTACTTGAATTTAGAGGGCGGTCTTGAAAAGTCCTTGAAAATTAAATCTGCTTTGGAAAGTACTGGAAAATCACTCAAAAGCCTTGAAAAGTCCTTGATTTCTACTATTTTCTGTAGGACTTAACACTATTGATAGAGACCTAAATCAGTATAAATTGTTGTGCCATTATTTGGTGCAGCATGTGCTGCACCAAATATAGGCACAACAATTTTATACTAATTTTTCAGTACTAATGTCTCCATTAGCATTTCTGAAGTATAATATTAACACTTCGATCAGTAAGCCCTTGAAAACTGTTGGTGAGGCTTTTAGAAGTCCTTGAATTTTACTCATACTTGCCTGTATTAACCCTGTACATTTTCATGGGGTCTTCCTTCAAATGAAAGAATTTGCTCCACCTGTTGAGCAAATTCTTTCATTTTAACTCCATGATCCATGGTAGTTTTTTTTTCTCTCAGATACATTGGACTGAAAGTTTTCAGGATTAATCCTGAATTCAGGATTTTGAGGCTGACTTTCCATAGAAAGTCAGCCTCAAAATGCTGAATTAGGCAGATTTTGATAGCTTATCTGATAAGTTTTCAGATGATCTATTACTAAGCATTAACCATTAAAGCATGAAATTATTCATTTTTGTAGGAACCCTGCAAGCTTTGAAATTTGAATTTTTAAAGTTCAAGATTTTGGAAATTTTGAACTTTCACCCATGTAGATACGGGGAAGTAAGGGGGAAGAATAAGTAAATGTTAATTGATCCCTCTTAAAGCAAAGATTTCTTTTTCTCTGACTTGTAGGAAGCTATGGCAGAAGAGAAGAGAATGGCCTCCCGTTTTGCCAATGACATTGAAATAGCTCATGCTCAGAGAGACTTTGAACTGAAGAAAGCTGCTTACGACATGGAAGTTCACGCAAAGCAAGCTCAGTCAAATCTTGCTGCTGATCTTCAGGTAAATCCATAATTGCTAATAGTTTTTTATGATGCAGAGTGAGTGTCTGTTTTAAGATATTTCAAATTTACATGTTTCATCTACAGGAAATTAGCTATTAGATGGAAGTTTTCTCTTCCAAAGAGTACCAACACTCTTGTGTGATGTGATGAGCAGAGTGGCTCAGTGGTAGCATGCCTGACTTGAGACAGGGGTCGCTGGTTTGAGCCTCATTGATGTCACTGTGTTGTGTCTCGGAGCAAGACCCATTATCCTCTGCTTACTACTGGTTCAACACAGGAAAAGTCCCAACATGGCTGAAAGATTGACTGGGGATGTAAAGTATCATCTTAAGCAAGCAACAAATACAAGTGTGATCCAGATTTTTGAAAAAGGATCTAGAATTTTGTGAGACAGATGAAAAATTTTGGTAATGACTTGGAATGGAAAACCTTTGTCTTAATCTTTTTCATGCTAAACCGGTGTCCCGGTGTATTCTGTTTTGAAAACAGTGTAAATCCAGATCTGCTGGCAGCTGATCAGGAGCCACACTGCTTAGCACACTGCTGATAAATTCAATGCTAATTCATGAATTCATATGCTAATAACTGGAATTCTGCAAGTTAATGTAATAAAAATTAGGGAGGAGTGTAGTACATAATAACAATCCAGCATGGCAAGGGTTTAAAGAGGAATAAGTATTGTAATATGCCAACACAGCTCATAGGAATCATTTACAATCGGTGATCTTTCTTGTAGATGGCCAAGACAAAGCAAAAGATCAAAGATGAGGCCATGCAGGTCAAGGTCATTGAACGGACACAACAGATTCAGCTACAGGAACAGGAAATCATTCGCCGTGAGAGAGAACTTGAAGCTCAGGTCAGAAAACCTGCAGAAGCAGAGAAATACCGACTGGAAAAACTGGCTGAGGCTAACAGGTTAGTATACTTTGTATCTGAGAGCCTTCTATACATGTCAATGAAAACAAGACTTTTAGAAGTCCTGGAAAAGTCCTTGAAATTTACTCAACCCTGCCTGTATGAACCCTGGAGTACTAGAAAACTACTCTATGGCCTTAAAAAGTGTTTATTTATTTTCCTATTTTCTGGATAAGAGAAATCAAACTTACCTGGCAGTATGCATAATTAGCATTTAAATAATGTAACACTATTTTATACAAATTAAAAAGAGATGAGGTTGAATGATAAAGGAAGGATGATGCATTTTCTATTGTGATATTATTCATGATTAGAGATATACAAACAATTGACTGTTTTCAGCTTTATGGGTTCTCTGAATTTCCAAAGGACACCCATTTTCAGATTTTTTTTAATTGACAAGGAACTTGAATGTATTATAGTTGAAGCTTAGCACTATCAGGCCTTGAGGCTATAAAACTTGAGTGCAGTCTCAAACTCAAAATAAAGCACAATGATTGGCTGCTTGCGGACATGTGTCCGCAATCAGCCAATCATTGTGCTTTACTTTGAGTTTGAGAATGAACTCAAGTTGTATAACCTCGGGGCTTGGTCTTGAAAAAAGTTTGATAAGCAATAAGTGGCGTTTTTGTCTTGCAGGAATCGTGTGATTCTTGAGGCTGAAGCCGAGTCTGAATCAATCCGAGTCCGAGGTGAAGCCGAGGCGTTTGCCATTGAAGCTAAGGCCAAGGCTGAAGCTGAACAGATGGCGAAGAAGGCAGATGCCTGGAAGGACTACCAGGATGCTGCTATGATTGACATGATCTTAGAAACATTACCAAAGGTACGAGCTGAGCAATTGTTGTTTTTTACATTAGGCCAACCTTAAAAATATATTTGTTTCCCCTTACCCGACCCGGTTTTACTGGTATGGGTCGGTCGGAAAATTATTTTAACTTCTCAAATTGGATACCCATTAAACTTAATTGTATACAGTAAAACCTGTCTCTGGAGGCCACTCAACAAAAGACAAAAAATTGTTTGTTTTATCAAGACCGATTATTGCATAATGCAGGTCAAAAGTATTGTGGAATGCTCCCAGTACTTTTGACCTGCATTTAGCGCTCATTTGTCTTAACGACCATTGTTGTGTATATCTTTGAGTGGCAGTTTTATGTAGGTTTTACTGCATAGGCCTGCTATAGGCAACAAAATTAAATACACAAACAATTTGCTATGATAAGACTGTTTACATTGGACAATTCTCTAAGTTCGCAATGAATTTAAAAAAAAAAAAATCTTGACTGAAAATTGAAATAAACTTTTTTGAATAGGGGCTTTTTTCAGGGTCGGTCAGGTAAGGGGAAACAATCAAAATTTTAATTAAGACCTTATTTCTACTCAAATCATTAGGGTATTCTCCCTAATAAGTACACAGGCATGTGTGAATAGCAGAAGTTGATACTTTACCATGGACAAGTAAATTGCCATGACACACTTGTCGAAAGAAAACTTTGCTTGTCCCAAAACACAGATAATGCTAAATAGAACCTAGCCCTTAATGTGCTTATACAATAAACATGTATAAACTCTCGAAAACAATATGGAACCAGATGGAAACTTTATTGTAAACAGTGTAGATTCAGATCAGCTGGCTTCAGAATCCACACTGTTTTCTCCACTACACATGAGTTCATCATAATTGCATTGTAAAGAATATGAAATACATACACATTATTATAAGAGTAAATTGATCTGGCATACTGTATCACGTCGAGTGGATGAGGTCATACCATTGGATCATCGGAGACGCGAAGCATCTCCGGTGATCCAATGGTATGGCCTCATCCATGAGACATGATACTGTACGCCAGATCAAGTTACTATCATAATGATATGTTTATTATATACCTTTTTCTGACATTATTCTGAATTTATAACTTGTTAGGTCATTAATCCCGAAAAATTGCATGAATGTTTGCCATTACGTTAAGTTTCCTTACGTTACGTCATCATGTTTTCCGTCTCTGGTTCCATGCTTGAAATCTATTTTTACCTAATGTCGCTGCAAAAACAGATAACGAATTAAGCCTTGTTTTAAAGGATAGTGATATGGAATCAGAAAACCTCAGTTCGTTGATCCGGCTTTCTGTATCAGGTAGCCAGAAAACACACAGTCCAAAAGATGTATCATTTAAAGGTATAAAATAAAGAATTGTATTAACTTTCTTTAAGCTAGAAATTTCTAACTTGCCCTGAATGAAATGGGACTTGGTAGGACAAGACGGGCATGGTATTTCCACAGCTCTGAAGTACACATGCTCATATAAGTGCCATATTTGTCATTCAATGTGGATTTAGTTCTAACTTTTAGTTTTTGTATGCTCATTGTTTTAAAATTTCTTCATCTGATAGCCCCAAATTAGAAGATATGAGTTGTTTTTGGATATTTTTTCTCTTGTCGGAAACAGCTCTACCACAGCAACTTATTTCTAATTTTAATATGCAAACATTTATTTAAGGTCTGAACCTTCACTGGTGGACTGAGTGTTCCTAAATCTCATTTGTGATTAAAGCCAGGACTCTACCTGCCTTTAGCCATTATAGCCATTTGCTACTAAAAATATAGAGTGGCTACAAATATACGTTGTTGACTAAAAATACAGTCGTGGTGGTTCAAAAATTACATATTATAATTTGCGAAAAAGTGTATATTTAATTTTTGATTATCTTTTGGATTTTCAAATATTGCTTTTAATATTCCTTCACACTTTATTATTGTGCCATATTCTACTCTTTGGAGGCTGGATTTTTTCAATACCATCTGGCTGTCAAACAATTTGGATCCAGATCAGGCCCGACACCAAACTGTTTGCAAAGGTTATCAGCAGACAACAAAAGTTGGCAAAAATACAAAAACAACTACTTTCTGGCTAAAATCTTGGCTAAAGTTAATTTCCTTTGGCTCCATCTTTTTCCATTTGGCTAAAGTCTTGGCTAGAATAAATTTTGAGCCAGGGTAAGCCCTGAAAGCTATGTTCTTATGTCTTGTTCTCTAGGTCGCTGCTGAAGTGTCTGCTCCTCTGACACACACCAAGAAGGTTACCATGGTATCCAGTGGTAAGGGAGATGTGGGTGTGGCCAAGCTGTCAGGAGAAGTCTTACAGATCATGGAAAAGCTCCCAGTCGTAGTTGAAAATCTTACAGGAATCAATATTCAGAAGGTATGTATCCGAATAAGGGAATTTCACAGGTTCTACATGTAGTAATGTAGTTTAAACATATTTATACCCACAACCAAACTTGGAGAGGGACACAGGGCTCCAGATAAGAGTGTGTATTGGAAAACTATTTTCTTTATTTCTCATCCAAAACATATGTTGTGGGTACTCAAAAGAACCATCTCAATGAGACGGTTCGTTTGAGCACCCAAAACACATGTTTAAATTGATGGGTAAGAAAATATTTACAATTTTACGCAGAACATTTTTGCTTATCTAAACCTATGTGGTCCAGATCCTGTTGGTTTCAGTGTGACTATACAGGATATCTCTTGAACCAGTACAGATTATAACTAACATGAATATATTATTGGAGCTCATTGAAAAGGTGATTGGGTTTTTGTGACCTTGAATCAATTTTCAAGGTTGCTGTTGGTCATAAACTGCTTAATAAAGCCAAAACTTGTGAGTATGCACTGTATTTCCTGGCCATTGTTAGCTGGTTTGGACAGTACGGGACATTTGCCTTCTATAAAAAAACACACAACAAAACAAACAACTTATAATCTATTAACACAATTTTAACAATTTTTTTCAATGGGCTGGATCATTAGTAGCATGAAATGGTATTCAGCCAATTCTTCTTGTAATCATAACAGATTGAAATTTAATTAGATACAAATGTATAACGGTATGACTGGAGCAGGGCAATATTATACAATTATTGACTTAAATGAGGTAGATATGAGGATTTATAGGGCCCTTGTCAGTTAATGGGGAAAGAATATTTATGCTAAGAACTGGTTAAAAGCTGTTGAGCCTGCCCAGGAACAGGGTGATGGGTTAACAAACAAAAGTGATATAAGTGAAAAATTGTTGAAAAGGATGTAAAACCTCAAAACAATTACAACAAAATGGTGTGAATTAAAATTATTATTCAGTTGTGACTTGTAAAATGTATTTTTTATTAGGCCTAAATGAAATATATGTGTGGTTCCTGTTGCATACCAACAAAATTTAGGTAGGTAGGTAGGGAAATTATTATATTTTGTTATAACATTTAACAAAGAAAACAGTGACAAAATCTGAAAACGCGCCCATTTTAGGTATTTTTTCTCCAAAAACCATTTTAATGTGAAGGGTAGGGTTAAAAAAATTAGGGTAGGTAGGCAACAGGAACCACACATATATTTCATTTAAGCCTTACAAATACATGGATACAATAATTTTCTGTTCAAGCATAATTATTATTAATTAAGAGGGCTATTGAAAACTCTGAGTCACTGTATAGCAGCAACATTTTTTTTATATATATTTACAGGCATTTCAACCCCAACATAAAGCAATGTAAGCAATCTTGCATGACCCCTACATATACTTTTGCATTTAATGTGTTCATATATTTTATTTTATGCTTAGCAGTGAATTCAACACATATCAAATGTGAAAAAAATTGATATTTTATACAGTGAAATGATATTTATCAATTCACTAGTGAGTGATACGATTAATATCTTTTCACTGTAGCCAAATAAGGCGTTTTTAATAATTAAGGGACATTTTCAGAAAGGGTTTAAGTGAAGGGAATTTTTCAGAAATAACGCTACGCATGTTGCGACTTGAATTTCAAACCTAATGACGTCAATGTCAATTTTAAACATAATGACGTCAACGTTGGCCTGCCTGGTGAAGTGCCAGTTTGGATGTGATGTCTGTCCTAAGGCACACTCGAAAAGCTTTCTTTAAATGCTGATTTCTTGGTTTCATTTGCCATTTTCTAGTTGCAAACTTTGTTTACATCCATTGGTATACACAAATACACTGAAACGATAAAAAAAAATCGGATGAGAAATGACCAGGGGAAAAGTTAGGTTTTGTTTTCTGTAATTCTCCTTGGAGTGTAAAATAAAAAGGAAATTTACTTTTTTCTGTTAAATACCAAATAATTTAATCTAGTGAGGTGAAAATATCGGCATTTTCACCCGTGAAAAAATAATGTTTATCACTATAAACGATAAATCGTAGTTACACGAGTAGTATTCCAAAAGTGGCTCATGATGCATGCACATTATCATCTGTCTTCTGTACCCTATAAAATATAAATGTGAAATATATTTGGTATTCACCGAAAAAAGTAAATATCCTCTATTTATATGTGTTAGACATGATAAAACTAACATGTTATGTACCAGGTTATATTTTGCTTTCACAATTGTTTGTATATTTTGGTCCCTGTGCTGAAATATTCAACTAACACATTGCTTTTTGTAGACTAGTAGAATATAGCAGGCATAACTTTTTATCATTCTTCTGCCATTCAAGCCAGTTGTCTTCTGCACTGTCATCTGCTTATGTACTTTGGTAGGCTATATTGCAAAAATATGGATCCAGCTTAGACTGCTCCCAGGGGAGTAGTCTAATCTGGTCCATATTATTACACTTGTTTTGAATGGTGGGAAAAGCGTAAACATTGTTGAGTGGGCCTTAAAGTGATAAATCATGCTTTGCAGACTAGTAAAAAAAAGTCTTGTTCTAATAGATACTGAATTTGATCCAGAAAGCACAAAGAACTTAACATTATGATAGAGGGTTGGAAAGAATTTCAGATCTGGCCCATTTACCCATTTCTGGCTTTTAAGTCATTATGCTCTGGGTAGAGTGCAGCTAGCCAATTTCATGGAAGAGGACCAACTGATGTGGATGATGCCACTGCATATTAATCAAAGATCTGATTATAATTGTACAAAGTGTTAAATTACTAAAATGGAATCTTCAAGTTGATGATGGACAAATATGGTCTAGTTAACAACAGATTATTTGCTGAAGATAAAAAATATACTATAGTCACTAATCAGACTACTCTTTGAGGAGCAGTACGACATGGGACTATTTTGTTTGCACATACTTTTTCTGTCTGAGTAATTTGGTTCTGGTACCTAAAGATAGAGACAAAATGGTGCGGGATCATGTCTGACATACTCTGCTGAAAAAAAAAATCTTACCACTTTCAACATACAGTTTACTTTAACTCAAAGGTTAAGGGATACAACTTACACTGGGTTTTCAGGAGCTTGAGTTAGTCCTTTGTATATGAATGGATTCTCTCATCTAGTTTGATATCAAGGTGGCCAATCACGTGGTCAGCATGATAAGGTTCACTGATTTCCTGAACAAGTAAAATCGTTCACAACTTTCGTAACACCAAGTCAAAATTAACGCGGTAAAGTACAAACAAACCCTCATATTTTTCTGCAAAAGAATGTGCCAAAGTTTCCCCTGGGTTTGCTGTAGTTTCCCAGATTACCTTGAACAACTGAAGAAAAAATGGAAAATTCTCTGCGATTGGGTACAGACATCAGTTGTTCGAGGTAATCTGGAAAACTGCTAAACCCCTAAATTCTGAATTGGGCTAATCTTACTGAAAAGGGTAGTCAAGTCCATTAGGTTAACTTGACCTATAAAATAATTAATATGAACGTATTATTTATTTTTCAGAATATCCGATCTTCAATGAGAAGACAGTGAAAGACTTGAGGCAGACACAAGCATTTTATAGTATTTTATATTGTCATTTTAATCTAATACTCCTTCAAGCCTATATTTAAAAAAGGACTTTTTATCATTACAGTATCTACATGGTAAATTGATTTAAGCAGCTATCCTGTTAATATAAAGACTTTTTTTTATTCTTATTTTGCCAATATTTGTTTGTCTGAAAGAGTTGTCTGCTTATTACGTCTGTTGCATGGGAGGGCAGTGGCTCAGTGGTAGAGTTCTTGTCTCGAGGCTGAGCGGTTGGGGGTTCGAGTTTCAACAGCGGCACTGCGTTGTGTTTTTGAGTAAGGCACATTTATCCCTGCTTAGTACTGGTTCAACCCAGGAAGACCTGTCCCGTCATAACTGAAAAAGTGTTGACTGGGACTTAAAGAATCAAATCTAACAAAACTAAACGTCTGTTGCATGTATTCAAATGGACGCCAGACAACTTTTATCATTGATGAAAACATTATGGACCCAGATCAGACTGTTCCTAAGGGAGCAGTCTTGATCTGGGTCCATATTGTTTTCAATATAAGCTACCAAAGTATGTCAGCAGATGAGAAAGCAGACAACACTTAAGGCAAATGGCGGGAAAGGGTTGAATGTATTTGGACATAGCGAAAGTAGACCTTGGTATGTGTGCCCAGCGAAGACTCTGATCAGTCTGTGTATCTGCACAGTCTGATAAGTCATTGCTGGGTGCTCTATGGGTAGCCAAGGTTCGAATGATTCTTCATATGGAGAGTGAAGACTTTGATCTGTGTGGATGCACAGGCTGATCTGAGTCTTCGTCGGACGGACATGCCAAGCTGTACCTTTCTTAGTGTTCCAGCTCATTTAATGTAAATATTCAGGTATATTGGCTAAAGCTGTGTCAAACCCGAACTGCTCCAAGTGGCAGTCTGATCCCTTACAGATTCACAATAAAATACTTCATATTGGCACACAGTGATGGTCATGACCAGCCTGTGTGGATGCACTAGATGGTTTGCATCATCATTTTTTGCATTGAGACAAAAGCTCCTAATTTGAAGCTTCAAGAAAGTTGGGTGTTTAAATTTTTTAGATAAATACTGTTTTGTAAATACTTGAGAGGCGTCTAATATAATTACTGGAAATTTTTAGACATGTGTAGCTTGGTTTTTATCGGTTGACAGAGCATTTAGCCGCTCATTATACCAATGGAACACATTGGATTGTAAATGGAAAAGTACCAAAATTCAAATTCTAAGGTTACTCCTCCCCTGTCATTTTAATTTTTTTTTTGACTAGAGCAGCATACAACATTGTAATCATTGTATGAAAATGTTGTCATTTGAAGTGTTGAAATTATGCCAGCTTCAGAGCCTCCTAAAATGAGCAACAGACCAAATTATGAAAAAAGGTAATTGCTTCTTTTAAGGACCAAATAAGACTTGATATTTCATGTGAATTTAGGGGTTACCCTCGACCCCTTGAAAAATGCTAATTTTACAACCTAGCGACATTATATTTAGGCCTAAGTAAGGATATAAGACATCTTCTTTTAATTGTCATATGGAAAAAATGAGGGTCATTTGTAATACAAAATCAAGGAAAACCATGTTTCACCCCCCGGTTTCACCTCTTCCCAAATATAAAAGTCTTATTTGGTCCAATGGCTATGTGGACAGTTATGATCTAGATCCGCCTACTACACATATGTAGGGCTGGACATGGCTTTCATGTTCATCATTATAAGCTAGACTTCCGGGTTAAGACAACTCAGAATTTTGAAAAGAGTTCTGGGTTTGCTTACCAGTGTACGTAATATAAGGTCCTTTCTCCCTAAATGTGGGGTTTATGTACAGTAAAACCTGTCTTAAGCGGCCACCCAAAAAGAAGACCAAAAATTGGTTTTCAAGACCGATTATCGCTTAATGCAGGTCAAAAGTATTGCAGAATGCTCTCTTGGAGCATTCTGCAATACTTCCGACCTTCATTAAGCTACCATTTGCCTTTAAGACCTTTGTTTTGTCTTTTTTTGAGTGGCCACTTAAGACAGGTTTAACTGTACTCAACTGCCTATCCTGCCTTGAAACCAAAGATTTTTTTGTACAAGACCTGTGTGTTTTCCCATATGCTAGCTCAAAGTAACATAAAAACAAGAAAACGGGTATCATACATACATGGCTTTTTATTGAAAGAGTTGATCTATCTGAATAATCCAGCTATGATGGGTGGCCACCCATTAGTACCTAGTTTTATTTATTTATATTAGTATCTACCCTAAATGACTAGACAGATATACAATGAAATCCCTTTATAACACTAGGTTTGGCATCCATAGGAATGGACCATGTTATAAGCTTATCATGTTATTAAAGGACAATTTTACAAAGGAATAATAAGAAAATGGCCATTTTATAGTCATTTTCCTATAATTCCTTTGTAAAACACCAAAATAAAAAAAAATATGGGAGACACATGATAGTGTTATATTCAAATCTGTGTTATAATGAGGTGTGTTATAAAGGGCCTGCACTGTATTTGAGTTCGATGAGATGATTTCTTCAAATATTTAGAATAAATTGAGTATTCGGGAATAAAATGTTACTCAATGTTAAACCATGTGAAGTAAAAAAAAATCCTATTGTGGCTTATATGTATTTCTCATCTTGATCACAATATATATGTAAACAGATATTTACACATGCAGCATAGGAATTTCTATTATAAACCACCACCCACCTCATCCTTTCAACCCTAAACTTCTGAAGTGGAACCACCCATTCATTAATATCGGAAGAGTTCACCTGCTTATTAATTGGGTGTACTCTCAAAATGAAAAAAAAAAAATCTCGAAATGTGAAAAAATCCCAAACAGTTAAGATCCAGTTGAGATGGCTAGGGGCCATCTCAACTGGATCTTAAATGTTTGTCAAATTCTGCTTCAGGAAAAGCATTATGCTTTCGTTCCAATCGTTGCAATTTTAGCATTGTTAACACATGTTTGATACTGTCAAATGAATTTGCTAATAAAATATGTTTGAAACCAAACTCTGCTTTCAGGGAGCGCAGTGGCTCAGTGGTAGAGTGCTTGACTCGAGACTGAGGGGTCGCGGGTTCGAGCCTCACCGGCGTCACTGCGTTGTGGTCCTTCAGCAAGACACATTTATCCTAGCTTGGTACTGGTTCAACCCAGGAAGACCCGTCCCTGTTTAACTGAAAGATTGTTGATGGGACGTAAAGAATCAAATCAAACCAAAAAAAACTCTGCTTTCAGGTCTGTAGTGTTGAAAGGGTGAGAAGGGGTTTAATGTAGATACTTTTTGTTTTTCATCTTTGATTTGTTTTGTGTATTCGTTGAACTTGATATCCATTTTATACGCAATTCAGGGCATGTCTGATATGAGATAGCTTTTTGAATAATACAGCCAGAAAATATTCTCCCATGCAGTGGTTATTGTTCTTACATTCAGAATAGCCTGACATGATTCTGTGTCAATCTGAGTCTAATAGCACATTTGGCCTAGATTTTCACACTAACTCCATGCTGCCTGCAGCTCTGGGTTGGTTCTCGTGAATTTATCATGAACTGCCTTTAACCCTTAACCCCCAGGGGACAGGCTATGTAGTTTCCGACTGCAATGGCTATCAGTGCTGCGAAAGCATATGTTATTTTTCTGCTTCTTTCGTTTTTGATAGATTTTTGGCCAGTGAAATACAATGCAGTACTCTATACAATGCCCTGTAAAGCTCAAATCAAAGTTTTCAATTTTCATATTTAGTATATGTAACTGGCATGTATAAAACTGAAGTTATAAGCATTTAAAGTTACACATGGTAAAATATAAAATGTCTCGGGCTTTCGCACCATCAGCAGCCCAATAAGATTATTACTTTAGCAGGCTGCAAGTGGGTTAAGGGTTAAATCTTGGAGAAAAAAGCTCTGAAAATGGACAGTTGAAATGCCTAACAGCATTTCATCAGGGTCTGCACTGGTTACTAAAAAAAAACAATCTTCGGGGACTGGAATAGACCATAATCTTGATATTTCAACCCGTGAACCCTTAAATATATAATGGACAACCCCACTCTTATTAATATGTATAAGAAATTCCAACAGTATAAAAATGGTTAAATATAATTTCTGGCAGCTGCAGTGAGGAAATGGGGGGGCTGCTTCATTATTTGGGCCGTGTAGCTAGAAAACCTGTCTTCGGGTTTTCATGTCAAAGCAAGTTTCGAACTGGTCTCCTCAGCTACAGAGACTATCTAGAAAATTGAAATTTCATCTGTAACAAGTTTACATATAAAACTTTCCAAAAAGCGAATAACAAAGGCACTGATCAGACTTGGCGGATGTGCAGGCTGGTCTGCGCCTGTGTTGTTCGCAAACCCCCAAAGACAGTTTTTCTCTCGTCGAGGCCTATTTATGCCATATTTTCGGAATAAGATGACTTGGAAAAAATGTTAATCTCACTGTCCATTTCAAAGTTCCAACACCATGAATTTCATTGCTGGATTAAAAACAGTGTGAATCCATAGGCTGAGTGGAAATCTGGATGGAGATCTGGATCTGCACTGTTTACAAGAGAAGATCTATCTGGGCTGAGTGAGACAAGCCTCGGACAATATCAGATACCTAGTTTCCCCTGCATTCACTCGTGTTTTCCTTGTCATATGAAGGTCTCCTTACATGCATCTCATGGCTCTGTCTTTTACTTTTTTTATGTTTTATGTAACTGTATTTTTAATCACCATTTATATGTAGCCTGTATTTTAATTAAGTTGTTATGTAAACTGTATTTGTATGTGTACAGTATGCAACCTAATACCTGCACAGACTCCTTTAATAGCACACACCAAAGTCTTTAATTGGTTTCATAATTGTTAATTGCGCAAGCTTTTAGTAAATTTTTTAGTAGTTTACCTATTTCAAAATAGATTTTTCTTCCCCTAGGTTTTCAAAACAAGATTAGAACTTGCCACACTGTGTAGGTATTAGATTGAATATGGTATTTGAAAATTAAAAAAAATCAATTTAACCCTTTTGTACTCTGAAAGGCTTGGGACCAAGCCTTTCTGAGTACAATATGTTTAAATGGGGAAAATCGGCCGATTTTAGTGAAAACATGAGGAGTTTTCTTTAAATAAAGTAGAAATGAAATTGTTTTGCCAAGTGTGGCTAAATTAAATGCTGTTCAGATTTGATTAAACTTGGAACTGATCAGGCCCCAAGGTTATAAAACTTATGTCATGCTCAACTCAGCTGAGCATGAAATTTATCCTGCTCATAAATGTTAAAATGCCAACAATAGTTGGCATTTTAACATTTATTAGCATGATAAATGCCACATCTGAGAGACTTAAAGCAAGAAACTTCTTTATTTATTGGTATTTTAGTTTTTATGAGCAGTTGAAATTTCATGCTCGGCTGAGATGAGTACAGAAAAAGTTTTATAACCTCTGGCCAGAACTGTCTGTGTTCATTGATGTTTCAGATGTATTCTTTGTGTGGTTGATCATAATCTCCATGTACATGGGTGAAAGTTTTCAGGATTAACCCTGAATTCAGGATTTAGAGGCTGACTTTCCATAGAAAGTCAGCCTCAAAATGCTGAATTAAGGCAATTATAACAGCTTCTTTGATTAGTTTTAAGATTATCTAAACACAATCATTTTAACTTTAAAGTATCCATTTTTGTAGCCATCCTGTGAGTTTTAAAATTTCAATTTCAAAAGTTCAGGATTTTGGAAATTTTTAACTTTCACCCATGCATGTAAGCTATGTGTCTATTAACGGGTAAATGAAATTCTACTATATCCTATAATCCTTATGTCAATTGAATCTGAAATTTTGTTTTTTCGAGAATATAGTGTGACTTGTATTCAAATTGTTTGCAATACTTCAGGCAGCCCCAACATGGAGAAACGATACCATGTTGTAGTTAAACCTTATCCTGCCAATATTATGTTGTCTGCTTTTTACGTCTGCTGCAAATATTCGAGTGCATTTCAGACTAAATTTCATGGAAGCAAACACTTTGAGCCCTGATCAGACTTCCTTGGGATCAGTCTAATCTGGGTCCATATTGTTTGGAACATAGGCTACCTAAGAACATAAGCAGAGGGTAGAGCAGACAAAAAAATAGTGACTGGTGGGAAAGGGTTAATATTACCTGATGCTGCCAAATATTCTTCTCAAAATAATTTAAGGACCAACAGTTTTATTTTCTCAGTTTTTAACATTTAAATTTAGTGTTAACCCAGGTACAAAAGAGATAGTTGTATCAATTTTCAATATTCTTAGCCTGTTGCTATTGCCCTTTAACACATTTTCTCCATAGGCTATTTTTAGAGCATGGCATCATTTTCAATTTTTAGACAACACTGAAAAAATTCAAGAAAAATTAAAGTAAAGTTTTGAATATATCATGGAAAATGGAGCATTTGCTCCAAATGAGCAAATGCTCTTTTTCCATAATATTTTCAAATACATAAAGGCATTATTATGGAGTAAAGGGTTAAGCTTCACATAGATTGTGATGAAATTTGAGAAAATAATTCTGATTTTATCAGGAAAGAAGGTCTCCCAGTTATCTTTAACAACATAAAACCAAACCACCAGTAAACCTGTCTACTTTATTTTGGGCTGAAAAATTGTGTTTTCTACAAATTTTTAAAGGAAGAATTTTAGGGCTAGGAGTTTTTCCAACAGGAAGACCATCCTCCTGCAAGGACATTTGAATATCTTAAATGATTTTGTCTATGTACATGACAGAAATTTGCTCATTTTATGGTACTAAAATTATTTTGTTGAGTATATATACAAAAATTATCAATATCTTTTGGTTTCCAATGTATATGAGTCAGCACATAAAATAGGGGCCTTGACGCGACAAAACCTGTTTTGGGGTTTCCAACAAAGCCAGACTCAAACCAGTCTCCTCAGCTACAGAGACTAGCTAGAAAATTGAAATTTCTTCTATAGCAAGTTTACATATGATTCTTTCTAAAAAGCAAATAACAAAGGCGCTGATCAGACTGCGCAATGCGCAGGCTGGTCTATGCCTGTGTTGTTCGCAAACCCCAAACAGGTTTTCTCACGTCCAGGCCCATATATCGGCAGCCAGCGAAACCTCAGAGGAGCATGTGTATCTGCCCAGTCAGGCTAGAGCCTTCATTGCTTGCACACACAAACTATGTAGCTAGATGATGGCTTACACCTAAAATTAGACCTCAAGCTCCATTGGACATTATCATGGGTGAAAGTTTTCAGGATTAATCCTGAATTCAGGATTTCCATAGAAAGTCCACCTTAAAATGCTGAATAAAAGGAGATCATAATAGCTTTTCATAGAAAGTCAGCCTCAAAATGCTGAATTAAGGAGATAGCTTCTTTGATTAGTTTTCAGATTATTTAAACACAATTATTTTAACTTTAAATTATCCATTTTTGTAGACATCCTGCAAATTTTAAAATTTGAATTTCTAAAGTTCAGGATTTTGAGGCTGAAAGTCAGCCTCAAATTGCTGAATTAAGATTATAATAGCTTCTCTGATCAGTTTTCAGATTATCTAAACACAATCATTTTAATTTATATTATCCATTGCAAGTTTTAAAATTTGAATTTCTGAAGTTCAGGATTTTGGAAATTTTGAACTTTCACCATGCATTATAACGTGCTCCTTTAAAAGTGGCTTTAAGCATATGCGATAAGTACCAGTATCTCTTTGGCTGGCCCATATATTTTGAAAATGGGGTTCAATATTGCATCTGTATTGCAGAAATGTCAGGTTCTGTTCTCAGAAGAACAAGAAGCTGTTCTCAGAAGAACAAGAAGTATTACTAATATATTCACTAACCAATGTATAAAAGAATATAGGAGACTAGGCATCAGAAAACCAGCAATGTGGCTGTGCATCACATGGGTGAAAGTTTTCAGGATTTATCCTGAATTCAGGATTTTGAGACTGACTTTCCATACAAAGTCAGCCTCAAAATGCTGAATTAGGGAGATATTCATAGCTTCTCTGAATAATTTTTAGATTATCTAAACACATTTAGCCATTTAAACATGAAATTATTAATTTTTGTAGGCATCCTGCAGGTTTAAAAATTTGAATTTCTAAAGTTCAGGATTTTGGAAATTTTGAATTTTCACCCATGACATCATGAGAAGACTCAGATCAGCCTAGGCATCGGCTCAGTGTGATCAGCATCTATGCTTTCTCCATGAAGAAAATTTGGATCCATGGATACCCATTAAGTGCACAGGGAAGACTAAGCAGATGAGGTGAATGCCCTGCCTGATCCGAGCCGTCACTGGGTGCTTACTCATTTTGTTGGTTTTGTCATAATTAGGCCTTATCGAGAGAAAACCTGTCTTAATGGTTTTCAAAAAAGTGAGACTCAAACTAGCCTGCTCAGCTACAGAGACTAGCCAGAAATATGAAATCTCTCTGGTGGCAAGTCTATATATGATACTTTATAATAAGCGAATAACAAAGGCACCAATCAGACTGCGCGGATGAGCAGGCTGATCTGCGCCTTTATTGTTCACAAACCACCGAAGACAGGTTTTCTCGTGGTGAGGCCCATATCATGGGCTCATATAGGTACGAGTAGAATGATAAAACTAGGACCAGAATGTGTCAGTTACTTTTCATCCACATCAATTTTTGGTTAATGTACAGAAATTAAAAACAAACCTGTTCTGCTTTAAATTATAAGTATATTTGGTATTGTCGCACAATATTTTTTCTGCTGATCTGCACTGGTACAATATCTGCTTAGTACTGGTTCAACCCAGGAAGACCCGTCTGACATGACTGAAAAATTGTGGACGTAAAGAATCAAATCAAAGAAACAAACAAAAGCACTGGTACAGTGCTAGAAAACTTTAAAAAGGTGTATTTTCAAAAATTAAAATAAAGTTTGAAAAAAAAAACTTTTTTGTTAAACTACACAAACTTGCTTTTTATCTCTTTTAGCGCTGAATTTCTAAGCTTTTAGTTGATTATCTGGACGAAAATATGTTAGTTATCAATTAATACCCTGCTGATGAAACCAAATAAACAGTCCTTTATCAGAATGGCTTTTAGGGGCAGTCTGATTTTGGACTATTTTGTTTGCAAATGGTTTTACTGTAGGAGTAACTTGGTTCTGGCACTCAGAGTTAAGTTAAGGTTAGAAAATATTTGGGTTCGTTTTGGAGGGAAAAACTTCTGTCTTGTAGTTGTTTAAATGCAGTAGTTCTATTGCAGGTCGAAATTACGCAGGTCATTTTAAGTTAAAAGAAATGAAACTTTTACACAACAACTGTGGTATAGAAGAGGTATCTGTGGACAATCTGATTTTCTTTTTTACTTTTGTACATGTGTAGTACTTGTTCTTCCTTTTTGCAATAATGTATTATACTGTTTATAGTTATCATTTACCTCATGTGGTTAGTGAATAAATATTGTAAACACATGAGTGACGCTTATTTGTTTCTCCATTTCCTTGGAAGTGAGCTCGAATTGGGACTACAGTTTCTGCTGAATAGTTAACCTTTAACATATGAGCCGCGACATGAGATTTCCAACAATTTAACATTTTGACAAGTGTAGACTCGGATGAGCCTTAGCAGCCTCCATTTAGGCTTAGAAACTCCAAATGGTGTTCAGTCAGTAGCTTAACAATCATAGAATACTCAAGGGACTAGCAAAGGCTCTGATCAGACTGCGCGCATGGGCAGGCTGATCCGAGGCTTTGCTGGTCGCACATACCACATTGTTGGAAATCTCATGCACTGGCTTATATATATTTAGGGGTCGCATTATCATTTCCAAACTAGAACAGACTCGGACATGGGCCCTATATAATGCCCTTCATTGAAATGGGGCGAATTGAAGACTTTGTGATCAAAAGTGGCAACGAACAGGCAAGAATTTTATGATAGTAATCCATTAGAATATTTGAAAATAATCAGGTGATCAAAACCAAGTTTCCACAAGTGCAAACCAACAGGCGACAGCCTATCTGATTTGAGCATTGTGGGAACATGTCATATTCTTGTTTACCAAATGCGTCAAGAAGTCATGCCATTTGCTCGATTGATATCAATCTGTGTCAGCACGCGTTACTGACCTGAACATGTGCAAAGCTATTTCAAAAATGTTTTTAGTGTTGAAAATATTTTTATTCTATTGATAAATACTGTAATACCAATCATTGTTATGGTTTGGCTATCAAAGGTGACGTGATGTCTCTACAGCCATGGCTTAGTTTCATCTGAAAGACTGGTAATGCAGGGGATCAAACCTGCAATCCCTGGTTTACAAGATGAGCTGTTTATCCACTACTCAAACAAATAGGGCTTGATATTTACAGATAAGACAGACAATTCACATGAAATTTCAAGCCTTATTTCCTTAAAAATCAAGATACCACAAAATCTGCTGTCTGCTACATTATGAGATGGTCTTTTAGGATAAGGGGAGTTAAACATTTTGTATTTTTTGTTTGTTCACTTTTGGGTTTGGATGAGAATTCCATGGTTTCATTGTTTCTTTATCTGCTAGTGACCACTTTTGCTGTCTGCTGATAACCTCTGCAATCAGTTTTGACTAAGGTCAGGCATGACAATAAAAGAACCTATCATGAGTGTGAGGGTGGGATAGAGAAATCTATCCCGAGGATCACCCATTGGCATCACAAGGCTTGCCGAGTGATGACAAACGGTGATAATGAGAGACGGATTTTTCTATCTCACCCTCACATGAATATTGGATTCTTTTTCATGCCCACCACTGAATACCTCATTTTATATGCGACATGATGACATCATTTTAACATAACAATGACGTCACGGATCGACGTGCAACCTGTGTGTGGCTGTTCGTTTTATATCTTTCCCTTGGGCTGGTATGGGGGTGTGAGATTAAAATATCTCACATGGGTAAAAACAACGGAAATCCCGATCTGGTGTTTGAGAAAATGTCCTGCCTGATCTGGAACCAAATTGTGACACTGATGGTATTGCTAAAGAAAACTAGAGCAGAAGTCATTGGTACACCATCGCAAATACCCGCTTTTTGACCTATAACCTTTACCTTGGGGTCAAGGTCACACAAAATGTTGCTCAGTACCTTCAACATAATATGACCTATGCACCTGTAAAGTTTGAAGTTGCTATGTCCAATGGTTAAGGAGAAGAAGCATTTATAAAAAATACACTATATGACCTTGACCTATGGGTCAAGGTCACACCAAATGTTGACTAATGCCCTCCAAATCAAGAAAGTACATTATTTGACCTCGACCTTCAGGTCAAGGTCACACTAAATGTTGCCCAGTGCCCTCTACATCATGTGACCTATGCACCTACAGAGTTGGAGGTTACTACGTCAAAAGCTTTAGGAGATGCATTTACTAGAAAATTCAATATTTGAACCCTTGACCTTGGGGTCAAGGTCACACAAAATGTTGCCCAGTACCCTCTACATAATGTGACCTATCCAGCTACAAAGTTTGAAGTTGCTAACTCTAATCGTTTAGGAGAAGATACATTTACAAGAAAATACATTATTTGATCTTTGACCTTGGGGTCAAGGTCACACAAAATGTTGCCCAGTACCCTCTACATTATGTGACCTCTTCAGCTCAAAGTTTGAAGTTGCTACGTCAAAAGGTTTAGGAGATGCATTTACAAGAAAATTCAATATTTGACCTTGGGGTCAAGGTCACACAAAATGTTGCCCAGTACCCTCTACATCATGTGGCCTATTCAGCTACAAAGTTTGAAGTTGCTACGTCTTACGGTTTAGGAGGAGATACAATTACAAGAAAATACAATATTTGACCTTTGACATTGACTGGGGTCAAGGTCACACAAAAAATGTTGCCCAGTACCCTCTACATCATGTGACCTATTCAACTACAAAGTTTGAAGTTGCTACCTCTAATGGTTTAGGAGGAGATACATTTACAAGAAACGTGACGGAAGGACGGACGGACGGACGATGGACCGACTTTGACACGAAATTAATATACCCTTATTTTCTAAAGAAAAAAGCGGGTATAAAAGTCAGCAGACCACATACAGGTTATAAAAAATCCACTTACAAGCAAAATTATCCTGCCTACAAAGAGTTTACATTTATGAAAACATATTTTTGTACTTCCGTCAGGTTTTCAATAAGAAGAAAAACACTCACTTCAAAAATGTATATGTCTTTATTCCATGTAAAATATACATAAATATTTATCACACAACAATATACAGGGCTTGCCCAGTATAATGTTACTCAATATAACACAGACTGGACATAACTCGCTAATGGATGTCTTTGGTTCGAAAAATTTAGAACTCTACTTATAACACATGATTTTTTAAAACATGGACTTACCAATTAGAAAATTACTAAGAGACATTTTTTTTTGTTAGTCAGTTTTTGGATTCAATACCGAGTGACCATCATGCTTAAATGTTATAGAGATGGAATGCATAATGTAATTATAGCTTTTCATTCTGGATAACAGTAAACAGTTACTTTGCCAAACAGTGAAGACCCAGATGAAATGCCGCACAAGGCAACATTTCATCAGGGTCTGTACTGTTTGCTAAGACAAATTTTTTAGGGACATTGATACATCATAAATTTGAAATTTTGCCCTGTGACCCCTTAAAATATAAAATGGACTATCCAATATTCATTGTATCAATATGCTTGGGAAAATCCATCAGAATGAACAGGGTTAAGGAACCAAAATCTCAGGGGTTAATGATAATAAAATGGTCTCATTTTAATGTAATACGTTGACACTGTCACTGAGCCAAAAGCTGATTTACAAAAACATTAAAATTTTCTTAACCCTTGTAATACTGAATAAATCATGCATATTCACTTCTATTTTCCAGCCAAATCAGTTGTATGATCTCAATTAATATCGTGAATTCCGAGGCTGCATGGAAAACAGTGCAGATCTTGATCAGATGGCTTCGTTAGAAGCCATCTGATCTGGATCTACACTGTTTTCTAGACTGAATAAATTCGGGTTCAGCAGAACAAATGTTAAATTCAATATTTAAAGGTGATTTTCATGTTTGAAAAATCTCTGCGTTCAAGAAATTATGGGAAAGTGACCAAAAAGTACTACTCCTATGATTTATGTGTCCAGTCCTTCTTTCATTGACACAAGACATCTCATTGGACATTAGCATAGCATTATCAAAGGACGGCACTGTATGGACGGTACAATTTTGTAAGAACATGTATATAATATATCCTCTAAACCCTAGATTCAGTCTGCTTCAACAAAATCAGTCTCCTAAATGTGATTAAAGATCTGCAAAACGTACAATGCTTTCAATATTTAAAGATGAATTCCTATTTTTAGACAACATTGAAAAAAATCAAGAAAGATTTAAGTTTTGAATTATTTTGAAAATTTTATGAAAAATGGAGAATTTGCTTCAAAGCAAATGCTCCATATTCCATAATATTTTCAAATACATGAACAAGGCCAAACTTTATTACAAACGTATTGCATACATTACAGGCACGTTTTTAATATAATATGCACAATAAATTTAGCGGGTGAATTTAAAGATGAATTCCATGTTTGAAAAAAGCTCCTGTGTTCAAGAAATTATGGAAAAGTATCCTATAATTTATGTGTCCAGTCTTTCTTTCATTGACACAAGACATCTCATTGGACATAAGCATAGTATTATCAAAGGACGGCACTGTATGGACGGTACAATTTTGTAAGAACATGTATATAATATATTGAAAGATTTCAGTACAATTTTGTAAGAAAATGTATATAATATATAGAAAGATTCAGTCTGCTTCAACAAATAGATACATCACAAATCAGTCTCCCAAATGTGATTACAGATCTGAAAAAATACAATGGTTTCTATTGTTCTCCATAGGAGAATGTAATATAAAGTATACTATGAAAATGTCCCCAACCTCACTACAGCAGTTAAGTTGTTGATTACAGTAATTACGAGGGGTGATCAGAAATTTCGCGGAAAAGTGCTATTATATCACAATGCTTTTATCGATTGCAATGAAAATTCACAGATAGAAACTACCCTTCATAACAAGTTGACTGAAATTGAAATTCAGAAAAAGTGACGTCAGACGTATGAGCACGAGGCGCTGCTGTGACGTCACTTAGCTGGAACCGGCCCATCTGTACCCCTGGGTTGCTTCTTGGGGCTAAAACTCGTAGTTGTGTTTCAAATGATTGGTATTTTTAACAGAAAGTAATATTCCGCCATTCTTTGAACATAATATGAGGTTTTTATATTATTCCGCTGCGCTGTGTATTCAAATCAATAGGTTTCAGCCCGAAGGACAGGCTCAAAATGCGTCAATTTTTCGAGTTTTTGTAATTCAAAATAAAAAAAAAATTCCTGGCAGTGTTCATCACAATAATTATAATATCGAACTTAACTATCAATATTAGATATACTGTCCTGAAAAAGAGTGTTTTACGAAGTGTGTAGATAGTTAATTTTAAAGAATTGACATGCCAAAACAGGCAATGGGTTCGTAGAAGTTGAATGCTTTGCCTTTCTGACAATACTGTTATTATTTTCGATTTAGAACACCATCCGCTAGATATAAATCTTTAAAAGCTTGCATATAAGAGTAGTAAATATGTCGTTAAACATGCATGGAATGCAATATGTGCTATCGCAGCATAATAAAATTTTACCAAACATTGAAGTTTAATTGGTTGTGTAGTAAAGTGTCAAAATGCAACGTAAAATGGGCCGCTTCGCGCTATATAGCGTTGCCTTAACGACAGCTGTAACGCACGTAGACGACTAACATCACGCATACTACAGCTGATCACCTGCATATGTGTTGCAGTATTATGTGCTGTAATTCAAGCTCTATTGATCAAACGATGTAGAAATGGCAACTATTTTCCGCGAACTTTCTGATCACCCCTCGTATTTAATAAAATTTTGGACAATGACCTGACAAATGAACGTTGATAAACAGTGCAGACCCAGATCAGATTGCTCCAAAGCAGCAGCTTAGGAGCAGTCTGGTCAGTCTTCATTGTTTGCCAGTAAGTTTGACCTTTTTTGTGGGGCAAAGACCCTTTATCACAACTTTTCGTTGAGAACAGAAGAGGCATTGAAAAAAACGTCGGGAGTGAATTGATGATTTATGCTCTAATTAACTATATTAGGACTCCTCAATACAGTTGAATATCAAAGAGTATTTCTGCATGAAACCGAATTATCTAGATTAGTTCTATTTCAGCAAATGTTAACAACTTTCTGCAGACAAACCTGCATTTAGTTTTGTATATTTTATAAGGATCAATATTTTAATTCAATTCTTGCATATAACCCCGCCCCACCTGAACATATTTTACACATTGAGAAATACACTTTAAAATTAAAAGCAAAACAGATAAATTTTCATCTTCCAATCAAATTGATTTTTTAACTGAATTATTAAGCCAATTTCTGAATCACAAGTAAAATACTTAAAAAATAAAAATGTAGATAAAACATTGCTTTTAAACAGCAAAAATTACATTACAGGTAAAGGACGGCATCAGTAATAGGATATGGTTTAACCCTTTTCATTCTCGATACCTGCAAACAGGTGCTTTGACAAACAGTGAAGACCCAGATGAAATTCGACATAATGCAGCATTTCATCAGGGTCTGCACTGTTTGCTCAGTTAAAACAATCTTTAAGGACATAAATACAGCATTCTTCAGAAATTTCGACGTGTAAACCCTTAAAACACAAAATGGACTATCCCATATTTATTTTATCAAAATGTTTGGGAAAATCCATCAGAATGAAAAAAGGGTTAAAATGAGTTGAGAACATGGCAAAGAAACAAGGACTTGGTTGACATCAGTAAAAGCAGAGTATTAAAATCCTTTAAATTAGTAAATAGCTGATTTCTACTTAATATAAATAAATTAATTAGCTGTTACTCTAAACAGTTTGGAATAAATACTTAAACAAATAATAAAATGAACATATACATTAAAGTATCAATCACAGTCAAAAATGAGACAGTTAAAGTGCAATGTCATGAGAAAGCCAGTCTTGGGGATATACAGTAAATGTTCTAAAAATTTTGAACACTTTTTTCTTTCTGTTCTGAAATAAAATATTGGTTATCAGGGCTGGAATTGGCAAAGTGCTTGTCAGAAATGCAAACAGGGAAGACCCTGATCAGACTGCTTCTTCAGAAGCAATCTGGTCTCGGACTGTACTGTTAGTCAAGGCCTTTTTGGCTGGCAACAAGTGTTTGAAATTTTAGAACATTTACCAGAACTACTTTGATCCTTGAAACAACTCTACTGTGAACCACTTATATTCATGATACTCCCAAAAAGACCATTGTATGATTTGATGATTAATGCAAAAGGTAGTAATGAAATACCCTGATCAAACGACTCCTTAAGGAGCTGTCTGATCGGGGTTTCCTCTGCACAGATATGTCTAAATATTTTTTGAGTTGATTTGTAGGTCCATGAAGCAGCACCAGTGCACTACACGTGTGTATTAGAGCTACGTATTCATCAACATGCTAAGCTAGAGACAGGCTTTCCTATGATTTGGTTTCAACAAATAAAAGTGACAAAATTATGGACGGCAAAATGCTGGCTTCATCAGGAATGTGCCTTAAGGTTGATGGCAGGATCAAGAAGTAAATACAACAGGGAAATAACTGGGAAGCCTTATCCGTAGATACACAAAATTTTTGAGAGTAAAACTGTGAACATTTTCTTACCCATCAGTTTTAACATCTGTTTTGGGTGTTCAAAAGAACAGTCTTATCGAGACTTCTTTTGAGTACCCACAACATATGTTTTGGTTGAGAAATAAGAAAATTAATTTTTATTTACGCACTCATATCTAGTGGCCTGCTTCGCTTTTCATCGGTGATGGCAGAACATTGTGACTTACTTCATATGTTGTTAATCTTACATTTGTCAATCAAGTTTTCTTTGTGAGCTCCCCACAAGTTGACCCCATCCCCCAAAGGTGAAGGCCAACATTCAATCAAGGGGAACGGGTCTTTACTGATGTTGTGAACTTGCAACACAATCCCAATGCATACAGATATATTATGTATTTTTGTGGTTATAATTTTCTAATATCTTAAAAAGTTTACATTCAATAATCCTGCAACCATACCGAAAAACAATTCCCTGAAAAAAGCTGGAGTTAAAAATCAATTTATGAGATCTAAGTAAATTATCACATAAACTCTTATCAATCTTATTACCTATACTAAATCTAAATTCTGACCTATGCGAACACTATACCATATTAAACCTAATAAGTACATATGCTCCAATAAGCACACACTTAGTACCGTGAAGGTCCCTAACATTGCGCACTTAAGCATTTTAACCTCCGTTGGATATAATAAGAAAGAGTAAAAACTTGAAAAAAAAATCACAGATAAATTAAGTAATCATTATACTTTATTTACACAAAGTTCATAATGAAAAATATTTTCTTGATCTCTAGCAACTTTGATTTGAAGTGCCAACCACCCTGTTTTAGTATAACATAAATAGTCCCCTAACATTGCGCACATTCTGCAAAATTTTCAATAACTTCTCTTTGATGAATTACTTTTACAAAATATACATGGGAAAGTTCTCAACAATTTACTTCATTCATAACTTGATTCAAAGTAAATAATTTGAAGCCAATGCCATTTGAAATTACGGTCAGAAAGTTTTTAACATTTTCCAATTTTTGCCGAAATCCACCCCTGCTAAGCTGTGAAAGCACTAAGTGAAAACCTTTTGCTGTTTTTCTCTTTCCAAAAGCAACTTGATATTAAATAATAAAAAAAAATTTGATCTGGTTAATTGTGACCTAGTCACTGGGGCTAGTGAGCAATGTTAGGGGCTGCCCAATGTTAGGGGACGTCACTGTACTTAATTGGCTGTACAAACTAAATGAGCTTCTGATTTCTAGTCATTCAGTTGATGCAATTTTATTATTATTATGGGTGAACCGTGTGGATGAAAACAGTGTGGATCCCAATCAGCTGGCTTCATCAGAAGCCAGCTGATCTGGATCAACACTGTTTTTACAAGAGGTTATATAATTTTGATTAAGTTATGTTCACAGTGCACTTCTTAGGTTGTATATGGTACTCTAAAAATTCTGAATGATAGGCATGAACAAAATGTGTAATTCAAGATCAGACTGCTCCTTTAACCAGTCTTTTCTGCTTCACAGACAGCTAGAATCTTGAAAATTTGAATGGTACATACATTAGATGGTCTAAGTAAATCTACGACTAAAATTGTGAACACTCCTTGCCTGCTTAAAGGCCTAGACATACAGTGCAGACCCAGATCAGACTGATTCTGACATCGGGGTCTTCCCTGTTTTCTATTCTGACAAGCCCTTTGTGAATTTCAGTCCTGACAATCAACATTTCGTTCTGAACAGAAATTTAGAAGTTCAAAATTTAGAACAGATCTACACCTTTGTTTATTCCATAGGTCATACACAGGTTTTCACACAACATAACTTATACAGTGCATTCCCATTATAACACCTTATTATAACACGGATATGGATACAACACGGCCATATTGTGGCTCCATGTTTTTTTTTTTATCACAGAATTTTACAAAGGAATTATAGGAAAAATGACCATTTTCCTATAATTCCTCCATAAAATTGTCCCTTTATAATGTGACTTGCTTAGAACACGCTCCATTCCTATGGACCTCAAATATACCATTATAAAAGGACTGTACTGTACATAGCCGGCACATTATGTTTACTTCATGTCCCCAGAAGCCAGGTTGTCAAGTGAATAAATAAATAGATAAAAGTTGTCGATGACAAATTTGATTAAATGTAGGATGGAATGTCTTTTATCACATAATGTATATTGAAAAAGAATGTCTACAAATACATGTATACTTAAATATAAAGTCATCCAAAAACATGTACATATAAAATATGGCAATACAAAACATGCCAAAATACTGGCTAAATGCATCTTAAATATATTTATTACAATAAGGTCAAGCATACAGAGTATCTTACACTTGTATTAGGGTAATTCTGATATGTCATTTATAAAATGAGCCATTGGCAAGCTTCATATGAATTGGTCATGAGTGTTAGATTCTGTTTATGATATTGTGTATAATGTAAAATGAAACCATTTGCCGGGTCACCCTAAAACGCTGAATTTTCTGCTGAATTCAGCAACTTGCTGATCAGCTAAAATACCCTAAAACACTGAACTGCTGAATTGCTGATTTTTTATGTAATATGTTTTGAACTTTGTTATGCATAATTGTTTGAAGATTTTATGTTTTTGATGTTTATTCATGTATTAAATTAGTACTTTGATGATGAAATAGCGCTTTGTTCTTATTTTTTATGTAGTTTGACGGCCGATATTAGTTATTTCTTCTTTTTTTGGATTTTAAAAGTAGTTTCATTTATTCAAACTGAAACTTTGATCATTGGAAACATTTTCTTTTTTAATTTTATGTTTATGATACTATTTTATCAATTTCATTTGATGGTGCACTGAAGCAATGCTTTGAAAACTTCCAGTAGCGAAAAATCGTAAACTTGCTAACTGCTGCAGCATTGGAGGAATGATGGACGCCTTGCGGGAAATATGTGGGCCAGAAATAAAAATTTAATACTAATTGTATATGCGCAAAAGCCTCTTATAAACGCCCCTGCTAACGCTCTTTAGAGGTCTGAATCATCATGTACGTCCATACTTTGTGTATGCGAGCAACTAAGCTCTTGCGAGACTGGACATTTGTGCAGACTTGAATAAGCATTCGTTGCTCGAAAATGTGATTATCACTAAATTCTAATGTGTTGGCTCATACATTTCTCGAAGCAATATACGGATATCCTTTCAAGGAAACGTGTATGTTTTCATTGTGTACACCCAGCTGATGCAAAGTATCTATCTATCTATCTATCTATCTATCTATCTATCTATCTATCTATCTATCTATCTATCTATCTATCTATCTATCTATCTGCACACGTAAAATCCTCCATCTTCATGCACGAAGTCGCCGAAATTATTTGAAATGCATGTCAATCAATAAAACAAACGAATCAGTGCCAACATCGACAGCTCAGACGAGCCTGCGCAAATACGTGACTCATCCGTGCAGAAGTCTGAGGCTCGGACAAAATTTAAGGCCGCTAGCTCTAACTCCACCACATGCCACAGATAGATGCATGATAGATGGTTTATTTGAAAATTCCAACAGGCAAAAATGCCCATGACGATACAACATATATACATATACATGGCAAGAAATAAAATATATCTTATCTCTCAGTGGACAGTGTACAGATGTAACCTGCATGTATGCTGCAATACACGTGCAAATGCGTATTCAAATAATATCGTCTAGCATATGCGACAAGTGCCAAAATAGAGATGATCTCAGCAGATATCTCGTTCATAGATCCATAAATTCACCAGTTCTCGTCGGTGTTAGTTGCGCAATGTAGTGTTCTTTCCCCTGATGCGCAGACTCACGAGACCTTTCGCTGCTCGCATACACAAATTATAGATGCAGAGAAGACTCAGATCTATATTTCAAGCCGCAAGACTCGCTAGGCGTGTGGTCTAAAGTTTATGACTTCAAAAGGTGTTAAAGGCCTGCTGTTTTTAGATTATCTACTCCAATAAACTAAGAGATTAGTGAGATAAGAAAGATCGACCAGGGAAAGTGTCAACAGGTGTTTTAAAAACACTTGGTTGCATGACAAGGTGTGTGATTTTGACAACTGCCATTATAACAATTAATATTAAAAAGTGTTTATTGGTATTAATTGTTTGAATAAAAAAGCTTGGTTGTGAGCCGGACCCGTGCTAATCCTTTACAACAAAAATAGTGCAATGTATGGTGTATGTAGATCTCATGTGTTTGCTTATATCAGGGGGGGGGGGGTCGATGATTTCTGGAAAATGGGTTGATTTGTATAAAGGGGTTTCGCTTTGCTGATTTATCTCATTTTTATTAAATATGCAATGAAAATGAAATAATTTGGTCTCACTGAGACCAATTTATTTCATTTTCATAGGATATATAAAAATACATGTATGTGTGATGTTCAAAATAACAGCATCGTTGAGACTGTTCTTCTGAGCATCCACAACATAATTATGTTCTTCTAGCCCCGCTTAAAACATTAGCATGTACGATCAAATAGTGGTTTTGCATATGCCAATCGTACCAAAACCTTGTCACTTAATCCAAACGATAGCATATATCTGCAGTGCTGACATTTTGTATATTCGTGTCCAGTTCCCCAATTATCGAACGCGCGTTTTGATAAATAGATTAAGTGATGAAGTGGCTCTAAACGTGCTACTGAATATCGACACGTGTCCCGATACCCAAACGATTAATAAACAAGTCTAAGTCAAATAGAAAGCCCTCAAAGGTAGGTATAGAAATTATGAATTCCCTGACTGGTACCAGGTCCTTGAACATGACCGTTATAAACTAACTTGTGGAGATTACTCGCCGCAAATAGACAGGTCACAACAAAGCGGTCATTTAGTACCACCTCCCCATTCAGACCTCTTGTTCAGCAGGTTACGTTAGCATGGCCGTTTATCTGATGCCTTTGCGCATATGCGATAAGTACTAGATTCATGTTATTTTCTCAATTATCGGACGCGTGTCGATAAAGAGATTAACTTGAGTGAAAATAAACTGGCTACTGATTATCAACGCGTGCCGCGATACCTGATATTATGCAGCCTGTGGGTACTTAAATTAGGTGCGAATGACACGAGTGATTCTTAATTGATAACGCGTGACCCTTTTCTCAACTATCTGATGGAGTTAAATTGGGTAAAAATGTAACTACATACATGTAGCTTCGTAAACTTTTAAGATTTGATTTTATTTTTAAATGCCAATAACTTGTCCATTTTTCAACCGATTTTGATGATACTTGTATCAAAATTCATGGTTCATAGAGCTCTTTCTGATAAAACATACATATTATTAGGGTTGCTGTCCCCTTTAATTAAGGAAATACAACTCAGCTGAGTATTAAATTTATCGTGCTTATAAATGTTAAAATGCCAGCAATTGTTGGTATTTTAACAATTGTTAGCATGATAAATAAAACATCTACAAGGGCCTGGATTGGGATATCCAAAAGTCGCCTAGCCAACAAAATTTACCTCGGCAAAATGTATATATCAAACCAACTAGATAGCTGTACAAGTAAAACATTGGGCATAATCTGCATCCGAACAGTTTGACACTAAGCTATTTTATTGCCGTCACATGGCTGTTACACCGTTTAAATTCCCCACGCTTTTCAGAAAGCCTAAAAATTGCCAAGGGTCAGGGAAGTGGTAGTAGATTCTTCAAACAATTTTTTTCTGACACTGCAGGATATTCTAAATCCAGATATGAGATTTATATTTAGAAAAATGCAAGTAATAAAATAATATTCCAGATTTTCGCGTTTCTTATTATTGTGGCAGGACTATAACTGCCATAATAACACACCTCGTCATGCAACCAGATGTGTTTTAATCACATGTTGACACCTTCCCATTAATCCCGATTTGGTCAACACCTGGCCTACATTCACTAATCTCTTTGTTTATTGGAGTAGATAACCGAGAAACAGCAGGCGATTTATCTAAATTAAATCATTGCTACCGAATTGATAAGGGAGTAAGCATGTGTAATCGGAAGATTTGATACCTATCACATTTTCGATCAGTGATTGATCAGGTGAGCCTGCGCAAATGTGCAAGCTCACCTGAGCAGTCGGTGGTATTAAAGTTCATTATGATTGAGACGAAAATATAGGATCTCTAGCTTTAAATTAATGCATTGCTACCGAATTGATAAGGGAGTAAGCATGTGCATTCGGGAGATATGACACCTATCGCATTTTCGAACAGTAATTGTTCAGGTAAGCCTGCGCAAATGTGCAAGCTCACCTGAGCAGTCGGTGGTATTAAAATTCATTATAATTGAGACGAAAATATAGGTCTCTAGCTTTAAGTAGGGAGGAGGAACACAAACTAAGGGCCTATTGGGTTTTGCGCATATGTGATAAGTACTAAAGTATCATGACATTTTGACAAGTGTTGACTCTTACGAGCCAGTGCAGCCCCTTTTGCAGCTTAGAAACTCCTAATGTTGTTCAGCTTGTACCTGAACAGTCATAAAACAATCAAGCGACCAGCAAAATCTCTTTCCGGACTATGCATGAGCACATGCTGATCTGAGCCTTTGCTGGTTGCATATACCGCATGGTTGGAAATCTCATAATGCGTCTCATAAATGAATATATTAATTGATACAATGAATTAATTCATTAGATTGGTCAGTTAATTCAAAAAATGCAAAACTCTAATTGGACCCTGTAAACAAGGGTTTTAAATTGGTCATTAATCATTTGCTGTACCTTAAGGGAAAACAAACAAATAATCATAGTTATCCAATCAATTCATCAATTTGTTTTCAATGATCAATCAACAATGAAAAGACTTTAAAACTACAAAGAAACAATAGTTAATATCGTCCGACAAACCACAGAAAAATTAAAAACAAAAAGCTATTTTATCATCAAAGAACTAATTTAATACATGAATAAACATAAAAAAAACATAAAGTCTTCAAATAATTATGCATAACAAAGTTCAAAACATATTAAATGAAAAAATCAGCAAATCAGCAGTTCAGCGTTTTAGGGTATTTTAGCTGATCAGCAAGTTGCTGAATTCAGCAGAAAATTCAGCGTTTTAGGGTGTCCCCCATTTGCCTTTGCAAATTGAAAAAAGCTCAAATCCACCTCACATTTTCATATTCTTACAATGACAGTGACTCAATTCATCGGGTGCAACACACAGTAAAACCTGTCTTAAGCAGCCACTCAAAGACCAAAAATTGTTTTTTCAAGACCGACTATCGCTTAATGCAGGTCAAAGTATTGCAGAATGAGCATTCTGGAATACTTTATGCCTGCATTAAGCTAACTTCTGTCTTTAAGGCCTTTGTTTTGTCTATTTTTGAGTGGTTGCTTAAGACAGGTTTTACTGTATTTATTTTCCGATTTCGCAACACAATCCCAATACATAAAGGTACAGAAGTTTTCAAAGATGATTTGTTAAAAATTAAATTTGTTGGCCAGCAAAAGAAAATGCTATGTATTACAAGTGTGTATTACTAATTTCATACTTTACACAATAATAGGCAGCCAGATGAGTAGCTTTTGGTCTGAATCATCATCTGCTCCCATCCTTTGGGTGTTCTATCAGCACAGCTCTGTGTGGAAGGGCAACCTTGTCAGAGCTAGCACTTGTCCCCAATGCAACAAGTACCAAAATTTCATGAGCTGGCTCAAGTCTATTAAGCACAATATCTCATCAGAGTCAGCACTGCTTGCTAAGCTAAGAGCAATCTTTAGAAATATAAATACAATGCATTTATTAAATTCTAACCTGTGACCCCCACAAAATAACAAAGGACCATCCAAACTTGCATGGAACTTTCTAAAGGACAAGTAAAGATTTGGGCAACCAAATATAAAATACAACTTTTTTTTTTTAATATGAATTTTACCTTTAAAAATGAAATGTGAGCACTATGACTAATACACAAGCAATTTTCATTAAGTCAGCTTTTTAGCTACAATAATGAATAATAATATGTAAAAAGATGTTATTTCACTATCATGTAAATAGAGATTAATTCAGATTTTGAGATTTAATGCATATTTCAATTTATATTTTGGGAAGTTCGGAGAACTGTGCATCTAACATATAATAAAACATAAAATCTGAGTGGCATGAAGCTTCTAGAACCCTTTTATCTTGCCTTCCATTTTGAAGTAACATTTAGGCATTGCAGAAAATTAGAAATTAGTCTCTTTAAAATGTTCACATTCCATATTCAAAGGTATTTTCCATATTTAAATTAAATGTTGTGTTAACTATTCTATATTCCCCATTCATCATCACACTAATCACCACACGGATGAACCAAAGTCTTTCCTTTTCCTGTACATGGCCAGTTCTCCACCCACTGTATCCATCATCTTCTTAGTGAGCTCGTCAATCTCACCCACCAGATGTAGGGACGTTTCTAAGTCTGCTTCTGCTGAGGGTGTCTGAAATATCAAAGAGTAACACCTGAGCATGTGCATGACAAAATCAACAATTTGGCTTTGCACCCAGCAAAGAATCGGATTGAGAATTGTTAATTTTGGCTTGAATTATACAGACGTTTAAATATTATAATGAGACTGAAAAAAAAAGGTCAAGGTCATCAAATTATAATCACCTCTCAATGACGGTTCCATGTTGTATATACACAATCTTTGTTGAAATCCATTCAGCTGTTCAGGAGACATGATGCATACAAGCAAAAGAAGTTTTAAGCTTCGAATTTTATATCCAACAGAGACCATGAAATTTTGGTCAAGGTCAGCAAATTTTCATGGTCCCCTGTTGTATCTAAGCAAACTTTGTTGAAATCCATCCAGCAGTTCAGGAGATATGATGCATACAAGCAAAATTGGGCTTGAACTTAGCAGTTTTTGTCCAACAAAGACCTTGAAATTTGGGTCAAGGTCACCAAAGCCTAATCTACTCTTCATCACAATGAGGCATTGATTAGGTCTTGGTATTATCATTAGCATAGTAAATTCCTGAACAACTATTGAATCTAAGTTTCTAAATTCAAGATATCTAAAACATTTAATGTAACTTCTTGAGACATTCATTTTTTAAGAATGAAAGTATATTGTGTATTATTATAAACACTCTTAAAAAATTATTAATAAATACAGTGAAGTCCCTAAAATTATAACACTACAGTGCATTGGGAGTCCATAGGAATGGACCGTGTCATAAGTGAATCATGTTATAAAAGGATGATTTTACAAAAGAATTATCGTGGTCATTTTCATTTAATTCCTGCGTAAAATTCAATACTAAACAAGACAAATTCGACAAATTTATATCCCCGATGAAGGGTTATTTGAGAGAAACATGTAAATCACAAACATAAATCCCATTTATCTAACCCTTACTTCACCTTCAGTATCATTCAGATCATTACAAACGCCTGTCAAGTATGTTTTAGTGCATAGTTTAATAAAAAATATACTTACATAGATCTACAGAATTTCAATATCTGACCTTTAAATCCAACCCCAGAGGTCAAGGAGTGTGTAAATTCAAAGTGTTACCTTGCATGTAGGTCTACACTTCTTCCATGTTAATCTGATATGCCAACTTTTAGAAAAGAAAAATAAATGACCCTTTGACCCCACCCCAGGGGTTGTTGGTGTGTGTAGTGACAGCATATTTACTTTCATAGTGCTCTGTGCTCAATTCCCTTTAATTTAATATGCAACATGACTACTTTCAGAAAAAGATATAGTTCGACCTTTTGACCACAATCCCTGGGTCGAGGGTGTGTCTGTGGGTATTACCTACCATGTTGCAGCCAGCGTCATCAGCTTTAGTTTGATATGCAACATGACTACTTTCAGAAAAAGATATAGTTTGACCTTTTGACCACACCCCCTGAGTCGAGGGTGTGTCTGTGGGCAAAATATTTGCTACCATGTTGCTACCAGCGTCGTCAGCTTTAATTTGATATGCAACATGACCATATTCTGAAAAAGTTTAATTTTGGCCTCATGCCCCACCCCCTAAGTCCACCAAACGGGCTCAGACCCAGGCCTTCAAACTGAAATCGCGTTTGATATGTTTCATATCTATTGCTGCTCTGCCTGCATGCAAAATTTCAGCAAAAAAAATTAACAATTGCCTTAGTTATTGTAAAATTTAAATATTTGACCTTTGACCCCTTAGGTTGGGTCAAAGGAGATGGGGTAAAATTTTGACACTGCTTTGCTTATCTACAGACACTTGGCAATCATGGCCTATAGTGAGAAGTTGTTAAATATAATAGCTTTGATGAAATATGAAGATCATCACACAAAAAAACTAATATAGGTTTTGCCTTATAATTGTCTATACTAAAACAAGGGCAATAACTTAAGTTAAAATGTCATCAGTCAATCAAATGTGTGTTTGAGGGGGGGGGGGGGGGGTTTGGGGGGGGGGATAAACAAATTGGGGAGCCACAATATGACCGTGTGATATCCAAATCTGTGTTATAAAAAAGTGTGTTATAAAGAGACTGCACTGTATGTGAGTATTAAAATGAGAAACCAAATCAAACTGCTTGTACTTAAGTTAAAATGTCATCAGTCAATCAAATGTGTGTTTGTTACATTTTTTTTTCTAATTAATCACACTCAGGAAAAGATTAACAAATGGAAGTACGTATATGTGTTGCTTGACAAAAATTATTTTTATAATTTTCTCCCTAGCATAAGTGATGGATCAGGGACCAGTAATAATTGTCACTTTCCGGTTATTGGCTCTTTATTCTCCAGGAAAATTTGGAAGCAAATCATTTGTTTGTCTAGACTTTAGGTACATAGTATTACCTCACAAATTAAAATGAAAACCATTTCTATCTTGCATTTTTCTGGCCCTTGAAAACCGTTTCTATCTTGAATTTTTCTGGCCCTTGAAAACCGTTTCTATCTTGCATTTTTCTGGCCCTTGAAAACCATTTCTATCTTGCATTTTTCTGGCCCTTGAAAACCGTTTCTATCTTGCATTTTTCTGGCCCTTTAAAGAAGAGGGGTCTTAGTTGGACAGCTTAGCTGCCATGACAATTCAATTAGTTCTATAAGATGAAACAATTTGCTTTCATTGATTTGTTAAAAAGATTAAACACACTGCATTACGAACAAATACAAGGCTCATTCGTGATTGTTTACAATACCGCTGATTTCGGTGAACGATTTCCATGATTTTCTCAACAGTTTTCCATTATCTTAACCTTATTTTACACACTTTCACCATTTTATTTTTAGGCGTTATTTCTTTTATGTCGCCAAATATTTCCAAGTTATGTTGTATGGGAAGTGTTAGACAATAAGTACTTTTTGTAAAAATGCAAAATATAATTCCAAGTAGTCAGATGGTTGTAAGAGTAAAAGAGGGTGATCGATCACTGGTAACCCTGGCTCTGTTTCACACTACGCGGATAACTGGTTTGTTAAAATGATGGCATCAGGACATGACATGATTACGTCATAAACTGAGATGTTATAAAATACGGCGAAGGTTCAAGCTTGCAAAGGGTATACAACTTCACATGCTCAAATGTGTATCTGATCTGGAAAATTATCAAACTTGCATATTTTTTTTTATCAATCACTGGTCACCTTAAGCTATCTGTCTGTCTGTCTGTCTCTCCCTCTCACAAGCTCATGCACAGCTATTACAAATCAAAGAAAAAAAAGTTTGTTTTCTTTTCCTGGAAAGGGTTAAAGTAATTTAAAATGTATATTAAAAGTAGCAAATTTTGGTGATGAAGTTTTTGAGTGATATTTTATCAAAATTTTGAGCCCGGACATGTGATTTCCAACAATTTGGCATTGCGACAAGTGTAGACTCAGACCAGCCTATGCAGCTTCCTTTTAAGCTTAGAAACTCCAATGATGTTCAGTCAGTAGCTTAACAGTCATAGAATATTTAAGCAACTAGCAAAGGCTCTGATCAGTCTGCGCGTATGTGAAGGCTGGTCTGAGCATTTGCTGGTTGCACATACCACATTGTTGGTAATCTCAACTCGCGGCTCAAATAGTAAACAGTGCTGAATTAGATGTCATAGTTTATCATCACTTACCACCAAACTTTCTTCAGATTTACTTTCCTTCTGAGTGAAAAAGAAACAACATTTTGTACAGCTCTTAAGTATGAATTAAAGGCAGGATTCCTGTCCCCACTGGTTTCAGTACTCAGTCTATTTTGAATGTCAATAAGCATCAATCACTGCGGCAAGCAAACAATTTGGAGATAAATTTTATCATGGTGTAAATATTGTGTAAATAAGGCTTGATATTGATAGTTCATGTGAATTGTCTGGACAATTCACTTGCAATTTTAAGACTTAAGTAATAGCATATGAAATCCGGACTTAAGTTAAGAGTGTGTAAAAGAAAAATGATTTTCTTATTGCTCAACCAAAATATATGTTGTGGATACTCAAAAGAACCGTCTCATTGAGACGGTTCTTTTGAGCACCCAAAACATATGCTTAAAAGTATAGGTAAGAAAATATTAACAATTTTACGCTGAAAAATTTTGTTTATATAAACTTGTGGAAATGCAATCTGTAACAATACCCACCATTCCTGTTGCTCCTCTCTCACTATAGTAACCCTCCTCTCTCGCTCTTCTGTATTTCCTCCCTCGTCTCATTCGACGGTGACGGCCTGTACTTTTACTCCTGAAACAATCAAGATCATAAGTTGTAAAGTACAGAAGACATTGTCCTCTCCAAGTCCATGATACCAGAGTTTTCACTTTCAAGTTTCAGTAGTTTGAGATAAAAGGAGTTGCTGGTAAATTATATTTTACAACAGAAATGACAATTTTCCTTAAATAGAAAGTGAGAAAAATGATCAAAATTATATCCTTTTAAAAAATCTGATGTAAATTCAATTTTCCAATAGGCAGGTTCTTTGATCTATCAGAGTTTTTGAATAACAAAAAGGTTTTTAATGTACAGGGGCATTGTGGTGTTACAGTAGTGGAAATTGTTGAATTTGAGACAGAGGGGTTGCAGGTTCAATCACCAAAATCTGTACATGTTTTATCCTTTATCCAAATTACTTGGTACTAGTAAGGACATGTATGACAGGGTGTTGACAGTATCCCAAATTAGATAGATAGAGAGCGTTAAATTTAGTGTGGTTACTTTAATGTACAGTAAAACCTATGTAAAATGGCCACTCTAAAAAAGACCAAAATTGGTTTTCAAGACTAATTATTGCTTAATGCAGGTCAAAAGTTTGCAGAATGCTCCAAGGGGTGCATTCTGCAATACTTTCGACCTTCATTAAGCTACCATTTGTCATAAAGATCTTTGCTTTGTCTATTTTTGAGTGGCCATTTTACACAGGTCTTACTGTATTATGCACCAAAAGGCAGTGTGAAGTACTAGAGAAACAAATTAAACTTTCAAAATATAGTAAAATGCAATTTTTTTTAGGACAAATAAAGCATGTTCATATTTGGTAGTTTGTATTTGTGGGCTAAATCACAGTGATTATAAGATGAACAGCTAAGAAAGGTTGCAGGATAAACTGATGTCAAAATATATAAAAGTTGCAACTTTGTGGCCTGCTGCAGTTATTGGCTGTAATCAATGATTATACAATGTATCAGCCTTGACATGTGATTTCTAACAATGTGGCATTTTGACATGTGTAGACTGAGACGAGCATGTGCAGCCTCCTTTTAAGCTTAGAAACTCCAAATGATGTTCAGTCAGTAGCTTAACAGTCATAGAATATCCAAGCGACTAGCAAAGGCTCTGATCAGACTGCGCATAAGCACATACCACATTGTTGGAAATCTCATGTTGCGGCTCAGTAATATTTCAACCCGAGTAAACAGCCATATATGAGTGTACATGCTCTAGTAAGCACAGACTGAGTTTCAGAAATCAGTGGGAATAATCATTATCAAAGTGAGTTCATCATTTTGTTGAAAAAGGTGGATCCTGATCAGCTGGCTTCATCAGAAGCCAGCTGATCTGAATCTACTCTGTTTTCAAAGAGGCACAGCATATTGAAAAATATGCAAACATTGCCCTCATTAGATCAGATACAGTATACATTATTCCAATACCTTTGTGATTCAACATCTGACTCAGCACTTTCACTGGATTCATCACCGAACTGACGAACAAAGTATTTGCTTGGTGTCTTCCCATCTGGAGAATAATGGCGTACTCTACTAGCTGACTTTGATCTTGATCGACTCTGCCTACCACTGTTCAAATAATGAGAAAATAGTCTTACATTAGTACTTGCTGAACTATGCTGGTTTCCTCGATAGGGGCAACTTTTGTTATCTGCTGATAACCTTTGCAAACATATTGGAACCAGATCAGGACCAACAGAACAACAGACCTGATCTGGATACAAACTGTTTGACACTCTTATTGTTGTCCAGAAAGATTTTTTTAAAAAAGTTAATTTAGAAACAAGTCAGATAACAGACGACAACAAAAGCATGAACAACTACCCAGCATGCAAAAATTTAAATTTATTGTTGCTTAACTGTGTCAACTCAATTAAAGCAGGGTATGTTAAAAGTCTATAGTAGTGTACCTGATTGACAATTTCACAATATTTTACTAAATCTAGTAGGCAGAAACTCCAACCCAGATTTTTTGACTTTTGATATGGGGTTTTTCACACCGGTGACATTTTCATAACTTTACTGAGGCAAGTGTTTTTCTCAGCTGCAAGTGCTAAACCTTGCTTAGTAATTGTCTTTGGCATACAGTAAAACCTGTGTAAAACGGCCGCTCAAAAATAGACAAAAACAAAGACCTTAATGACAAATGGTAGCTTAAAATGAAGGTCGAAAGTATTGCAGAATGCTCCAAGGGGTATTGCAGAATGCTCCCCTTGGAGCATTCTGCAATACTTTTGACCTGCATTAAGAGATAATTGGTCTTGAAAACCAATTTTTGGTCTTTTTGAGAGTGGTCTTTTTACACAGGTTTAACTGTACTCTTTAATCTCACAATATGACCTTTGGCCTTGAATAACAGAAATGACTCCTTGACAAAGAGTATACCAAGAACAATTACTCTGTTAGGTTTGATATCGCTATCACTGCTGCAGAGAAATTATGCACAAACAATTTGGATCATGATCAGACCCAACATTTTGTTGGGCCTGATCTGGGTCCAAACTGTTTGCAAAGGTCATCAGCAGGCATCATTGCAGGCAAAGTGTTAAGCCATATCACATAATTATATTATACCCATTTACTTACCACAGTATTATAATTATAAAATTTATAAAAAAATATTTGAATATTAAGTTAACCTTTAACCTGCCAATGTTTTTGTCTAGAAAATGTTGTCTGCTTTTTACATCTGTTGCATATATTCAAGAGCATTATCATGGAAGCAAACACCATGGACCTTGATTATACTGTTCTAAGGGAGCAGCATGATCTTGGTTCATATTGTTTGCAATATATAAGCAACCAAACTAAATATATAAACCAGACAGCAGACAAGAAGTAATGCTTGGCGGAAAAAATGCTAATAAAACAGTATATTTGATATACATGTACATGTATATAGTACCTAAACATAATTTAACATGTGTCCCCATCCATTTAGTGAAAGAAAATGACAAATACTTGTAACTGAAAAAATATTAGTTTGTTAGTAGTATATACTGTGCACATTTACAGGTAATAAATATGTGAAATAAGTATATTTTTAATTAGCCACCATATTGTTATAAATCATACTAATATTAAAGCAATTTGTTTTAACAAGTTTATGCTTGATGGGCAGGATTTATGTAGGGGACCACTAGACATTCCTACATATTAAATCTATAGTTGTGGGTCTCATAGTATCAGAAAAGAAGATCTTTAAAAATTTTCCCATCATAAGTCTATAGGAGCTACGTATGTGTTTCCATAGCAATCAGAGTTCCAATCCTATCAGCCCAAAAAACTTATGCAGCCGTTTCCCCTTCTGGTGATGCTTTACATGAAAATTGATCAGAATCAGCCAACTGACTTTAGAGATATACTTCTTTGAAAATATGGACAGACGATGGACCATTGGCATACTAATACCTCATTTGAGCCTTCCGCTCAGGTGAGCTAAAAAGAGTGATAGATGAGATAGGAAGTGACATATAAGAGTCTCTGTCAAGTTTACAAGCTAGTCAGAAGTATGTGGACCCATCTCTTCATAATCAATCTGTATCTATGAAGTGTGAAGATTCCAGATATATTCTCAGATTTTAGAAGGTCACTACCTGAATAAACAGTACCACATAAAATGTTGACATACACACAAACAGCAAAGGCTCAGATCAGGCTGCACTTAAGTGCAGCCTGATCTGAGCCTTAGCTCTTTGCCTTAATAATAGCCATCATAAAATGACACAGACAACAGCAAACATTTTACTTCTTAGATAATACATGATGAGTTGGAACTTGGATAAGGATACGCAGATACCCTATCTCTAATGCCATTCAAATAACTTGTAAACAAGACTAAAAATTCATAGGTATGGTAAACCACTGTAAGTTTCTCCAACCTTTTCCAGTCAAAGTATCAGGAATCAGTTGTTTTTTTATTGGACTCTCTGTCAGATCACTAAGAGGGGCCATGTTACTATCCAGTTATGCTGCTTTATTCAGTGGCTTTTATTGCATACTGAAAACCGCTTAATATTCGAGCCATCAAAATTTGGCAATTTTAAAAGATCGACATATTGGCGTAGTTTAATTTTGGTGGTTTCTCAAATTAATATCCTTTATAATTAATTATCAATTCTAATAGGGGCTACTTTGGGAGCATATTCTTTTCTTCAATAGTAGCCCCTTTAAAGACATGGTTTCCTCTACGTTGAGACATCCTTTACCGTTCAAAAACTGATTTTTGACTATATGGATACTAACATACAATAAGGATATATCTCAATTTAAACCTTATTATGTCATTTTGGAAACTGTATTTCACTGTCTCATATTTGGCATTTTTTTTTTCGCAAATAACGCCAAATAAAAGTACCCACCAAATATAAATGTTTAACAGTACTGTCCCAGCCCCAACTTGTGGAAGGTTTGACACAGCAGCAGGCCTCCAGATAAGTGTGTATAACTGAAAATTATTTTTCTTATTTCTCAACTAAAACATATGTTTTGGGTACTCAAAAGAACTGTCTCGATGAGACGGTTCTTTGAGCACACAAAACAAATGTTTAAACTGATTGATAAGAAAATAATCACAATTTTACGCAAGTTTAATTTTGCTTAACTGGCCCTATGAGCAGGTAAAGTTTAATGCTCCAGAAGAAATGAAAGGAGCAAGGTGAGAAAAACTGACAGAGATGTTTAAAAATGGTGCATGCAAGGAGAATGAATGAAAGAATACAAGTACCCATATGGCGTGGCTTCTGCATAAAATGCGTATGAGCTGAAAATGACAACATGAGTTATATGAGACTGAATGACTGGTACTATCATATTTACCGTAAATATTCAGACATCTTGCCCCAAAATTATAAAACTTTTTTCATGCTCAACCCAACTGAGCATGAAATTTCAACTGTTTATAAAATCTAAGATGCTGAAAATTTAAGACTTTTCTTGCTTTCAAACTCTCCGATTTTGTATTTATCATGCTAATAAATGTTAAAATGTCAACTATTGTTGGCATTTTAACAATTATGAGCATAATAAATTTCATGCACATTTGAGTCCAGCATGGAAAAAACTTTACAACCTTGGGGCTTATCTCCTCAAAAAACGTATCCTAAAATTTGAATAAGTTTGTTTCACAACTGGATGAGTCCATGGAGTCGCAAAAGTATAAACCTAGATCAGACTGCTCTGCTCCTGTAGGAGCAGTCTGATCTGGGTGTACACTTTTTGTTGAAGCTAATCTGTCAGAATATTAAGGTTGAATAAAGTAGGAAAAATGCAACTTCTAGATTTTGATGGTATACTATGAGCGAGTTCATGAGATTTTGGCACTTATTGCATATGAGAGCAGAAAAGGCTCAGACAAGTCAGTATTGGCAGAGCCTAATCTGCTAGTACACACAAAGCAGGAACATAGAAGATTGCTCAAGTCAAAATTTATGAATCTAGCCCCATCAGATAGCTATGCATGCATGGCTAAAGAATGACATTACACATATGCGATAAGTACCAAAATCTTATAAACTGGCGCTTATTTTGTTGGAAAGCCTAAATTATGTGAGAAAAAATATATGAACAAGACCAAACTCTGCTCTGGACCTGCGTCGCCGGTGCGCATCTTCAATGTGTGAACAATCATTATGCAAAGTTTGAATATAAAGGAATGAATCTGTTTGAATTACAGATTACACACAAATAAACAATGTAAGCACTCCAAAGGTGGTGTAGGCGTAATAATGTCTAAGTTCAGCAATCCAAAAAATATTATAAAATATGCACAATATATTGGGTGCACACATGTTCAATGTGTGAGCAATCATAACATATAAAGTTTGAATATGAAGGAATGAAAACTGCTGAAGTCACAGACACCCCCTAAGCATTTCTGATGGATAAAATATCTAAGTTCAATAGCCCTAAAAAAATAAGCAAATATTAATCAAATGTGCACAAAATAGACATTGCACATGCTCAATGTATGAATAATCATTTTGTAAAGTATGAATATTAAGGAATGAAAACTTTTGGAGTTACAAATTATACAAACCAGACAGACTCTTAGCATTTTACAGAAGTTCAAGACTACCAAAAATGAATAAACTATTCATGAAATTTATACAAAATATGAGGTGCACATCCTCAATGTATGAACAATCATTGTGCAAAGTTTGAATATAAAGGAATGAAAACTGTTGGAGATACAGATTACGGTACACAAACCAGACACCCCCTAAGCATTTCGGATGGAAATATGTCTAAGTTCAACACCCCTCAAAAATTTGAAATTATTTTTCAAATGTGCACAAAATACGAGGTGCACATCTTCAATGTGTGAACAATCATCATGCAAATTTTGAATATAAAGGAATGAAAACTATTTGAGTTACAAATTACACAAACCTGACACCCCCTATGCTTTTCGGAAAGGAAAATTGTCTAAGTTCAACACCCGTAAAAAATGAGAAAATATTTATCAAATGTGCACAAAATAGGAGGTGCACATCTTCAATGTGTGAACAATCATTGTGCAAAGTTTGAATATAAAGGAATGAAAACTATTTGAGTTACAGATTACACAAACCTGACACCGCCTATGCTTTTCGGAAGGAAAAATTGTCTAAGTTCAACACCCGTAAAAAATGAGAAAATATTTATCAAATGTGCACAAAATAGGAGGTGCACATCTTCAATGTATGTACAATCATTTGGCAAAGTTTGAATATAAAGGAATGAAAACTCTTGGAGTTACAGATTACACAAACGAGGCACCCTAAATTGTTGCGGACAGACGAACGGACGAACGGACGGACAGACGGACGGACGGACGGAGTGGACCCACTACTAGACCTGCTTTCGCTAAAGCGACGCAGGTAAAAATGGTAATCCACTATTGTCTTCTATATTAAAAGCTTCCTTTGTGGCTCCAGTCCAGCTTTTACTATATGCCATATAGATTCATATGCTGACTTTTTAAGATTAAAATTGTGATTATTTTCTTATCAATCATTAAAAATACACAGGTTTAGATAAACAAAAAAAATCAATATAAAATTGTAAATTTTTTCTTACAAATTATTTTTGGCATATGTTTTGGACGCTCAAAAGAACTGTCTCATTGAGACGGTTCTTTTGAGTAACCACAACATATGTTTAAGTTGAGGAATGAGAATATTATTTTTCTATTACACACTCTTTAACTAAAGGTCTGAAAACATACTGTATGAGTTTTGAGTGCTCAAAAGAACTGGCACTTTGAGACACTTTTTTTTGAGTCGCCACAACATGTTTAAGTTGAGAAATAAGAAAATTAATTTTTAATTCCGTACTCTATATTGGGAGCATAAAATTTTCAACATTCATGACTGAAACTTCTCATTCAAAACCTATGTTATAGAGACTCAAAAGAACCATCTCACTGAGATGGTTCTTTTGAGCATCAACAATATTCAGTTTGTTTGAGTAAAAAGGCGAATGCTTTAGAACTTTTATCTGGCCCCTATGTTACTGAAAATCTGGACAGTGTAGCCCCGCTCAAAAGCCCCAATTAAGCCACTACAAAAGGAAAGAAATTTTTATTATAAATTTAAAAAGACACTGGAAAACAGACACAATGCCCAACAACCATTGTTACAAGCTTTTATCAACAAATCAAAAAAACTTATAAATCCAAAGTAGAAATTCAGACATCAAATGAATGGCATTTCTTCTATTATTTTCAAGTATTTAAATGATAAACCCTTATCCCGCCACTATCTTTTTGTCCTGAAAATATTGTTTATGTTTTACCAAAATTTTTTACCTTGTAATTTTACAACATAATTATGACCATGAATTTCATGGTCTTTTTCTTATAATTCCTTTGTTAAATTGTCCCTTTATAACATAATTCACTTATAACACGGTCCATTTCTATGGACCCCAAAAATAGCATTATAAAGGGACTGCACTGTATATTTGCAAAAAATGTTAACTCCAGAAATGAGAATAAGAAGAAAAGGCTCTCATAATGTCTGCTTCTACTTCGATACATTCACAAGATTAAATATAATGCATTAAAATACAAAACAAAAAATTATAAATATAATTGTATTCAAATATTATAAAGAAAACAAAAAGTTTTGAAGTGTCCATACATCATGGCTGATTTTTAACTGCAGGCAGCAAATTAAAATTTGAACTACTCTTTGAATCAATTCTGACAATAAGGTTTCAGTAAGCTTATTATTGTATGGTCCATGTATCATCCACAAAATGTTAATTCTTTGCATGCTGGGTAATTTTGCTTTTTTTTTTTTTGCCATCTGCTGACTTGTTCAAATTGACCTTTTCAAAACATATTTCCGGAACACTATCTGAATGTCAAATGGTTTGGATCCAGATCAGGACCGACATTTTGTCGGTCCTGATTTGTTCCAAACTGTTTGCAAAAGTTATCAGCATGTGACAAAAGTCGCCTCTAGCAAGGAAAGAGATTAATGGGTGGATTGTAGCAAATATAGATATACAAACCATACAATTACATGCTAGTAACTTGTTAAAATGCACCTTCTGCATGATAATATAACTGGGCCGCTTCATGTCAAAGCCAAAAAAGTGGCATGTGAGTTCAGGGAAGATTCAGATCAGCCTGCGCAATTTGCAATACTAAACATATTTATAGAACACTTCAAGTTGTTAGGCAATGTTACAAAAAAGTCTGTTCACCAGGTCAAATAATGTTACATACAAATTATACCTTGGTCTCAACCTCATATTGTACAGGGGCATAAGATGGGGCTTCAGTTTTGGGACAGGTCGAGAAGCCCGTCGATACAAGCGAGGCCCCCTACGACGCATAGCATACACAGGCACATACATTGTTCTGTATCAACAAAAACATATGTAAATTTACAATAACTAAGCCACAGACAATAAAATACATTTACTTAATCACAGAGTTTGAATTGATGATACATCCAAGTCAACAATTTATCAGTTATGTCAGGATGATTTCATGGGTTAGCCCCAGGTTGAAAGATGCAGGAAAAATCCTGACTTTTCTTCCTCTTTTTTTAGTTCTAAAAAAATTTGATTTACACTTAATGATTCAACTTCGTGATAATGCTGATAAATTAGCACAAAAATGTTTGTTTTGATGCTTTACGTTTATGTCAACAATTTTCAGTCATGTTGGGACTACTCCCTGCGTTCCTGGGTTAAATCAGCACAAAACAGAGGATAAAGCGTCTTGCTCACAGACACAATGCAGTTCCTCCGGTGAGTCTAGAAACGGCAACCCTTCAATCTCAAGTCTAACTCTCTACCACTGAGCCACTGTGCTCCTCTATAAAATTTGTATAAAATATTTTGCCATCAGACAATGCCAAAACAAAATCTCTTCTGCCTTTGGAAGGGGATAGACAATGTACTTGATACATGAAGCCTAGTTTGGTTTCTTAAAGAATGAAAAAAAATTGCCTGCTGCAAATTACATCCAGGCAACCACCAAGTTAGTATTTCATTTCAATGAAACATCTAAAGATAAGCTGTCAATAATATAAAAAATGGCTATCTATTATTGTCATCCAGGTGCATGCCAAACTACACAAAAACTTGTTCATTTCTACATGCTCATTACACTGAAACATAAAAAGTAGTTGAGAAGTTTGTGAAAAACCCAAGTGCGGATCCAGAGGGGGGGACAGGGGGTCCGGACCCCCCTGGAAAATCACAAGTTATATGGGTCTCTATAGGGAATAAGCAATTGGACCCCCCCTGGAAAAAGTTGGACCCCCCCTGGTACCTTGAAAAATGATAGATTTGACTTATGTAAAATAAGCTGAGGACTAAAAAAAAAAAAAAAAAAAAAAAAAACGTTGTGGTGAAAAACACTCATTTATTGAATGGACATATGTTGTAGGTGCACACTGGAACTGCCTCTATGAGGCAATTCCAATGTGTACCAACAACATATGTTACTGAAATTAAGGAAACCTTTTCTGAAATATACACTAGACAAGTATCATGTCCATTGGCTTTCCATCTTTTAAACATCCCAAACTGCCAATCAGTATCAAAATTCCTGTCACTCTACTGCAAACTGTTTATATTTGCATGACAGCTATATCTCCAAATTCGAGTTCATGAACTACCTCTTTGCTAACCTGCTAATTGCGTGGTTGTAATGATTTGCCTGCTGCAAATTAATGGTGATACTTTAAAATTTAAGTCTGACTCATATAGGGTACTCTTTTCCATGCTAGAAGAGTTCCAAACCATACCAAATATTTCTTAGTGTACACACAGAGCAATAACAACATTAGCCCTTGTCATGCCAATAAACTTTTGTCCTGAAAATGTTGTCTGCTTCTTGTGTCTGCATATATTCAATGCATTTCAGACTTATTTTGATCATGGAATCAAACACTATGAACCCTGATCAGACTGCCCCTAAGGAAGCAGTATGATCTTGGTCCTTATTTTTTGCAACATAGACTTCCAAAGTGTATAAGCAGGTAAGTGAGCAGACAACAAAATGCCAGGCCTGATATGGATTCAACAAAATGTTTGATACTCTGACTGTATTCCTGAAAAATTGTTTGAAAATTAAGACAAGACAATGAATATACAAAATATACATGCTTTTTTCTTTCTATAACTGATGAAATCTTCCAGCCAATTTGCTACAACAAAGGTGGGACAGTCCATCATGAGGGGTCACAGGCTACACTTATCTAAACAAATAATATTTTTGCTGTGTACTTTTCAACAAGGGTACATTTATTTTGAGGCCTTGTTAAGAATTTTCTTTTTGTCATTGTAGCCGTTAAATGGGCTTCTATTAAAAAAATGGTTAGAAAATTTGATTTCTTGGAAACTTCCATATGCAACTATGGTACTTTTCTTGACCCCTTATAACTGGAAACACCCTCAAATTTAATAGACCAGGCCCAGAGGTTATAAAACCCTTTTCATGCTCAACTCAACTGAGCATGAAATTTCAACTGCTAATAAAAACTAAAATACAGCCAATTAAAGAAGTATCTTGCTTTAAGTCTCTCAGATGTTGTATTTATCATGCTAATAAATGTTAAAATGCCAACAATTGTTGGCATTTTAATAACATTTATGAGCAGGATAAATTTCGTGCTCAGCCTGATTAACATTTGTGTAACAAACTGGATGGCAGATTCCTTCAGCAAAGAAAAGATTCACAAATTCAAATCCCACTACCAACCAAAAAGAAAAGAAAAAATTATTTTGTACCTTCCATGATGTGGCACCAGGTAGCCTACGGGCCTATCTTCAGGTGGTGGATAAACATATTCTCCATGTGTGTGGTAAGACTCGCTGCCACATATTGGACACCTTGACGTATATACAGCTTGGTTAGGATCTACACCACCATCGCTAAACACTTCAGAAGCACCTTGAGGCACAAACAATCTCTGACCATCATTCACATAAATATCATCATTTGCATATGGCCTCTGATTACGCACATTAACATTTTGTCTTTGTGGGCCATTAGCTGCGTAAGAATACAATGTTTGTCTTAACGGCGAGTGCTGTCGTGCTGATGACCTTGAGGAGCCTGAGATTGTTGACCTAGGTGGGGGTGGGGGCTGGTAGCCAGAAAATGCTAGATTAGGCTGAGAGCCGTAGACACGTCGACCCTGGGCCAGCTGGGGAGAACCGGCCTGTAGGTGTGTTTGTTGCACCGGGACATTTGTTTCAGACTGCACTGGACGGGGCGAATAATAACCATAATGCCCCTGTACTCTCTGTTGTGCTGGTTCCTCTGCCCTTACAGGGCTCTGATCAGAATCATAGCCATTCTGTTCTGGAATATGCTGAGTACCGGCAGTCCTCTGTTTGATTCTGTGTCTTAATCTGTGGCGACCTCGAGACTGGCCTGGATCTGCAGACTGCTCCTCTCCCCCCTTTCTTCGCCTTGGTGAGGCATAGGAGTCTGCAGCAGCATAGCCCAGTGGTATATCACCATCTCTCTGAACATTTGGTAAAGTCCAGTCATAATCCCAGTCACGACCTGGAATAAATACAATAAAATACAGTAAAACTTGACAATTCTTAGATAGTTTGAAGTACACTGCAGTTCCTTTATAACACATCTCCTTAAAACACGGATTTGGATATAACACAGTCATGTTGTGGCTCCCAAATTTTTTAACATGGAATTTTACAAAGAAATTATAGGAAAATGACCATTAAATGGTCATTTTCCTATGATTTCTTTGTAAAATTGTCCCTTTATTTATAATTAGTTCACTAAAACACAGTCCATTCCTATGGACTCCAAACAGTGTTATAAAGGGACTGCGCTGTACTAGCTAATTTAATTAAATTTGGTTATATCATCATCTCTCTGAACATTAGGTAAAGTCCAGTCGTAATCCCTGTCACGACCTGTTGGAATAAATAAAAGAAATAAAGGATCTTACATGAGTGTTCATGTTTTATTGAATTTATTAAACGAGTTGGGAAAAAGATATAAAATGTTAGGCTTGCCGAGCATTTTATCTCTTTTTCGTAACTAGTTTAATAAATTCAATAAAACAAGGGCACGAATGTCAGATTCTGTTTTTCTATGACATTAAGATTACTTTGAAATCTCAATTCTGGCGTAAAAACTTTCTAATTTTGTCATTATGTACGCAATGTTGTTATGGATGTCATAATGTTTCCCATAAATCTGTAAACCACTAGTGGTTTATAGATTTTAATGCATGGCGTTATTTCACTCCCAGATGCAAAGTCATATGATAAAATACAGTTAAAACTCAACAATTCTTAGATACTTTGAAGTACACTCAGATTTGGATATAACTCAGTCCAAAATATTTTAACATGGAATTTTACAAAAAATTATAGGAAAATGACCATTAAATGGTCACTTTCCTATAATTTCTTTGTAATATTGCCCCTTTATTTATAATTAGTTCACTAAAAACACAGTCCATTCCTATTGACTCCAAACAGTGTTATAAAGGGACTGCACTGTACTAGCTAATTTAATTAGATTTGGTGTATATTGGATTTGGAAAACAGAGCATATTTTTATCGTTTCCAATCAAAACATATGTTTTTGGCACTCAGTGAGAAGTTTCTTCTGAAGCCCAGAACATGTTGAGCTAAGAAATACTAAAAATAATATTTTTTGTAGTACATTATTTAATTTATAAATTCTTTTTTCTTCAAATTACTAATAATTCACTATAAAAAAACTTCTACTTAATGAGAGTCAACTGTATATGGGCTGTCAAATCCTCTGACATAATGTAATGTTGCTGATGCATAACTAAATGGCAAAAATATTACGACAGCATAAAAATATGTCTCATTGCATTTTATTTTAAATTTCCTGAAGCTTTTTTTTTTAATGTTAAATACAGTACCAGGTAGTTGAGTATGTTCAAGACAGATGTACTATAATTGCTAATATTCTATCTATAATTTTACCAATACAACTCCATTATTATGGTCAGGAAACAGAAAAAAAACACTAAATTATACAGAAGTTGCCATTAGGACAATATGTCTTTAGATTTGTCTTAGTGCAGAAAGTTGTACTCTCTCTGCAGATGGTCAGATTTAAGATAGATTTTGGAAGAGTAGGACATATTTTAAAGTGAAGAAACCCAAGAAAATCAAAATGTGACTTTATACTTAATCAAGAAATTGCAAGGGGCCTGGCCCCTTGCCTTGCTGTTTAGAAATGATAATTTTATGGAGGGACATGTACAGTTATTGGAATAACTTTAAACTGCTGTAAAATAAAAAAAAATATGAAAATTGTTTTGGACTCCCCTCTCACTGACCATTCTAAAAAGACGAAAACAGTTCAGATATACGAAAAACACTCTTATAATATTTTTTTTAGACAATAACATTTTTGCTCCATTTATACAAATCATTGGAATTTCGAGATACCATCCAGACATGAACATACTCTTATGTAATAACCAATATCAAATTGAATGAACATGATTAACATCAGGGCTTGAGATAACTGAGTTTTAAACGAAAAGTCGCACACAGAATAATATTGCTAAATATTGTTTGTATCATCAAAATTTGGTCCTGAATTTTCCCATCCAGAGATTAAGCTTATTTTGTACAGAATATCTATACAGCAATGAAATACCAAGCATACACTTGCATCGGGACTTGCAGCTATCAATTATATTAAGCTATGTTTCATAACAATGAAGTTTTGCCTGCAGAAAATGTATGGTCAACAGTGCCACTTATATTTTAATGCACAAATGATGACCATTTCTATAGCCTTGCATCAACTTGTTAACATCATAATTAAACTACATGTATATTGTGGGAGCGCAGTGGCTCAGTAATAGAGTGCTTGACTCGAGACTGAAGGGCCGCTGGTTCGAGCCTCACCGGGGTCACTGCGTTGTGTCCTTGAGCAAGACACATTAATCCTAGCTTAGTACTGGTTCAACCCAGGAAGACCCGTCCCGACATAACTGAAAGATTGTTGACTGGGACATAAAGATTCATATCAAACAAACTATAGCCTTGCATCAACTTGTTAACATCATAATTAAACTATATCGATAGGCCATAAAATTGCATTATATTTTTAATGTATCGGGTAGGCGAAGTGGGGGATGATATCTTAGGCTAATATTCAGTTGGAAGTGGATTTTTTTGGCTGACATTCAGATCGAATGGGATTTAAAAATCTTTCCCTCTTGCGTTCAGTGAGGCGGCACAATTCTAACTTACCACCATGTCCTGAGAAAGAATTGGCTCTCCGTCTTGGACCTCTCATAAATGCTAATGGATCTTCAGTTGGGTCAAAGTACTGATCATAGTACTGATTCTGGGGTGGGGGTGGTTGTACCGGTGGAGGGAGGGGCGCTGGTTGGTGCTGTTTCTCTTGATTGGCTTTCTGAAACTCCTCCCTCAGCTTACCTAGCTCATCAGATAACAGCTTTAATCGTTGACTGCAAATAAAATGAAATAATAAAAACCTTAAGCGGCCACTCAAAAATAGAAAAAACAAAGATCTTAATGACAAATGGTAGCTTAATGCAGGTCAAAAGTATTGCAGAATGCTCCTATTAGAGCCTTCTGTATTTTATCCTTTTGACCTGCATTAAGCGATAATCAGTCTTAAAAATAAAATTTTTGGTCTTCTTTTTGAGTGGTTGCTTAAGACAGGTTTTACTGTCAACTGTCAACCTAAGAGCATAAAGGTAAAGTCACTCTTCACTCTTTGCTTACTGGTGTCATCTGCTGATAACCTTTGCAAACAGTTTGGACTCAGATCAGGCCCGACAAAATGTCGAGCCTGATCTGGGTCCAAACTGTTTGACACGCTGACAGTATTCCTGAAAGAATTTTTCAAAAAAAAAAAATTGAAAAAATTCAGCAGATGACAAAAAAGCATGCAAAATTACCCAGTAGGCAAAGAGTTAAAATGTGCATGCCTTTGTCTAGTGGAGCTACAAGTCTGCATTTTTGTCTGAGCCTTAAATGACTTCCATTCTTCCTGCATGCAAGCAATAAAGGCTTTGGTGAAAATGAGTTAATGACCAAGAAGTTTTTTTTGCCCATTTTGGTAACCGATATTGGGTTATGTTCCCAATGGCAAAAAGTATATTATTTTCCCAATTTCAAGGAGAAAATTCCAAATTCAAGGACTAAAAAAATAATCATCATTTTGTGACCTCTTAACTGCACTGTGCCACAGCAAATTGTGTTTTTTTTTGCGTTCCAATGTTCAAGTGTGCTTATTAGTAAACCAAAGAATTAATTCCAATACACGATGGACCCATTAAGCGTGGCGATAATTATAAGGCTGTTGCATCATGGTTCCCTTTTTTCCTGTGGGTGTCTCGTGGCATCTATCTTTTGTGAGTCTGTGATAGCTCCTTTCCCAGTCAAATGTTGGTTTTAACTCTTGTCTGGTGGTACCTAGAACAATACTGTAATGTCCTGTCTAATTGTTAAAAGTGAATCTTATAAATAGTTTATTGTTTTAAAAATCTGTTTTCGGTATGCATGCAGACATGTGGAGTGTTGTAAACCCTTAAAGAGCCAGTCACAACTGCAGCAGACCACAAATTTTGCAACATCTTTCTTAATTTTCAGAAAAAATAAGGTATGATATTTCATGAGAATCGTCTGCCAGCAGACGATTCTCATGAAATATCATTCCTTATTTGTTATTTTTAAAAAAGCAGCAAAATTTGGAATTGTCGTCTGCTGCAAATTATAGGTGGCCCTTTATGGGTTAATAAATCTCATTAACCCTTTTCAATCTGAAGGATTTTCTCAGGCAAGTTGATAGAATGAGTATGGAATTGCCCACTGTGTATTTAAGGGGTCATAGTAATTTCTAAATTATGATGCATTTCTATCATGAAAATTTGTTTTTATTTTTGCAAACAGTGCAGACCCTGATGAAATGCCGCATTATGCGGCATTTCATCTGGGTCTTCACTGTTTGCCATGGTACCTGTTTGCAGGTACAGTAAAACCTGTCTTAAGTGGCCACTAAAATGAAGACCGAATTTTGGTTAAGACCTTATATCGCTTAATGCAGGTCAAAAGTATTGCAAAACGCTCCAAGAGAGCATTCTGTAATACTTTTGACCTTCATTAAGCTACCATTTGTCTTTAAGACCTTTGTTTTGTGTATTTTGAGTGGCCGCTTAAGACAGGCTTTACTGTATCCAGAATGAAAAGAGTAAGAAGTGTAAAAATTTTATCCCATGAAAAATCCTCAAATTACCTGTTTACAGATCCTCTAGTTGCTGCTGTTTCAGCATCAGATGCCAGTATAGTCTCATCACTTCCCGAGCCTACCGCTGTTTCCTTGAATTCTTTCACTGCCTCTCTCTGAGAAAATGGAGGAAGCCTTTCAAGTATCTGTCGATCTTGCGGGAGCCTTTCAAGCACTTGTCGATCTTGCTTCTGAATTTCTAATCTTCTGTCCTGCTGTAATGAAGCTGGTCTCGGGGCTTCTACGCTCATTTCTCCCCTCGGAGATGGAGACGTTTTAGTTGGTTGACTCACTGCATTTTTCTGAGTTAACTTCTTCCTTTCTCGTTCAATGACAGATCTTGGCGTAGTTTCGTCGGAGGTATATGTTTCCTGTGTTGTGTCTTTTGTTGTGTCACGTGTGGGAGATGCTGTTGGCGTAATATCATCATCGACAGATTGTCGTCCCCTTTTATCGGGTAGTTTGGGCTGTTCTGTAGTTCTAGGCTTAGCAGATGACTTAACCATCTGCTTTTTTGTACCTCTTTTAGAATCATTTGATCTTATACTTTGCACACTTCTGCGTTCTGAAACTTTAAAAAGAAAAAAAGGTTTTAAAACCATTAATTAAGAGTCATATAAGGTACTGTCTCTATATTTACCTTTGAAATTGTGCAAACTATTTGCAGCAGATGATGAAATTTTCAATTATTTCCATGCTTTAAAAAACCAAATAAGACTTGATATTTCATGTGAACCATCTGCTGCAGACAGTTCACATGAAATGTTAAGCCTTATTTTCACCCTAAATATTCATACTAGGCTCCACCCACTATGAATAATTATATAAATTAATTTTCATAGAACAAAAAAAAATTCTTGTCATTTCCACTAGAGTGGGATCATATCTAATCATATTTTTATAAGCAAACAGAGTAGACCCTGGTCAGGCAGCTCTTACAAGAGCAGCCTTATCTGTGTCTCCTCTCTTTGCAAAGGCGTTAAAAGGCGTCTCTACGAGTTAATGGTTAAGCAGTAAATTTTATGATGAGAAGAATGCCCTGATGTGGAATTTTCCAATCAAGAGACTTCCATAAAAGGAGGGGTCTGAGATGGATTTTTTTTTCAAATTTCTCAAATATTTGAAAATTGACGAAAATTAAACCAATGTTCATTGCAAAATAATTTTTAATTAACATGGTGGAGTTTTGGCAGTCAGAATTACATACATGTATTACTTGTAGTTTTCAAGAAAACAATCTCGCCTGTGAAGAACACTCTAAATGAAATTATAGGAAGACTCATTTTTTTCATATTTTATCACATTCAAAATTTATACATTTTACATTATATTTAATGCATTAAAGATTTTGAGAAAATAAAATACCTTGGAGTATCAGGTAATTATAGTAATAACAATTCATATTATTACAGTATCTTGACTATGGACCATTCACATACTAATATCTCACTTCAGCCTTCGGCTCAGGTGAGCTAAAACATGCAAAATTACCCAGCATGCAGAGTTAAACATAAATTAATGATGAGCAGACTGGATGACAAGACGGATACTCACTTCTTTTTAAGTATACTAACTCTGAGTAAAAACAATAAGACAACAGCAACAAAACCACACTACATGCAGGGAGGAAAATGTGAAAAGTAACAAGTGAAGTGAAGAATTAAACAGATTCTACCCCTGACTATACAAGAAATCTGTATATGTAAAGGGAAGTAACTGGTGTGCAAAGTGGTGGAATTCAATTGCGAACTTCATTTCAAAAGTTGATTTTGCTTTGTTTTGGGTGTTTTTCCATTATAAAGTTAATACACTGGTAAGTGATTGTCAGGTTCCAATCACATAAATGTTTTGTTTTATGATTGATATTCCTATGAAGATTAATTTTTCAACTTTTTTAAATTTCAATGTAATAATAATTGTAAGAAGTATTTTCTGATCCAAATCTTATGTTATTGGTATTCAAAACAATCTCTCATTGAGATGATTCTTCTGAGCAACCACTCCTTGTTGGCCTTCTCCTTTGTCCTGCTGTACTTCTATACCAATGTAGATCAAGATAAGTCAACTTCTGATGCTGATGACGGGACCTACACTAATATTCCTTCCACATGTACATTCAAGCTCAACAAATTATTTTGTTTGTTTGATTTAATTCTTTACATCCCATCAACAATCTTTCAGTTATGTAGGGACGGGTCTTCCTGGGTTGAACCAGTAATAAGCTAGGATAAATGTGTCTTGCTAAAGGACTACAACGTAGTGACACAGGTGAGGCTCGAACCCGAGGCCCCTCACTCTCAAGTCAAGCACTGTACCACTGAGCCACTGCGCTCCCTAACAAACAAATTATACACCTAGACTGGTTGAAAATTAGAAGTGGGTATATAAAATTAAGCTAGTTTGTGAGATTTTGGTACAGTAAAACCTGTGTAAAATGGCCACTCTCAAAAATACCAAAAATCGGTTTTCAATACCAATCATTGCCTAATGCAGGTCAAAAGTATTGCAGAATGCTCCATGCAGATCAAAAGTATTGCAGAATGTTCCAAACCGAGCATTCTGCAATACTTTCGACCTTCATTAAGATTTTGATCAAAATTTAGACCTCAGGCCCACTAGATGGCTGGGCATGCATGTTTAAAGGGTGAGTTTATGTATATGGGATAAGTATCAAAATCTCATGAGCTGGCCTAATAGATTTATTCAGCAGGTCAAAGGTTAACTTGTCTAGCAGAATTCTGAAATCAATGGATACCAAATTTAGCTCAAACTGTTCTAACTGATAATCCCAGATAGTACCGCACATTTTTTCTTAACCCTTGAAGGGCCAATCACAACAAAAGTCAACTGTTTTTTTTGTCTGATGAAATTGTTTAGAAAACTTTTCTGCGAACAGTGTAGACCAAATCAGTCTGCTCTTGTAGGAGCAGTCTGATCTGGGTCCATACTTACATTTAGTCAAATACATGTAATGTTAATAAAACAAGAAATGTCACAAACACGTGACGAATGCCCCCAAAGGAATTGGTCTAGCATAAGACACATTTGAGGAAAGTTAGCTGTAATATAGCACGAAAAACCTAGAAATGAGGGCAGAAGTCAATGTCAAGGTCAAAGTGACTCAAAATGGTATGCACCACTCCGCCATCCCAAGAGAAATTAACACCCCAAATTTGGGATTCCTGAAAATAATATAGGAGATATGCTCTGGGCACAATAATTCTTGAAAACTAGGTCAGAGGTCAAGGTCACAGTGACCCAAAAAAGGTTTGTGAAACTCAGGCATCCCAAGATGCATTTACATATCAAATTTGGAATTCCTATTTCAAAGAATATAGGAGATATGCACCAGTTTCTAGAAACTAGGTCAGAGGTCAAGTTCACGATCACAGTGACTAAATTATGGTACCCGACACTTCGTCATCCCAAGATGCATCCACACACCAAATTTGAGATTCCTACCTCAAATAATATAAGAGATATATGCTCTGGACATGATTATTCTAAAAACTAGGTCAGAGGTCAAGGTCACAGTGACCCGTAAATGGTACATGACACTCCACTATCCCAAGATACATTATCACACCAAATTTGGAATTCCTAACTCAAAGAATGTAAGAGATGTGCTCGGGACACAATAATTCTTAAAACTAGGTCAGAGGTCAAGGTCACAGTGTGCCCAAAAATGGTATGTGACACCCTGTCATCCCAAGATGCATTTACACACCAAATGTGGAATTCCTATCTCAAAGAATATAGGAGATATGCACCAGACACAATAATTCTTAAAACTAGGTCAGAGGTCAATTTCAAGGTCACAGTGACCAAAAAAAAGCATGCAACACTTCCTCATCCCAAGATGCATCCACACACCAAATTTGAGATTCCTATCTCAAATAATATAAGAGATATGCACCAGACTCAATGCAGTTTCTAGAAACTAGGTCAGAGGTCAAGGTCACAGTGACCCAATCATGGTACGCGACACTTCGTCAACCCAAGATGCATCCACACACAAAATTTGAGATTCCTACCTCAAATAATATAAGAGATATGCTCCTGACACTATTATTCTAAAAACTAGGTCAAGGTCAAGGTCACAGTGACCCTAAAATGGTACATGACACTCCGCTATCCCAAGATGCATCCACACACCAAATTTGGAATTCCCAGCTCAAAGAATATAAGAGATATTCTCCGGACACAATAATTCTTAAAACTAGGTCAGAGGTCAAGGTCACAGTGACCAAAAAAGCATGGTACACACCGTCATCCCAAGATGCATTTACACACCAAATTTGGAATTCCTATAAAGAATATAGGAGGTATGCACCAGACTCAATGCAGTTACTAGAAACTAGGTCAGAGGTCAAGTTCAAGGTCACTGTGACCCAATTATGGTACGTGACACTTCGTCATCCAAAGATGCATCCATACACCAAAAATGAGATTCCTACCTCAAATAATATAAGAGATATGCTCCGGACACGATTGTTCTTAAAACTAGGTCAGAGGTCAAGGTCACAGTGACTCGAAAATGGTACGCGACACTCCGCCATCCCAAGATGTATCCACACACCAAATTTGGAATTCCTACCTCAAAGAATATAGGATATGGACCGGACACGAAAGTGGGACGGACGGACTGACGGCGGACAGTGCGATTACTATATGCCTCCCAAAGTTCCTATGGGGGCATAAAAAAAAACTGTGAATATGATGAAAAGCTGTGTAGACCAAGTGAAGATGGCACATTTAGTGGCATCTCATCTAGCCAGTGATCTAGGTCCACATATTTGACATTTTTCATAATTTTGCCAGCAAAGGAATAAAATATTTTCTGTTATTTTTGTTGCAGGATTGGAATTCATAAGAACTTCCTCAGGGATGCAATAACAAAGACCTTTTAAAAAATATGTTTTGCTAAAACCCCAAATAACCACAACCATCCTCAAATGTCAACTATCTGGGCTTATCTTCACTACAAGGTGTTGTCTTCTTCAACCTGAGCAATTTAGCAAGAAAAAACATCTCTGCCAATACTGTCATACAATCTTATGAGGCCAAGTCTCATTTTTGTTCGTCAACAGCAATTATATCTCCACATGAAAATGTTTTAAAGATAGTAGGCAATGTAGTGCCTAGAGCGTTTACATGAAATAGTCAAAACTTTTTGTTCTACTGCAGTCATGATTGGGACTTTTAAGAACAAAACGTTTTGGCTATTTCGTGTAAATGCTCTATATCAAGCCTTATTTTTCCCAAGCATTTAGAAAGATGTGACAACTTGTCAAATCTTTCTAAATGCTTGGAAAAAATAAGGCTTGATATCTTGTGTTAATAATCTACAAGTATGAATCATCATTCTGCTGGCAGAGAATTCACATTTAACAACAATCTTTATCAAATCTACAAACGTAACAAAAAATTTGAACTTGTTGGCTGCAGCAAATTCTAATTGCTGTTTTGAGGAAAACCCCATACAGAGATTGAAAGCTTGGGATAAACAAATTGACATAACAACACTCTTGGATAATCTTTCTTTGTATCAGTTAAGAAGTTATCTTAAGACTGTTTCAGTGATGGTGGGTCATTGTGAAGTTAGATAGAGTACGTGTTCTCAAATTTCTTGTGCATAAATCTATTTTTGCTCTCACTCAAAATTTTGGTTACCAGGTCTTTGAGAACAAAATGCTTGTTAAAATAACAAACAGTGAAGGCCCTTATCAGACTGCTCCTGCAGGAGCAGTCTGTTCTGTGCCTGCGCTGTTTGCCAGGGCCAAGTTTTTAGCTAATGTTTGAAATTTTTGAACATTTACCATACTTGATGCATGACAGTATTTAAAAAGTGAATAAAACTAAAACAGTGCACCAAACAATATCAACTAGATCTAACCAGTATCTGTAATCCAGGATAAATTTAAATCTGTTGTCTCGTTTAATGATGGATCAATTGAGAATTGCTCTGAAAGAAAGCCAAAGTAATGTTGATAAATGAATTATCATATGCTGTTGCTATTTTTCAGTGGATAACCACATGATATAAAAAGTTATATGACCATATATTAAATAACTTTTTAAGTGAAAATGTAACATCATAGCATCTTCTGTGACATCATATTTTCTTTTGCAATAATTGTCTTCTATAAAAGTTTAAAATCCTGGTTCGAATGATCATATGATAACCAGAATCTTACACTGTGGTCACTAAGTTTGCTTCTGTAATAAATTTCATATTAAATGACCATTCGTGTAATATCCTCTCTTTATACAAACATGATGCTAACCTGTAAATTTAGGGTTTAAAGAAATGATATTCTTTTGCTTATTTTTGTAAAACTACTCACTGTCTACTGAGTGTCGTCTGCTGATAACCTTTGTAAACAGTTTGTTTATTTATTTGTTTGGTTTGATGCTTTGTGTCCCAGTCAACAGCTATGGTCATGTCAGGACAGTCAGTTCACCTAACCACGCTTTTTTCCTGGGCAAGCTTGACTAAGGGGTTAACCAGTACTTTGTGCACATAATTTCGCTTGAACTAATGTAAACAGTTTGGACCCAGATCAGGCCTGACAAAATGTCGGGTCTGATCTGGATCCAATCTGTTTGACATGCAGATGGTATTCCTGAATTTTTTTCCCCAAAAAGTGGATTTTGAAAAAAATCAGCAGATAACAAGAAAAGCATGAACAATTTCCATGGGGTCAGAGTTAAAACAATATAAAGCTCCTCAAGGTAGGCTTAGTTCTAAATGTATACCAATAACTGACGTATAACCTACTTGGATAAACAGTAGGGAGAGAATGGTCATAGAAATTATATAGCTGGACCAATCACTATGAAAGTATGCAGCTGAACCGAGGTTTATTGAAATGAGGTTCATAATAAATGTTGTTTAGGTTGTACACTGTTGAAAAATAATACAAAGTATTTATTGCTATATAATAAAAGGGTTATCACACTGATATCGGTGAATGTTGTCCCTTATTCGCAAGCTCATGTCCTTCTATAAGTATTCACCAATATCAATGCGATAACCCTATAATACTTAAGAGATATCTCACAGCAGTTTGGTTATCACCCGAAGTGATAACCATAACCCCATAAGATAAACTTTTTATCACATATTCCAATGCACTGTTTAACGCGTTTGAAGGACAAAATGTAAGTCAAACATTGGATTGAAGTACACTTTGGGTAACATCACGCCACTTGTTTACATCTGACATCATCAAATGATCAGCGTTTCATGCCGGGCATGATAACCTCTATCCGTTCAAAATGCATGACTTCCGCCTTCTGGTTATCATCATGGCAGGCTGATAACCAGTTGGGGGAAAAGAACTTATAGCATATGCAGACTTTTGGTTATCGCATCAAATAGCGTCCAAAATATGTGATAATTCTTCTTACTAGTTAATTATCAATTAAGTGTGTGTGTTTTTTCAATATGTAAATATTATCTAAAACAGCTCCAAATTATCATCAAAAATCTTACATGTACATGTAAGTTTATGTATAGGTTATAAATCATATAATACAATTATAAAGGAATTAAGTGGGGACTAAAGTAGTGAGTGAACCAATTAATTTCTTTATAATTGTAATATATGATCTATGACCTACTTATAGTTTTCCCCTCCCCTTTCCATTGGAAATGGGTGCATTGACCACTTCACAGATTTGCTTAATGATTTACTTAATAGATATTACAATATTGACAAAATATGTGATTAAGTTGGCCAAAAATTAAATTTCTGTGCAAACTGATTGGTTATGAAGCACAGGAAGGGGCGGGGTAAACTATAAGAATGTAAACTGATCAGTTTACAGGGTTTTTTTTGGCCTGTTTTGACGACCGATATTCGGTCGTGTTCCCAATGCCAAAAAGTATGTTTTTTTCCCAATTTGAATAAGAAAATTCCCAATTCAAGGAACAAAAAAAAAATGGGAGAAAAAATAGCAAAATATCGCCATTTTACGATGTTTATGTTTGTGGTTGAAAGAGCGGGTCCGAACAGTCCGAATGATACAAGGGAAATAACCAAATATTGCAAACTCCCAAACGGTAACGTCCCTTTGCGGCAATTCAGCAGAATTTATTCGAGAAGGTGCCGGGGAGTTTGTTATAAACACACATGGTTTATTTTACTGGTACCCTACTCTGGCGTATTAATTTAGATTAAACGGGGCACCTTTCTCATAACAAAAAAAAGAAAAAGCTTGTAACATATTTTTGCGATGTCGCACAATACGAAATATTACAGAAAGAAACTAAAAAAAACAGAGTCAAGTAAAAAAATAGTAAGGCAGATTTTAAAATTTGCTTATGAGTGACTGTCAATGAAGAAATGAACAAAAAAGTGACTGATGTGGATTGGCACAGACAGTACAAAATAAGCCAGTTGTGGTTTTAATTTGTTTAAATCATTAATGGTCATTAGCCTATATTATTAGGCCTATATTACTTTTAAGTGTAACCTTTCCAGGCCTCTAGATAAGAGTGCTGTTTAGAAAAAATATTCTTATATTTCTCAAGCAAAACATATGTTGTGAGTACTCAAAAGAACCATCTTAATAAGAGGGTTCTTTTGAGCACCCACAACAAATGGTAAATCAGATTGTAAATCAGATTTCAGAATTTGCTTATGAGTCAGTGAAGAGTAAGAAGTTGAATAAACGAAATACTTGATATTTTTGTTTTTATTATAGGGTGTGTTTTTTCCCAATTTTGTATAAAACGACGCGAAAATTCCCAATTCTAGGGGTCGGGTCATGTTCCCAAAATGCTGAGAAAAAACCCTGGTTTATTGCTCCCGGTATATCGGAACTAACAGTGCAGGAGACAAGAACTGCTTGTGAAATTCAACTAATTAAACTAAAATGCTCTACAGACCTAACACATTAACTCTTTACCTACTACATCAGTGTCTTCTGCTGATAACTTTTGCAAAAAGTTTGGATCCAGATCAGGCCTGACATAATGTCAGGCCTGATCTGAATCCAAACTGTTTGACACTCTGATTGCACGGGTGAAAGTTCAATATTTCCAAAATCCTGAACTTTAGAAAATCAGAATTTAAAACTTTCTGTATGCCTCCAAATTATCAAAAATTCCAAATTTAATGGTCAAATACCTTTAGATAAACTGAAACTAAATCAGAAAAGCTATTATTACCTGCAGAATTCAGCATTTTGGGGCTGACTTTCTATGGAAAGTTTTTTAGGAAAGACTTTCTATGGAAAGTCAGCCTCAAAATCCTGAATCCAGGTATAATCCTGAAAACTTTCACCCATATGATTGTATTTCTGAAAGGATTATTTGCAAAACTTAATTTTTTGAAAAACTAGCCGACAACAATTTTTTGAAAAAAATTACCCAGCATGCAAAGTTGAAATAATACCTTCTTCACTGTCTTCCTCTATTTTATCAATCTGTCGTAGAGACCCACTCCGACTGCCGCTCTTAAGTTTCTTTGGCCGAACTTCTGAATCAAAACTCATCTCACTTTCTGTCACTGTAGTGTAACTATCATCAGTAAAATCTCTCGATGATTGCATGTTCTGTTCTCTTGATCGGTTCTTCGCGGGTGCTTTTGGTTTCGTTACAGGGCGTTGCCCACTGTTTGCCAGTTCTTGTGTCTTCATGTCTTTAATTGGGAAGGCCTTCGTGGGTGTTCCGTGAGAGCGACGAGATGACTTAGATGAGGCGACTGATGTTGGAGTTCTGGCTCGGGCACTGTCCTCTGAATGAGTACTTTGTCTTGAACTTGGCCTGAAAGAAGTTTTAATTCTTTAAAGACTACCAACTAGAGTTGTCAGCTGATTTTTTGCAAACAGTTCAGACCAAGATCAGGCCTGATAAAACGTCAGGTCTGATCTGGATCCAAAGTGCTTGACACTCTTATGGTATTCCTGAAATAATTTTTTGAAAAAAATCATTTTGAAAAAATTAGCAGCAGACAAAAAAATCTGAAAAATTATGACCAAGTAGTCATATGCATCTCAGGAACTTAGAAAACCTGCCTGAGGTTTGCAACCAGCTAAGGCTCAATCCAGTGTACTCAGCTACAGAGACCAGCTAGAGTATTGCATGTTTTGCATGTACATGTAGCATTTATTCTTGCCAGAGAGCAAATATCAAAGGTGCTTATCAGACTATGTGGATGCATATATACAACGACTAGCACTGGCCTCGAGGTTATAAAACTTTTTTATGCTCAACTCAACTGAGCACGAAATTTCAACTGCTCATAAAAACTAAAATACCGACAAATAAAGAAATTCCTTGCTTTTAGTCTCAGATGTTGTAATTATCATGCTTATAAATGTTAAAATGCCAACAGTTGTTGGCATTTTAACATTTATGAGCAGGATAAATTTTGTGCTCAGCTGAGTTGAGCATGAAAAAAGTTTCATAACCTCGGGGGCCAGGTCTGCACCCTGAATGTTCACTTGCAACAAAATCAGGTTTTCTTGCAACAAACCCCATATTTCCCTTTTAACTGTTTGGATATCTCATTATGCTTTCACATTTACTCTTATTTGGACACCTTAACCCTTTTCTCGCCTGTCTGAACCTTTTTAGTTCGCTCTCATCTGCTCATGTCCTTAGGTAGCCTATATTGCAAACAATATGTACCCAGATCAGAACGGTCCCTTTGGAGCCGTCTGATCAGGGTTCATAGTATTTGCTTCCTTGATAAACTCTTGTCTGAAGAGCTATTTAATATATACAGTAGATGCAAATAGCAGACAACATTTTCAGGACAAAAATATTGGCTGGAAAAGGGTTAATGACTTACCAAACTTATAAAAATTCTGAAAATGTGTCCATTTGAGGTAATGCCAACTGGAGCACACCAAGATCAGACTGCTCTAAAGTAACAGTCTCTTCAGAGTTTACACTAATTGACTAAGATGATATAATTATTGAGCATTTAGTTTGTCATTTGCCGGAACACTTAAAAAAGAAGGACTGCATATCAAACAACAAATTATGTGTGTAGTATTCAACAGTGCACACGGAAGTCCTCAGGCAGACAGACAGATGGACAAACAGACAGACAGACAGATGCATGGTGACATTAAAACTATATCTGGGAAATAAGATAAAATTAAAATTCCATGTTCAAAATGCTTGCTAGTGATCTAATGATCAGCGATTTGATGACTCAATTTTACCTTTGGTTCCCTGGAACATCCTCAGGATGCCTGAGTCTTAGTGGTGACTGTGGAGGTTGTCGCCGGGAGGAAAGGTTCCCGGCACTGACCTCAGACCCAACCAAAGAACCAATGAAACCACTGTCTGTGTCATGTTCCCTCCTGCCAGTCATTTGTTTGAACTTGCCTGGACCTGGCAGCTTAGATAATGGGCTGTTACCCCCGGTGGCCCCTCCCTCATGCTCTGATATCCCACTGTCCTGTAGACTATTGGTACTCCCCTCTTCGGGCCTCTGTAAGTAAAGGAAAACAATTAACTGTCTTGCCAACCAAGAGTGACAGTGACTTAATATTTTGTTTACAGTTGTTAAGTAAAGCATTGACTTGTACACTCCACTTCAGCTAACTTGAATCGATAGATCACTTGTGTAATAATCCTATCCTGAGGATAGGATTTAATACATAAGTGATCTATCGATAATAAGTCCCTGATGACTTTGTAAACAAAACATGACGTCACTCTCACTCTTGGCTAAAAGGACAGTGAATATTGAGATATTTTGCCATATTAATTTCAATAAGAGCACTGTGCACATAACTTTCAGACCGATCAAAATATTTGATGATACAAATGATATTGTTGAAAGCTGGTCATCTTTATTTTTAGACATTATTGATAAGCATTTACCTATGAAACAGCATCGTGTTAAACGTAAACAACAACCAAAATGGCTAAATGGAGAAATAATAGATGCGATAAAAACAAGAGACAGGTACAAGTCTATAAGTGATAATGAGCAGTACAAAATTTGGCGCAATAAGGTATGTTCCCTCATAAAAAAATCTAAAAAACATCAGTATTCCGAAATTTCAAATGAAAATGCAAACAATCCTGCCAGTGTATGGAAATTATTTAAAGAAATTGGGGCAAGTAAAAGTAAGGACAGCTGTGGGATATTTTCATTGAACGTTGACAATAATAGTATTGAAAATCCAAAAGATATTGCAGATCAGTTCAATAAATATTTTGTTTCAGTATCGTCAAAAATCAAAGAACCTCCTTTGGCATCTAATTTTGATAAACTAAAAGAGTTTTGTGATAAGAAAATACCTGCAAATATTTATTTTTCAATACCATGTATATCTCACAAGAAAAAGTAGAAAAATATCTTAAAAACATTGATATTACCAAAGCTACTGGCTCTGATAACATTGGAGCCAGGTTACTTAAGCTAGCAGCTCCATTTATTTCTGACAGTTTAATGTATATCTGTAATCAAAGCATACTTAACTCAACTTTTCCAGATAAGTGGAAAGAGGGCAAAGTAAGACCCTTATATAAAAATGGCCCTAAGGATGACACCAATAATTATAGAACCATCTCAATTTTGCCTGTCATATCAAAAATGCTAGAAAAACATGTGCATGATTCCTTAAGCCCCTATCTCACTGGACTGCGACTGTTTTGCGACAGCTGGCGACAGACATCGCGAGTGGGTCGCAAAGCAGTCTCGAAACAGTCGCCAGTGATTCGTAATTTCCTTGCATGTGTCGCCAAGTGGCGCAAAGTAGTCGCGAAAATTTTGAACATGTTCAAAAATTTTATGCGACAAAATTCCTCGCAAAATGGTCGCAAAGTCATCGCGGGTGTCTCGAACCCGTCGCGAACTTGTCGCCGACCCCTCGCAATTTAGTCGCAATCATTTTGGAACACGACATATTTGCGAGATAATTAAGACTGAATTGCGAACCAAAAGCGACATAAATGAGACACTTCGCGACAACATTGCGAGTAAATTAAACTAAGAGAAGGTCTGGCGAACGTCGTGAGACAGTCGCACGAAGGTCTCACGACTATCGCGCGAGTATCTTAAATTACTCGCAATTATGTCGCCAAAGGTTGGTTAGAAGGGTTCCTCCTATCTGAGATGATAGTTCCCTCTTAGTACGAGATCTTGGTTCGGCATACTTAAGTACAAATGTATACAGTTTTGACTAATTCCAGTTGTCAAGTATTCTTGCTATCTGAGAGGATAGTTTCATATAAATATGGTACATGTATATTGATTAGGCTTACTTACTTGTATACTGTTTGGAGTAATTTCAGTTATTAAAAAAGGTTCTGCATTCTGAGAGGATAATTTTGTTAAGTATGTTTTATAAGGCCTACTTAAATGTTAACTATTTCTATTACAGTATAAAGGTATTATTATTGTGTCTTGGTTAGACTACAACAGCCTGCTTAGTCTCAGCAGCCCTTCTAAGGTTTAAATTTGGCATACAGAATCCTCTAAACAAATTATCACTGCAGCAGACAGCTAAGATTCTGAATAGAATGCGCATCTGTGCAGTCTGATCTGTGCCTTTGTTGTGAGCACAACTGTATATAACAGATTTTCACAGGACGAGGCTCATCTGAACTCATTGCAATTTATATTTGATTTGGCTCATCATGTCATACGTATGATTTTCTTAAGCTGCATAAGCGTGACACCTTCCAACAATCTAGCTCCTTCCAGCCCTCTAGTTCCTTCGAACAGCGTAGTACCTTCCAAGTCTGAGGTTTCAATGCTTGCTAGAATGTTTATTTTTCGTGGTTTATCATTTCTCGCAAAACCATCGTGCGACAGTCGCACGACCTTCGCGCGACAGTCGCACGACGTTCGTGAGAACGTCTTGAGGCTGTCGATGGTAATAAATATTCGCAATTTAATCGGGCGAACATCGTGTGAGTGTCTCGCGAATGTCGCACGAATGTCGCGCGAAAGTCATGAAACATTCGCCAATGATTCGTGCGACAATCGTACGACATTCGTGCGACTGTCGCAAATATGTCTTAATCATCCTTTCGGTGTGACCGCAATGTGAGTATGGTTGCAAAGTCGTATTTCTATCGCCAAAACATGTCTCAAATTAGTCTCGTAATAGTCGCAAATTGCTCGCATCCCAGTGAGATACTAGCTTTAATGACTTATTTGACCTCTCATAAATTGCTTCATTCAACACAATCTGGTTTCAGACCCAATCATTCTTGTGAGACAGCCTTGCTTCAGATGGTCAATAAATTCCTAGAAGCTATAAATAGCAGTCAGATAATTGGTATGGTCATGGTTGATTTTAGAAAAGCCTTTGATTTGGTAGATCATACACTTTTGCTTAAAAAGCTAAGACACTATAAACTTTCAGATAAAACAATTAATTGGTTTTCTTCTTATTTGTTGGGCAGGAAGCAGAAAGTTGTCATAAATAATATTGAATCAAGAATGGAGAATGTTTTGTGTGGTGTGCCTCAAGGGTCAATCTTGGGTCCATTGTTATTTGTAATGTTTATAAACGATCTACCACTTTATACTAATAATGTAGCTACTGATCTTTATGCGGACGACACCACATTATACATGGTTGGTGAAACTCAAGAGTATATTGAACAAAACTTGCAGATGGCTTTACAAAATCTCTCTGAATGGTGTAAGCTCAATGGAATGCTATTAAACACAGATAAAACCAAGGCAATGTTAATTACCACCTCCCAAAAACGGCTTCATCTCAATAATGACATTTTGCATCTAACTTACAACAATGATGTTTTGAACTCAGTTGAAAATGAGAAAGTTCTTGGTGTTTGCATTGATAACAATCTTACCTGGTCTATTCATATTAATTTTATTGCTAAGAAAATTTCTTCAAATCTATGGCTATTATCCAAATTGAAGGACTATTTATCCACTGAACACAGAATTCAATTTTACAAAACATATATTCAACCCCACATTGACTATTGTTCTACAATATGGGGAGGAACATCTCAATATAATCTTAACAGAATTTATAGGCTACAAAAAAGAGCTGCTAAAATCATTATAAATTACCAATATGATAACATTGCCAACAGTATGGATGAGCTTAAAATTTTTAACATATATGAACGCATTTTCCTCAGGAAGGCTAAATTTATGTTTAAAGTTTCTAAATCTGTCCTACCCTCATATGTAAATGAAATGTTCTCTTTTCGACCTTTTAATGAAACGCTTCAGTCTCTAAGATCAACAGGTGCATTGGATTTTTATACTCCAAGACCATAAAAAGAAATTTTCAAACAAAGCTTAATTTATTCAGGTCCAGTTATTTGGAACAACTTACCAGACGGTTTAAAAAATTTAGAAACTGTCGATTCTTTTCATAGACATTGTATTAAATGGATGAAATCCAGTCTATCTTTCAATCTTTGAAACTGAAGCATTATGTCGGTATGAACATAAATTTTGAGTGTAAAATTGTCAATATGTTTTGTTCCCCAGTTTTAACAGTTAGTTTGGTGCTTAAAAGAACTGTCTCATTGAGACGCTTCTTTTGAGTACCTAAAACATGTGTTTGAAATTTGGTATAAATATTTAAAGCACTTTTATCTAGAGGTGTGATATCTATAATTGTTTATGTATATAAAGTGAGCCTGTGTGTATGTAGGTTTGAAAGTGCTCCATGCTGCTTGTATTATTTTGTATACATGTAAATCATCTTTGTACTTTATACTTGTATTCTTTTTTGGCAGTAGTTTATAGAGGGCCTCATGGAAGATTAGCTTTTTTTTTGCTAAATGTGTTACCCTCTGAAAATAAAGACTATTATTATTATTATTATTATTATTATTATTATTATTATTATTATTAACAATGGAACCAATGAAACCACTGTTTGTGCCATGTTCCCTCCTGTCCTCCCAATTTTGTGGAAAATAATGCTTGACATTTCATGTGAATTGTCTGCCAGCAGACAATTCACATGAACTATCAATCCTTATTTCAGTTAAACCCCTTTTGAATACAGCATAGACCAAGATCAGGTGGTGTGGGATCCACACAGTTTTTCACCAACAGGATAAAGCTATATAATTGATGAAATGCATTATTTGATTTGCTGGAAATCAGAAGTTGATAAAGTGTTCAAAACTCATAAAGAACGTACTCAATGTGCACTTATAAGAGAATGACTTGGTAGAACACAGTAACATTTACAATGTCAGTCATAGAGGATCTTACATGAGTGCTTAAGTTTTATTGAATTTATTAAACAAGTTGGGGAAAAGAGATAAAATGCAAGGCTTGCTGAGCATTTTATCGCTTTTTCCGCAACAAATTAAATGAGTAGGGGAAAGGGATAAAATGCAATGTTTGCCAAGCATTTTATCAATTTTTCACAATGAGTTTAATAAATTCAATGATACACGAGCATGAATGTTAGATTCTATTTATCATATGACATTAAAATCATTTCATAATCACGTTTTTGGTGTGAAAGATTTTGTCAAATTTGTGTGTAACATTATTATGGATGTCATTACCTAACATTATTAATTATGTAAATCACTAGTATAGCAGTTTATTCATTTTATTACATGGCAATATATAACTCCTAGTACCAACATCATATGATAAAAACAATTTTGTCATGTCTTTTTCAATTTCATGGAAAATAATGCATGACATTACATAAGAATTGTCAAGTATCTTTTGTAAGAGTATTTTCATTAATTTTGATGAATACAGTAAAACCTGTGTAAAATGGCCACTCAAAAATAGTGCAATGAATATGCAGTGAATAAAAGAAATCAAAACAAAACTACCAAATCAATTGCTTTTACACTGGCCTCTCTTCAGAACTCTCCTTGTTCTTTTATAGATCAAGAATTCACAAACACCCAAAAAAACACTTTCTGTTTTTTGAGCATGCTCTTTCAAAAAAGGTAAATATCTATATCTGTGTTCCATAATGTATGACAGGCACAGGCATCTTGAGCCTTATGGAGGCATGTGTAAGGCATAATGACCCTTCTTCCATGTAGAGACACCTGCACCCTTTTAAAATTGCCTGATAACTTATGCATGCTGTTGCACAGAATTTTAATTATCTGACATTAAGAAATGAATGCATATTTCTAGCTACTTGATGACACAACACCACCACCAGGTTCAAAGCCTTAGAGCCTGCCATATATATGACGATTCAAAATAAAACTACCTTCACCTTAGATGAATGAATAAAAGTTTGTTGTCAGAAGGATGGTTGGTCAGTTTGATGATTGGTCACTCCAAAAGACAATCAGCCTTTTGGTCAGTGGACCCTTGTCAGTAGGGTAAATCTGGCCTAGGTCAGCCATATGTTCAGTTAACGTAAATTCGGAAATTTTCGAGAAACTTCGCATAGCATATTGTAAAGTTTCGTAAAAATTTAATCCTCACGAAATGGCAAAATTACTCTGTCGTTTAATAATGTAGGTATACTATGCCCTAGTCACCAATTTAACGCTATTCACAAAAATAAAATTCTCACAATTTTTTTTTAAATTAAAGCATTCAGTCATTTTGTCAGGATTGCCATTAAGTGATATGAGCCAGAACATAAGATTTTGGAACTTATCACATCGGCGAGCCTGCAAAAATGTACCAAAGCCTCTACTGCTTGCATACACAAAGTATAGATGTAGATGAAATCTCAGACCATAATTTATATCTCTAGCCCAGTTAAATATGTTGGCATGGGCATTTAACCCATTAAGCGCCAAGAAAAAATGCATCTGAAAATGTCGTCTGCTGAAGTTGTCTGCTGCTGCAAAAAATGCCTAACATTACTGACGAATTAAGTATAGAAGCAAACAGCGTGGAACCAGAACAAACTGCTCCTATCAGTCTGATCTGGGTCCACACTGTTTGCCATAGAGGCTTTTTAAACATTTCAGCAGACGAGAAAAGCAGACAACTTTTGTTGCGATTGGCGCATTAAGGGTTAAAAGAGGGTTTTGTGCAGCGTCAGATATGAGATAAGAACCCAAATCTCTGGTGCTGGCCCATTAAGGCACACATCAAACAGTGCATGTAAGTATACCACTTGTTTAAATGCAGTTGTTCCTATAGACGCTATTCCACTATCTGTAGCTAGGCTGCTAGTACTTTCAGCTAATAGTTCTAAACTCTACAACAATTAACACACACATGAATATCAGTTGAAGACCCTACAGCAAACAGTGCAGACATAAATCAGACTGTTCCATAACAGTGTAATCAGGGTCATTGACTATTTGTCATGATGCCAGTATTTCTAATAAAGACCAGTGAGGTCATTATTATGTTAAAGTAACGTCATCATGTGATGTTGCATTTCCTCATATTGGAGCTTTTTTTTTAAATGCAGAATTTAATGGTGAGCAAGAAAAAAGAATCCATTACTTGGGTGAGGGTGGCATAGAAAAATCGGTCCCTTGAGATCACCACTTGTCATCACTCAGCAAGCCTTGTGATGCTTAACTGTGACAGTGAAATTAGGGACGGAATTTTGTGTCCCACCTTCACACTCGGGATAGATTCTTATAATCTGCCCTCACACAAATGGTAGGTTCTTAAAGTGAGATGAAAAAATGGCAGAAAACATTTGATTTCCTTAACCTTTTATAATCATTTCGTTCTTTTAAGGAAATATTATTTAAAACTAAATTAAGGAGCTACAAAACTGATACATGTATTAGTAAATATTATCCAAAATTACTTTCTTAAATGGGAACTTGCAAGTTAGACACTTTAAAATTTTCACGAGAGATTTTGCCTATTACCTTCTTGAGTGTATCTTTCCTATCTCTTCTTTCCCTGTCAGGAAAATCATGACGACGAGGTCGCGGAAGACTAGGCACGGGAGATTCACGGTCATGGTAGGGATCACGAGTTGACGGAGAGTGGCGCCCTCTACTTGATAAGCTGCTGTAACTGTTGCTACGACGACTCTGTATGCCTGTGTCAGGATCATCGTTACCTAATGTACCTGCATCTGTAAGAAAATATATGCAAGCTCAGGCCTTTAGTTAAGAGTGCTTAACAAAAAATAATTTTCTTATTTCTCAACCAAAACATATGTTGTGGGTACTCAAAAGAACCGTCTCAATGAGAATGTTCTTTTGAGCACCCAAAGTTTATGTTTAAACTGGTGGGTAATAAAATATTTACAATTTTACGCTAAAAAAAATTAATCTTAACCTGTAAAGCTGTATCAAGATTAGTCTCATGCTCACCTTTCGCTCACTGTAATTATCGGTACCCTAAAAATTTGTCCACTTTTACTCCTCAAAATCCGTTTTCAAACTAAAATTCAAAATGAGTTCATTTTGGTGAATCAAGCCTCTGGATAAGAGTGTGCAATGGAAAATTATTTTTCTTATTTCTCATCAAAAACATATGTTGTGTGTCCTCAAAAGAACCATCTCAATGAGACAGTTCTTTAGAGCACCCAAAACACATGTTTAAATTGATAGGTAAGAAAATAATCACAACTTTACGCTCAATAGAGTTCCTCATCTGGACAAGTATATGTAAAAGGTAGTTTTGTTTGTATGATTTGATTCTTTACGTACCATCAACAGTCTTTCAGTGAAACAGGGACGGGTCTTCCTGGGTTGAACCAGTACTAAGCTAGGAAAAATGTGTCTTGCTCAAGGACCACAACGCAGTGACGACAGTGAGGCTCGAACCCTCAGCCCTTCGCTCTCGAGTCAAGCACTCTACCACTGAGCCACTGCGTCTCATAAAAGGTAGTGATAGAATTACAAATAGTGTAGATTTAGAGGAAAGCAGTGGCTCAGTGGTAGTGTGTTAAACTTGAGACCAAGAGGTCACTGGTTGGAGACTCAAAGGAGGCACTGCTTTGTGCCCTTGATCAGGACACTTTATCCCCTGCTTAGTATTGGCTCAACCCAGGAAGACAAAAATTGTCCCAACATGACTGAAAAATTGTTGACAAGGATGCTTATGGCGGGGATCTGAAAGGTTTCTGAGATATGAAGCTTTATTATGAATGGGAGGGGTCCCTAGGGGAATGCCTCATCCTCTATTGTCCATTATGATAAAGTGTATTCAGTGACATGGATGAGGGGTCCCATAGGTGGTGGAGGTATCCAGTTCATTTTAGGCTAAATACCTCAGAAACAGTTCAGATCCCCATCCATATACCATTTTTGTTGTTTCTTCTTGTAATTCAAAATGCATTCAATGACACTGACAGAGCGATGGACAAAATAGTTGTTTATGCTTCCCCTTCATGGAGAATGAACATTTGTGGCAACAATCAAAATTGCCATGCTAGTGGTGACTTTTGTCATCTGCTGGTAGCCTTTGCAAACAGTTTGGACCCAGATCAGGACCAACATTTTGTCGGTCCTGATCTGGATCCAAACCTTTTGACACTCTGATAGAGTACCTGAAAGAATTATTTGAAAAGGAAAATTTTGAAAAAAGTCAGCAGACGACAACAAAAGCATGAAAAATTACCCAGCATGCAGATTAATGTAAATTTCTGCTCTCCCTGCACTTTATGCAGGTGGTAGTGCCTTAGATTAGGAAGCTTTCATAACTACGACTTTTCAAATTGTATAGGACAAAAACAATGTTGTGGGTACTCATTGGAACAATCTCATTGGACGCTGCAGCTTCCAATGAACACCAAAACAAATGTGTTTGCACAGAATTAAGAAAACAAAAAACATTTGTCGTTGAAAAAAAAGTCATATCAAATACTATAGATTGATCATAAATCAACATACCTGCAGATCTGTCAGCTCCATATCCATCCTGTTAACAGAAAAATAAACTGTTATATGTGATATGGAAAGATTTTTTTCGTTTGGTTTGTTGCTTTACGTCCAAGTAAACAGCTATGGTCATGTCGGGACGGTCAGTTCACCTAACCACACTTTTCCTGGGCAAGCTTGAACAAGCGGTTAACCAGTACTTTGTGCACATACTTACGCTTGTAACTGACAACCCTTCTTGTATGAATGAGTGGAAGGGAGGAGAATAACCTTAGAAATTATTTCATGATTTTTATACAGGCCAGAATTAGTGGGGACTGTCTCTGACTTCCCTCTGTGTGGTTAAGAGGGTCCGTTGAATCCATTCCAAGCTTTATTCAGATGAGCTAAAATGATCAACAACTGCCCTCTGCTTACCCTTTACATTCTGATGGATTATCCCATACACATTAATACAATAAGTATCAAATTCTTCCTTTTGTATTTTAAGGGGTTTCCAGTCAAAATTTCTATAAGATGATATACAGTCAAAACTCTTTATAACGTCACTCGTTATAACAGAATATCCAATATCCGACATAAATATGCTGGGAACGGATCTGTTTCCATTAAAGTTCCCTCTTTATAACAGAATATTCACTTCACGACACCGACAGTAACTTCTGGGAACAGATATACATTTACTATTGAAAATAAATTCATTATAACAGAATTTTAACCATGTATCAGACAAGTTTGTGGTCAGGTCAAGGTATTTTGCATGAACAAGTATCTGTCTCATTTGATAAGAGGGAAGCTTTGTGCATTTTGATGCAATATGAAGCTGTACTGGTGTATACATTTGGAACAATGGCATTTTAATTCATTTGTATGATATTTTCTGCTACTAAATGATTATGATGTTGAAATGTGGTACTGGTCAGAATTTCTTTATAACAGCAAATTCACTTTAATGTCAAAGAAAGCTTGGAACAAACATTGTCGTTATAAAGAGGGTTGACTGTATTTCCGTCCCTGAATCTCATGATTTTACCTTGCCTATTTTACAGCAAAATACAAGCTGCTTCAAGGCCTGTTTTTTCCCAATTTTGGAGATTTTTTCCCCAACCTGGGGAATTTATTGCAACTTATTCCCAAATTCAAAAGGCACAGTCTGTATCCCAAAAAAAGGCAATAGCATCACTGATCTTAGCAAACAGTGCAGACCCTGATGAAATGCCGCCTTATGCGGCATTTCATCTGGGTTTTCACTGTTTGCCGAAGTGCCTGTTTACTGGTATATAGAATGTAAAGGGTTAAAAATACTTTGATTTGTTTACCTCAAACACAGAAGAGTGGCTTGATGCCAGCGAGGAATTATGGGAATGTCTTCCTGAAGTCCTGGTACCCGGACTTTCTGATCTGTGACTTCTGCTTGGTGGCCCTAAGGCATCCTGTTTACTCTTCTCCCATCTGAAGATAAAATGTCAGGATACAGTATAGATGTACCACGGCCTCTGAGTAAAGACCTTTGGATCATTCTACTTCAAAAGGTTGATGCATAAGGCGTAAAATGAGCCAGTCATCTATGTGTGCCAAAATATTATAGTAATTGTAAGTAAACGCCTGAAACCTCTATTTCTAGATTCGTACTTTCAAAATTGCAAATACAGTCACGCCTCAAAGTTTTTTGTTTATCTACAGTTTTTAAAGTCTCAAGAAAAGTCTGAATGTTTAGTTTCAATCTCAATACCCTAAACACTTTTCATTCTGATGGATTATACCCACTGGTGCCCAACTCCGTCACAACGATTTTCGAATTTTCGCTGATAGGTCGTCGCGAAACAATTCGGACAACGGAAAGACGTTAGTAATTTATTTAACCGTTTTATGATTTATAAAGGTCAAACATGTGCTTTTATTATTTGAACCAAGTACAATCATGTTTACTAGTATCCTGAATGAAAACGGCTAAGCTCAATAGCACTATAGGATCTATCCAGAAAATTATGTTTCTTATTTCCCCCATAAAGATGTATGCTATCTTACACATTGGAATTTTCTATGAGTTCTTCTGTAGAAAAAAAGCATCATATATAATTATGCAAATCAGCAACTTACATGCAATCTAGAAAGCATTATAATACATGTCTTAAAATAGTAAAAAATCAATAACTATTTGAAATTTACACACAGTCAAGTTATAATTTATATTTAAGTTTGGGCCTTTGATTTCAATTAATTTAAAATCAATAAATTAATCTCAATACAAATCAATAAATAATTCTTAATACAAATCAATAAACCCACTAGCTAGGTTGACTTTTGAAAACTGAAATAGTTTTGACAGAGCCATACCTACCCTCATGCATATCTCAATTTTTATCAACTATAGAATCTAGCTTAACTCTAGCAACATATCCACAAAGGGCAATGGGGATTTTGTACCTCAGAAATATTTTACTTTTAAAACTGTCTCTTGGTAAATATCTCATTCCTATCTTCAAGAGCAGTTTATCAACAAATAATCCTGAAGTTTTTATAAATGTTCCATCTGCTTTTTTCGGCCAAACTATACAATTCTAAATGAATTAAGTTTAAACAAGCTACTGGCTCATTATACTTGGGTAAGGTTAAACCCATAAAAATCCAGTTTTGAACTTTCTTCTTGTTTAGACCATAATAAATTAATTGCTAGATTTTCATCCAAATTTTTTTCTAAATGGAGGAGGGGGTGAAATTTTATTTTTTATTTTTCAGGTTGTCAAGGAGGGTGCCATGAAACGACTTAAAACATCATATCTAACCCTGTTTATTTCACTGTTAGTCTTTCATTTATGCATTTGATGAAGCACAACATGACAAAACCAACAAAAAATCAACTACATTAATAAATGCTGACCAGACTATGACAGGACAGAAAACTTGGCTGGTCCCAATTGTCAGTTTGATGGTATTGCCATGTAGTGGCCCAAAGACATTAGCTTTCAAACAGTTCATTTAGCCTTTTCTTTCCTGCCATGCGGCCCCTTTTTTTGGACAAATGTTTTTTACCAGACAAACACATGTCACAGACTGGATACTTATCATCTGGAGTTTGAAGATTATAATTCTTGATTCTTGATTTATAGAGTCGCGCAAGCTCTTTTCCCCACCACAATAAAAACAAACAGGATCAAACCCTGCAGAATAATATGTTAACTCCATGTTTTCTTCACATGTCAAGAAGTCATTGTACAGCTCTAATAAATTGTTCGTGTTGTATTTACAACCAAACCAGTCCTTTAGAATAGTTAAATTCAATACAATTTTCACGATGGTGAACACCATTTTGCACTGCGAAAACAAAAGTAGTTTTTCCAGTAATTTAGGATTGGTTACCAGAGCTTCTGCAAAATAATATTTAAGCGCACAAAAGCAGGTATCCAGCGAAAGTCTGAGAACAACGGAAGTTTCTACTAAATACCGGGACTTCGGACGAAGTACCGGCACTGACGAAAAAAAAAAAAGAGCAATAAAATTTTGGAGGTGGGGGTTTATAAGGGGGGGGGGGGGGGGCAGGCGGGGATGAAAATCTAGCAATTAATTTAATTATGGCCTTATCTAGACCCATGGGTACTATTCATATAAACATTCATTCTTTTATGATATAATGTGAGTAGTTTTACTCAAAAATTTTCACGAAGAATAGAGAACATTTCAGATTTTAAAAATGTCTTCTTGTAAATGACGATCTAATAAGCATGGGTGGAGGGCCCTTGATTTATATATTGGAAACCTTAATGTAAAGACATGAGAGTCCCAGGGACTCTGAGCACAACATGAAATGTTCAAGGAGCATGAATTTGTGTGGTAATTATAGCAAAAGGATAGTAATATATTTTTGTTAACAATGTAGAGCTTTTATTATGAGTTAGTATCTACTGTATTTGGAGATTGTTGATCCAGGAAAGAAATATTTTGTTAATTTTGCATCAAATCATTCAATGTGCATTCCCATGTTCGCGGAAACTGTCGTCCTGAACAGATTACATCAAGTGCTTTAACCCTTTTCATTCTCAGGATACTGGTAAACAGGTACTTTAGCAAACAGTGAAGAGCAGATGCAATACTGCACAAGTGGCACTTCATCAGGGTCTGCACTGTTTGCTAAGATAAAAACAATCTTAAAGGATAAAATACATAAAATATTAAATGGGTAATACCAAACTTATTCTATACTTATTCTATCAACATGCATTAGAAAATCCATCAGAATGAAAAGGGTATGTATGATAGATTCTGATGCAAACCTAACAAAATAATTAAATCCATAGATAAGAAGCTATCCAGATTACTACTGTATGTGGACCTCGTCGCGACAAAACCTGTCTTTGCGGTTTCCGACAGTGAGATTCAAACCAGCCTGCTCAGCTACGGAGACTAGCTAGAAAAATGAAATTTGGCTTGTAGCAAGCTTAGATATGGTACTTTCCAAAACGCGAATAACAAAGGGGCTGATCAGACTGCTTGAATGTGCAGGCTGGTCTGCGCCTGTGTTGTTCGCAAACCCCGTAAGACAGGTTTTCTCGCGTTGAGGCCCATTTTATATTTCTATAGATGATCTATAATCTAATCACTATATAACACAAGATTTCTATAAATACACACTTAAATTTACCTTTAGTTATATTAACCTAATTTTTCATATTTTTTCTGTTGTCTGCTAACTTTTTTCAAAATTAACTTTGACAAAAAAAATTTTCAGGAACACTAATGGTTTGGATCCAGATCAGGACTGACATTCTTCGGAGGTCCAAACTGTTTGCAAAAGGTTTTCAGCAGACATTAAAAGTCACCTCTAGCAAGAAAGTTAATAAAGTGGCAGCCAAACCACACTGCCTAGCTATATACTGTAAATATTCTAAAATTTCCGACAAAAAGGTGCAGAAAAAAAGTGCAGACCCAGTTCAGACTGCTTTTGAAGAAGCCAACTGATCAGGTTCTTCCCTGTTTGCAATTCAGATAAGCAATTCTGATAGCCAACATTTCATTTTTGCGCAGAAACTGAAATTTGAAGTTTGAAATTTTAGAATATTTACCATACACTATAACTATTGTTAGCCAACTTGTAAGAAAAGGAACATTATTACAAAGTACATGTGAAGAGCAATGCAAGAGATTTGCCTTGCCCTAATTTGGGGTCAAATATCAGCTGCAGCCCCATTACCAATTGAAAAACAGGAATTTTTTGTTGCTAGTTTTAAGAAAAAATAATGTCTCAAAAATTAGCTGCATAAGAATATTTAAATAGATACTAAGAGTAAGCTATGATGCCAACACATTTATACCACCCTTATCGACTTTAGCACGAAATATCTCGTGATGTGCGAAGTCTACAATGATATAGCTGGTATAAAAAAGTTATACCATGTTTGTCCACCTGTACATAAGATAATCCACTCGCAAAAGCTCATGGATTATCTCCACGTACAGGCTGACAACCCATGGTATAACTATTACGTATCAAAGGAAACTTCAAGGCTTATTTTCCTACAAAATCCAGAAATATGATAAAAAAAAATCTGTTATCCGATACAGTTTTGATTAAAACTTAAAAGTTGAATAGAACTTAGCCCAGATTAAGTAAGTAAAAAACTGACTGCCATGATAATGGTCCTTTTCTCATATTTTAACATTTGTCTTTGTTCTGCGCGTACCTATCCATGCTTTCAGCCAGACTCCAAGTTTCTGATGCAGTCAAAATCTCATAGGATTTGGCAGGTTGATTTGGTAACAACCTATGTTCAGAACCCTTGGGTCTGCTTTTACTTGCACTTTTAGGCCTAGCAGAGGCAGAACTATTTTCTGCTGTTTGTCTCTCTGCTGATACTTTCCCCTCCTCCTTCAGCTGCGAAGACCTTTTAGAAAACAGTACAATAATATTATGTTATTAATCTAGTGATTTCGTATTGGCTGAGTTACAGGTCTGAGGTCAGCTTTTTGTTTGTTTTGTTGCTTTACGTCCCAAGTCAACAGCTATGGTCATTGCGGGACGGTCAGTTCACCTAACCACACTTTTTTCCTGGGCAAGCTTGAACAAGCAGTTAACCAGTAATCGTGCACATACTTTCCCTTGTAACTGACAACAACCCTTCATGAATGATTCAGCGGAAGGGAGGAGAATGACCGTAGAAATTATTTCATGATCAATCTCCACGAGGTATGGGACCGGGCCGGGATCGAACTTGCGACCCCTGGATCTGCAGTCAGCTTCGCATCTGTAACCAGACACGTTACCGACTGGGCTACGCCGCCCGGTCTGAGGTCAGCTGTATTGGTCCGAGGCTGAATATAATAATAACATAATAGTAATATAGTAAAATAGCTAACCCTTTTCCCACCATTCACAACTATTATCATCTGCTCCCTCATCCGCTTATGCACTTTGGTAGCCAAAATTGCAAACAATATGCACTGATTCTGCCTCCGATAAGCTCCGAAAACAGTATACAGTAAAACTTGTGCAAACGGCCACTAAAAAAAAGACAAAACAAAGGTCTTAATGACAAATGGTAGCTTAATGAAGGTCAAAAGTATTGCAGAATGCTCCAAGGGGAGCATTCTGCAATACTTTTGACCTGAACTAAGTGAAATAAAAAACTTTTGGTCTTTTTGAGAGTAGCCGTTTTACACAGGTTTTACTGTACATGTAAAGAAATAGTTAACACTTTTCCGCCATTCACAACAGTTGTCGTCTGCTCTCTCATTCACTTTGGTAGCCTATATTGAAAACAATATGCACCGACTCTACTTAAATCAACACTGCTTATTACAATAAAACACTTATATTTGGTGGGTATTTTTTATTAGGTGCTATTGGCCATAAAAAAATGATTGCCAAAATATGAGACCGCGAAATACAGTTTTTTTAATTCAGTTTAAAATACACAATAAGCAAAAAATGAACACACATCTGTAGCATGTTGGTATCTATATCTTCAAACACAATATTGGAATGGTAGAGTATGCATGTCTTAAGCTTTATCTGCTCATTGGAGGCCTCTCACTTCCATCTAACATTGAAAGAAATGTATTTTCAGAGAAAGGAAAAATTTAACTGATCTTTATACTATCGTTCCAAAAACTTTACTGTGTAAAGGCAGCATTTTCCATAAAATGATGATGCATACATAAAATATTGAATACTGTACAAACATAGACATAGGGAGCACAGTGGCTCAGTGGTAGAGTAGTTGACTCGAGACCCAGGGGCCACGGGTTCGAGCCTCACCAGCGTCACTGTGTTGTGTCCTTCAGCAAGACACATTTATCCTTGCTTAGTATGGGTTCAACCCAGGAAGACCCATCCCGACATAACTGAAAAATTGCTGACTGGGATGTAAAGAATCAAATCAAACAACACAGACATGCAGATTTGGATGAATAAGGGAAGTAAGCTTAACTTCAGAAATAATGTTGAAAAAAAACCCCACAAAAATATACATCTACTTTAATAAATTAACATAGAAGTAAGCAGAAGCTGATATCTTGAGAAATATAGTGATGGGTCAACTCTTTTCCCACCATTACAAAACTATAGTTTGTTGCACCACTATCCCAGCAAGATATACAGTTGACTCTCGTTTACTCAACTATGCATAACTCAATACTATTACTTATCTCAACGCGACCGCCCAGTCCCGGTATTTTCCCCTATATATTATTGCAATTCCACAACGTTTATCTCGACAACAGCTAATTCAATAACACTGATAACTTGTTACGAAAAACTGGTCCCACCGATCAATTTAGTGTATTTTACAACGCCTAACTTGATTCCATTTCATAAGAAAAATTACCTTAATTTTATCTGAATACATCTCCAATTAATCCACGGCTTTCAAGTTAATTATCCCTATTAAAACCACCAATTGGATGATCATTTGGTCCACGTGTGTGACACATGCAAATTAGTGTGTTGTATAATTACATAATTGACCGCGGTCGGTGAATTCTATTGATCTATTGTGTACAACTTCAAAGCGGGTACATGAGCTAATGTGTCATATTTGAGCAATGCCTGTCCGATGACTGCTCATTTTAAATAAGGCCAAAGTATAATTTAATTGTTTCTCAGGCCAATTTTGTAATTTGAAAACAGATGCAGCGTTTTGACAGTTGTGCGTGTACAGCTTTTTTCGGACATTGGTCATGTCATAACAAAAATAGATTGGGAAGGCATGTGCACATCAAGCCGACGAAAATTTAAACGTGCATGTACACTGTCGGAGCTTAAAAATATGACGACGTACGAAAGGGTAAAACCTGTGACCGCTGGACCAGTTGCCGATACTTATTTAGAACTGAAAATGCTATGTTTATTTTATTTTGTCATAGAAAGTGAAAAAAATGGTCATAATGTCGGGACTACAGTGGTACCTGAGAAAGGATTCTATTTTTCCCCTTTTTATACTTTCTTTTTTTATTGTTTCAATTCCAAATGTCAATTTATTCTTGGGTCAATTCATCCCGCAGTTTATTAATGTAATGGCTCCCAATAACAATCTATTAATGGACGAGTTGAACTTGAATTATTTCGCCCCAAAATGGTGGTTATACGTCATGATTTGGTTACCTCAAACTACTGATAACTCGACATATTTTGCCCAGTCCCTTGAAATTCAAGGTATCGAGAGTAGACAGTATGCATTACAGATATGGGCCAGCACATGGGATTTTTGTTCTTGTCGCCTTTTCAAGCAATAAATGCTAGGGCCTGGTTGCCTTAGCGGTAAATACCAAAATCTCATATACCAGCCTATATGGTTATTTGTGTCAAATAAAATATGCTCATTTTTTTAAGAATAGAGTGCCTTTAAATTGAGCTGAAAAAGAACACTCACCTATTCTCTAGATCTGGAGGTAACTTGAAAATTTGAGGTTCCTCTTCACAGATTTTTGTTAATTTCTGAAAAACAAATATTTCATGGTTCCAATTAAAATATCATACCCTTCGCCCACTTACAGATAGACTTGTGAAGTATTTTCAGTTAAGATTAATAATGATCAAAATTTTCTCTCCTCTAATACCCTTCTGAACAAGTATAAAAAGTGTGAAAGTGTTTCGGTTATCTAAGAGGATAATTTCTTATGAGGTATTGACTTAGGCCTATTTCTACTGTTTTCACTATTTCCAGTCAAACTTACTGTCCTGCCAGCCAAGAGTCACAGTGACGTCATGTTTTGTTCACAAAGTTATAAGGGACTTAGAATCGATAGATCACTTGTTATAAAGTTATCTATCGATTCGCGTTAGCTCTAGTGGTGTGTACAAGTTAATGTTTTACTTAACAATTGTAAAAAAAACATGACTTCGCTGTCATTCTTGGCTGGCAGGACAATAAGGCACTTTAGCCAATAACAAGAGCTCTCACAACATCTTAAACATTTTTCAAGCTAAAGAGTGAAAACCAGTATAGTATAGAATAGATATTTTCAACGACTCCAAAAATTGGTTAAACAAGAGTTATGGTTCTTGTGCTCTGCACATTGTCTGATGAACATAATATCAGTCCAACTACCTGTAATTCTGAACCATAGGTTCATGTAAGCTATTTTTAGCATAAAATTAGGATTATTTTCTTATCCATCATTCTACGGTAAGTTTTGGTCTTAACCCTTAACCCCAATCACGACTGAAGCAGACTACAAATTTTTTCAGCATCTTTCCAACTTTTGGAAGAAAATAAGGCATGATATTTCGTGAGAATTGTCTGCCAGCAGACAATTCTCATGAAATATCATGCCTTATTTCATGCTTTATTTGTTATTTTTGAAAAAGCAGCAAACTTTGACATTGTCGTCTGCTGCAAATTATAGGTGGCGCTTTATGAGTTAACAAGTACCTACAACATATGTTGGATGAGAAATAAGAATATTAGTTTGAAATACCCTGTAAAATAACCCCTTTTTTGATTCTGAAAAGCAAAGCACTTACCTTTACTAGATTGTCAATTTCCTTGTCTCTATCTGGTGATCTAGCCATCTGTTTTAATCTTCTATACCTATCCATTAATGCACTGTATTCCTCATGCAAATGTTTTAACTTTTTATCAAACTCAGAGTCGGGTTTTGGCTCTAACAGATCATTCCCTGCTTTTGTTCCTCTAATCCTCTTTTTCACATTGTCAGTTGATGGATCAATCACATTGTCTTCATTAGAGTCTTGATTTGCAGCGCGACTTGTTTGAAATGGTTGCCTAGCCGACGATTTTTCTTTCATATTTTCATCAACCTTTTCGTGAATTTCGTCGAATTTCATTCCTATTTTGAACAACTCTCCTTCCAATTCTTTCTCTTGATCGAAGTTCACATCTGCACCCGCAGCACTAGAACGTTTTAAAACATTATAATCCTCCTTCGACTGGAGGTAATCTCGGCGAAGTTTCTCGTGATCAGAGCGTATCTTGTCAAACACTGTCTCCTGTTCTTCAAGATTGAGCTGTTGCTCTCCCAACAAAGTTTGAAAAGATTCCATCTGAAAAAGACATAACAATGTATACTACAGTAAAACCTGTCTTAAACAGCCACTCAAAAAGAAGACCAAAAATTGGCTATCAAGACTGATTATCGCTTAATGCAGGTCAAAATTATTGCAGAATGCTCCAAGAGAGCATTCTGCAATACTTTCGACCTTCATTAAGCTACTATTTGTCGTTAAGATCTTTGTTTTGTCTATTTATGAGTGGCCGTTGTAGACAGCTTTTACCGTATTTACCTTGAATAAGTGAACAGATACTTTTTGTAAACAGTAAATACCCAGATCAGACTGCTCCCTTAAGGAGCAGTCTGATCAGGGTAGTCACAGTTTGCTGTTCTGACGCAATATTTTACACAACTCATCAGGTAGTGAAGTGGACTTATTCAAATTTAAGAACATTGATTGCCTTGTTAAAGGATTTGAAGGGGCCATTGACAAAAAGGCCAAGATATTTGCCAACTAGCCGTTGATACCCTACCACAGCTGGGTTATAAATATAGTATAGCAAAGTGTTAACCCACTTTCATATGAAATGGATGATAATGTCAAAAACATGTTTGTGTATGTGAAAGTACATGAAAGATAAAGCATTATTTGTTTGGGACTTAACGCCACTTTCAACAGTTTTACAGTCATATCGAGATGGTCAGTTGTCCCATCACACTGTTCTGAGACAGGCTTCTCATGAAAAGCTTACCAGTCCAGCAGGGTTTATTCTGGCCCCAGATTTGTGTGATAGGAAAAATCTCACTTGCTCAAATATAGCGAGGATTTTTCAAACCTGATGAGATTTTTTTCTCTCTCTTGGTCAATAAGGGCAAGATAACAAAGACACCTTATTTTTATTTCCACGATATTTCTCATGACATTTCTATAGCTGCTTTTTGTGTCTATTGAACATGGTGTGATAATAAAATGGGAACTACTAAAAGGGGTATATTATTTTCTTTAATTTCCAACAGGCTAGTCATGCCCAACAAGAGAAATAAACTAAATATTTACACAGGGTACAATACATAAGGTTCTGGTTCAACTCATGATTTTATTTCATCCAATTTCATGGTGACCTAACTTATCATGGGATGGTTTGCTTCTAAGTTATTTGTTGCATAATACCAAATTGCAGCCGGAAAGAAGTTGAGGGGGTATGTGGGCACTAGCCCCCATCAATCATAAGTTGTGGAACATATTTTTCAGAAGTGTCCAGTAGGCTAAAGCATCAGTGTTAAAGTTTGGGTGTACAACCCACATCCTATTTTCTTCCTGCATTTATGAGGAAAAAACTGCGAGTTATACATGCCTAAATACCCACCCTATCATCCAAATTCTTTGCTTGAAACATGAGTCCCATTTTGACCTTCTCTGCTCCATCAGCTACAGTCAGTCCCCCGGGCTGTTCCACTTCACCACGTGGGGTACTTGTGGAGTCCATGCTGTTGGTAGAATCAGATCTTGGGAGGTGTCCAGGGGAGGACCCACGGTTCTGTAACATCCCAGAGGTGGATCCATCTTGACCTGTATTCTCTGTTTAATAAACAAAGAAAAAAAAATAGATTTATACCATAATATACCAGATCCTGCAATTTAAATTGAGGCAGGGGACAAAAATACTTAAATATTGCACTTGTCCTGCAGGACGTGTGACTTAGAACTTTCACTCTTCCTGCAAACACATGCACTTGTCTATTAAAAGCGTATGCAAGAAAGAACATAAGGGAGTAATATGTAGTATGACTTCCTTGATAATTCTTTCCAAAGCACTCATCCTATAGGACGAGTGCTTTGAGAATAATTACTCGTCCTTTCTAGATTTAACTCGTAACTACAAGCGGACGAGTGGAATTTTTGTCCCCTGTGAGGCATATGCTTATGGTTGTGTCATGTAGTGTAAACCTTATAGCACCAAACTACAATATTCAAGAAATGAATTCCATTTTTCGAAGGCTCATGAAGCAGTGAATGCCATGTGCTCAGTTCCTAGAAAGGGCATCATGTTAGCTTTAAATTGAACACACTGCGTTCAGCGCTTCATGAACTGTCAAAAAATGATATCCGACCCTTATATTTACATTTTTATTATGAATATAGATATAGAAATTATATAAACTTTAGGATACAAAACAACTTTGTATTTAACCATTAATGTGCTAATCGCAACAAAAGTTGTCTGCTTTTCTTGTCTGCTGAAATGTTTAAGACACCTCTCTGGCAAACAGTTATATAGGGACAAGTCTTCCTGGGTTGGGTTGAACCAGTACTAAGCTAGGATAAATTGCTTATATGCACCTAGCCTAGTATGATTATAGACGAATACATGTAGTTCAATTTGAAATAATGGTTAGAAACCCAAAAACATACCCATTTCCGATTCATGATATTCCTATGACTCAACCATAACAAATTATAAAATCCCATCTATATAAAAGTCAATCAAGTCTACATGTTTTGTACATTATGACATTATCAAAGGAAAGGCGAAGTTCTTATCAAAGTCAAACTTTTGCCTTTTCAAACTTAAACGACACTAACATTGCCTCTGTACAGTATATGGAATAATACTTAAAAAGATAATGACTTAAAAATTGCTACTATCCTCATCAGACTTATTCTGACACAGCTTTAAAAAAACTACTCATAAATTTTGGCCCTTCATGGGTAGATCCAGAGGTGGGAGGGGCAGAGGGGAACAGGGGTCCCAGACTCCCCTGGAAAATCACAAGTGGGCAGGTCTCTTTAGAAATTCTGGTATGGACATTCCTCGAGAAGCAATTCAAAATGTTGTCAGGACCCTGACAGAACTTTCTGAATCTGCCCATGCCCTTTTTAACTTCCTTCATGCATGCAGTGACTGGGTTGATGCCCAGATAGACCAGTCATAGCTATTTGCACATGCTATTTTGCCATATAGTGGCTCATCTTTTTACTTCCAATAATGAGTTAGTCCATGCATGTTTGATTTGTTTGTTGGTGTTTATGCTTTAGGTGATGGTCAAAATTACATCCCAGTCAACAATTTTTCAATCATGTCAGGATGCTTCTTTGTGTTGAACAGTGGGTATAATACATGTCTTGATTGCTCAAGAACACAACAAAGCGCACCTCCGTTGAGGCTCAAACCAGCTACCGTTTGTTGGAGATTTTATATTATTAATTAGGGAAAATACTATCTTCAAAAATAGCAAGGGCCTATTTCTCCATGCTTGTCTATTTTCTATGAACATATAAGAAAGTGTTGCATTCCTTATTGATAAGCTCAATACAGGCAATATGAATGGTTGAAATCCATTAATCCTTCCAAGTTTTACCCACTTTGACAGATAACTGAAAATTTTCTTTGATTTGATGCTTTACATCACTGTCAACAAGCTTTGAGTCATGTCGAGTTCTTTCCTGGGTTCAACCAGTACTAAGCCGAGTATAATGTCTTGCTCAATGACACAACAGTGCCTCCAGTGAGGCACTAACCTGGTGTGTGAGCAACCCCTTGATCTACAAGCTCAAGTACTCTACCAGTGAGCTAGAGGCCAGGATTTTTCCTATGGTTTCTTCATAAATTATTCCTCTTATCCTTAAATATATGGCCTATATTTTTATCATGAAAATTAAGGTTGTCTGCTTTTTACATCTGATGCATATATTCAATTACACTCTAGAATATGGTTACTGAGGAAAACAACACTGTGGAATCCTGAGGGAGATGTCTGATCTGAGTCTATTTGGTTTGCAATATAGGCTAACTAAGTTTTTAAGGAGTTGAGAGAAGAGGACAATTATCATGAATGGCGGGAAGAGGTTTATGCTGGTAAAGACTTGAATCACCGAAATCACAGCCAGTGAGTCTATCCACATGGACAGGAAACAATGCACTGCCTTTAGCTCCTCTGAGGGATTAAAAAGCCAAGGCCCCAGAAACATGCTGATCTGAGTGGCCTGCTCTTGGCTGATAGCATAATATGATAAAGTACCTTTTCATGTAACATGCTCAAATCAATATTCAAACATAAAGCTCGTTACAGCATTATCATTTTTGGATGAATAATTTTAAAGTACAAATTACTGAAATAAGACCAATAATGTATTATAATATATGTGTCTTATTTTTGTACCCACATTAACCCTTAAAAATCAATCAATCATATTGTTCAATTAACTTGCAGGATTCCAATTATAATTGCATTATTATTGTATAATTTACATGAAGAGTGGAAAACAGTGTTGATCTTGATCAGCTGGCTTCAAAAGCCAGCTGATCAAGATCTACAATGTTTTCAAAACAGAATACATCAGGGTTCAGCTAGTAGTAGGCATAAAACCCAAATCAAAATACAAAAATCAACAAAAATACAAGATTGTTTTCATTAATTTCACACTTTAATGGACTCAAAACCCTCTCCTTTCTTTGTTGAAACCTGTTCAAAAAAGTTTTGTTTTCAAAAAAGATTTTCCCTATTGTAATAATTCTTGTTTTGTTTTTTCTAATACTATTCTTGTATTGAATTTTACTTTTTCACCTCATTAGCTTATCATTTTATTGTAAGTGTTTCAAGGGAACTAACAATGTCTAGACTTATTTAACCAAGTCACACCAATTTACACAAAAAAGCTTTACTGATTTTCAGCCCAACCCCAAGGTTTATCCCAGGGGTCAGAAGGGGATCACTTCTATAATCTTCATACATTTAAATTTGATAAGCAACTGCCAACACCTACTATTTTTTGGGAAAAAAATGTGTGCCCTGATACAATGCCTAACTTAAAGTCAAAAACTAATGTTGACATATTGTTTTTTGCTGTTTATACCTTTAAATTTGATACAGTATATGACCTAGTTCAGAACAAGCAACTTTGTCTAGTAGTTACATGTAATTCATATCCTCTGCCGAAATTACGTATTGTCTGGAAACGACAAATTTGTTAAAATTTAAAGATTCAAGCTAATTTAGGAACAAATCACATGATTAAATGACAGTTGAGGGCAAGTTCCATAATCTACATTCATGCACGATCAGGTAAACTTGTTACCTCAGGGATTCTCTGTATGACCCTGGGGCAAAATACATGCAATGCCATGGCTTTCAATTTGCTATAAAACTTGCCTTTGCTTGGAACATCCCAAACATTTAGAAATATAAAAAAGATGTTCGGCTGCTTTTCAATTGTGGAATTTGTTTTTTATATGTATTGCTGTTTGTTATAGATCATCCGACTTTGGAAAATATAAATAATATACTCGTACAATGCAAACAGTCCCAGCATGTGTTTTTAAACCAATACAAAATCAGAACTTTGGTGCAGTTGATAATGAATAGATTTGTGTAAAAATAGAAGTCTACTTTCAGTTTCATTGACATGTTTCTGAGAAGAAAAGTGCAGAAGTATTATGGCTGCTTCAGTCTGTATCCCTAGATATTGAATTCATTTTCAGTGAGTATTGTCACCCAGAACAAAAATGTATAGACAGTCTGGTCTAGCAGGTACTCTTATATGCAAATTTCTGTTAATTCCTGATTGGATGAAATTTAGAAAGTTATATTGATATAAAAAACACACCATAGTAGCCCTCTGGGGATACCTTTAGCCATTAAAAACTCACCACTTTTACTTGTATATGTTGTTCCTGACTTTTCTGATTTAGTTTCTATCTCTTCTTTGATAGAGTATAGCACTACAGGACTATAAAGATCCCTTTCATAAGAAAACAGTGTCAAATAGCTGGCTCCCCTCATGTTTTCCCCTTTCTCTCACAATTTCAAAACATCAAATTCCAGAGTGAGCTGCCCATCATGCTTGTAGTTTCAATGGTTCATCGGGTGATATATTTCATTCTCCATCAGGCTGTTTTAGTTTTGTAAGGTTAAATTCATTTGGCATTTATGATATCCAACATGGTTTCTTGTACTTTGACCCACACTGAGTTTTTACATCATCCCTAAACATGGTTTCAGTGTGTTCAACATGCACTCACACTTTTAGTGACCAGTACATTTTTATATCTCGCGATCATTTCAATATACCTAGATAACCCTAAATATTCTGAAATTTGCAAACAGTGCAGATATAAATTAGACTGCTCCTGCAGGAGGAAGAAAGTCTGATTGTTATCTACAGCATTTTCCGCAAAATGGCAAAATTGAAAACATCTCATCTGGCAGTTAAATGGCCTTGTTTAAAATTTTGGGATCAGTTTGAAAAGAGCTTCATTTTGTAGAAGTTTCGTAACTTATATATGCATGCATCAGATTTATTTTTTTCTAAAATCTATTGCGGAGTTGATTGTATATCCAATGAATGTTTATAAATACAATAGTGGTGGCAGATTTTGCTCTGCTTTTTCCCTGTGCTACTGTAAATTCGGAATTTTTTTGCGAGGTTTTTATTTTCGCGAAACTTCGCATATGCAAAGTTTCGTGAAAATAAAATCCTCACGAAATGACAATATCACTCAGTCAATTACTGATATAGGTAAATCATGCCCTTGTCACGAATATTTAACATTGAAAATATGTCTTTTAATGCTCTTCGCGAAAATAAAATTCTCGAGAAAATTTCCGAATTTACAGTATCACATCACAGCACGCACACATTAACTTTGCCTTTAAATTTTTGCAAATATTTAAAAATTTATCCTCAGCAATTGACAATTATAAGATATTTGAGGTTCATTCTTAGTACCGTATGAGTAAACATATTAGTTTCTTTGTGTTGAAGAAAAGTAACGATAATCACAGCAGCTTAAATACGTAACATCCTAATCTTCTCTTTTACAGGTTGGTCATCTTTATCAGCATAAATATACACTTATATTCCATTTATATTCCATTCATCATGAATTATTTCTAAATTTTCACAAGGGAGACAACTGTTTACTGCAACATTTTGACGTAAAGTTATGAGTGCTAATTTTCTACCAGATGATGAATAAATAACTGGTAACAAAGCAAACAAATAGACCCTGATCAGCCAGCTTCTCTAGAAGCGGGCTGATCTGGTACTATTTTGTTTGCACATGTATGCATGCTTTTCCTGTCTGATTAATTTAGTTCTGGCACTCTAAACACTTAGTCAGGTTTAAATTAAGAATATTAAACATCTTTAAAATTTGGAAAAATACCCTAATTGCCCTAATAATTTCTCATGTCCTAACAAGTGCACATCAAATTAGCTGATTGGGCCCTATTGCATTCAAATATTATATCTTTTGCTAATTTGAATGCAACAGGGTCAAGGGAAAATGAATTACAGTCCCCACACTGGATAGGTGGCAATCGAAAACACTCTTAACAATCGACAAACGCGGATCACAAATCAATAGAAACAGTGTTTTCAATTGCCAATCAGTCTGGCAACAAATGGCAATCAAAAACTCTGTTTCTAAGATTTTTGATCTACGTTTGATGATAGTATTAACGTTTTCGATTGCCGCCTACCCGTTCCCGATGGCAATAGTCAGTACTAAACTGTGCTCTCATTGAGATTGTTATGGTAAAAACACACAATAAAAGCAACATTGTTGCTCATTATAATGAATTCTGATGAAATATAATCTTGACAAAATAATGTCAAAGATCCAGATTATTTGGTATGTTCAAAAGATAATGTGTTAACTAATGTACCAAATAGATCCTTTTATACTCATTTGAATTGTTTCTTAAAGGTGATATAAAATACGTATTTAAGAGTAGAGAAGAAATCATCAAAATATCTTAAATGTACATGTCCATTGAGACTTTCATTGCCTTTTCTGATACTAGAAAATCTTCTTCAAAATATCTGCAACTTTTGAAAAGAATTTTTGAGAGAATACATAAACAATGCAGACAAAAGGGATGATACATTTTTGTTAGAAATTGTATACCAGGTTTCAAAGACAAATCTATAAGCAATTATCAGGTATTGATTTTGTGCACAAGCATTCATGGAACATTTTGTGATTATAGGTAGGCATGAAAATTTAATAGTATTAGCTATTCTATACATTAAACTCTTAAGCATTGCTTAAAATTTGCAGCAGACATATTTATTAACATTTCCATTGAAAGGTATTTTTCATTTTAGTCAATTTTTGATAGACAATTCTATAAGCAGACAGCTAAAACTTGCTCAGCAGCATCTGATCTGGGTCTTCACTGTTTACCTATGTCAAGACAAAACATTTGCAAAGGAAGATTTATGTCAAATTGATTGAAGCATGAAAAGTTGGTCAAGGTCACTATGTGACAGAGCATGCTTAAAGAGTAAGCCTAGGACAATATCTATGCAAGTGGTAACACTCATAGCTATCACTGTTGTAGAGAAATACACTATTACATGGTTCCCACAGAAATTCAAAAACACAATTCCATGATTTTTCTATGATTTTCTATGATCAACAATGTAATTTCCATGACTATTTAATGCAAAGTCTCCAACCTTCCCTTTTTGCAGCAACTTCATCACGCCGAGCATAATTGTGGAATGCAGCAAAAACAGCATGCTTGTAGACCATGCATGCATTTTGAAATAATTAAAACTTGAAAACCACCAGTAGCCAGAAAAATAGCTTTTGGACACTTGCGTGTCTGACAGCTAGTTTTCTGGCAACTGGTGGTTTTGTCATATTATTTCACAAAATTTCGTGATTTTTCCATGATTATTCAGGTTTTTCCAAATCCCATGATTTTTCCATTCATGGAACTTTTTTAAGTGATTTTCCAGGTTTTCCATGATTTCCAGAGCTTGTGGGAACCCTGCCTATTTTATATTTAAGTCACTGAAATTTGAAAGGTAGGTCAAGGTCACTGGGTCCAGTGCAGACAATTTGACACTTGCAGAGATCACTGCTGCATAGACACACTTTAATGTAAATTGTTGAGTCACATGAGTGTGAAAAGTAGGCCAAGATCACGGGGTCACAAAGCCTGCTATAACATTATCAACTATGTTAAGGACAACTACACAAAGTTTGACACTCCCAGCCAATACTGCTGCAGAGAGACACAAACGTAAATTGGACATCAGTTAATCACTGGAGTGTGAAAAGTAGGCCAAGGTCACTGGATCACAGTGCATATTCAAAGAGCATGTTCAGGACAATAACTATGCAAGGTTTGACACTCGCAACTGTCACAGCCGCATAGAAATTACGCTTTAATTCTAACTGTTGATGAATGGAGGGATATCAAAGTCACTAGAGTATGAAAAGTAAGTCACAGTGCATGCTCCAAGAGTATGTCGAGGACAATAAGTATGCAAGGTTTGACACTCGCAACTGTCACTTCTGCAGAGATATACACTTTAATAACTTGTTGCTGGCAGAAAGACAGAAGTCAAGAATAGACCGCTGACTTATGTCACCTGCTTATAACATTAGCAAACGGTTTGGAGAATGTCGGTCCTGATCTGGATCCAAAACTTCTGACACTCTGCTAGTGTTCCTGAAAGGATTTTTCAAAAGTTTTAAAATTTTGAAAAAAAGTGAGCAGAGGACATCAAAAGCATGAAAGATAATCCAGCATGTAAAGAGTTTATCATTTAAATGGCCACCTCAACTGTCTCATTATTTTGACTTAAAGATTACTGTAATCTGGACGCAAGCAAAGATCTTTTTAGGCTAAAGTGTTTCAAAATCTATAATGAATTTGAAATATGGATTAGCGTTTAACTTGAGATTAACTTGTGAATAGAATTAAAAATACTTTACTCTGAGGTTAAAAAAAGAATACCTCAAGAAGCAAATCAAATAGTATGTCATGGCATTCATAACACAGATTATTTCTTGACCTCAAATACGGCAGCTCCGGGAGTCAAGTTAAGATTTCAAAGACAAGGAGAAATGTAGCATCTCTGATTGACATTCTCTAAAATAATGCAATCCGATTTTGTGCGCATTTCCAGGTCTATTTTCCAATTATTGATGTAGTTATATAATGGTTTGCCTGCCTGTACATGGAGATTATAAGCGAGTGGATTATCATACGTTGTGGGTACTCAAAAGAACCATCTCAATGAGATGGCTCTTTACAGCACCCAAACAAATGTTTTAACTGATGTACAGTAAAACCTCTGTAAAATGGCCACACAAAAATAGACAAACAAAGGTCTTAATGACATCTGGTAGCTTAATGAAGATCCAAAGTATTGCAGAATGCTCCAAAAAGGGAGCATTCTGCAATACTTTTGACCTACATTAAGCGATAATCGGTCTTGATAAACATTTTTTGGTCTTTTCGAGAGTTTTACACAGGTTTTACTGTATTAGAAAACATTCACGCTGTTGTATATCTGTTACTTTGGGTACCTTACCTGGAAAGAAGACATTCTGTGCCTGCATGGGTGATGCCGACGTCAAACCTTTCTGAGCCGCTGAAAGTTGCAATAGATGGAGCTGCTGCGCTGACTGGATGGAACCACTCGTAGCCTGAGATGGGGTCGGTGAATTTGCGTGAAGTGTTATCTTGGCTCCCAGCCTCAGTTGATCAATCGTCAACTCTGCTAATGCATATTTGGACAAGAGTTTATCATAGTCAAGTTGTAACTGTTGAACCAGCTGTGTGGCTTGCTGTCGTTTACTCGATTCTTGTTTCAGTTTTTTTGTTAGCTCCCCTTTTGGAACATCAGACCCTGAACTTTTAGGCTCACTGTGTTCCTGCATCTCGAATTCTGGGTTATCAACAATATGCTGAATTTCAACTAATGACATATGAGTGGGCTTAACTGGCCCCATGGCAGCTATATTTGTTGTACTCTTACTTTTAACCTTAAATGATTGATTCACTTCACTTCCAGGCTTAGGTAGGAGCCTTTTAGGCCCTTTTTCTGACCTTTTTGGGCTTTCCTCTTCTACCATGTCGAAGAAGCTTTCTTGTGACTTAGCATGTGGTAGTTTTTGTTTATTTGGTATCAAATTTTGGTGATGGGCAGATCTACTTTCCGAGGCTGCAGACCTATCACTTAAGGAAGAATCAGGACGATATATATCACCCTCACTTTTTCTCTGTCCTCTTGATTCTAAACGAGTCACTTGGGTTAGTGAGTCAATTCTATCTTCAGGGCTTTGATAGCCAGGTCCTTGGTTTACATGGTAATTAGTATCAGCTTGAGGCGTCAGAGAACCACTTCTTTCCAATAGACTATCATCTCTATTATGAGGAGTAGGAGCTCTACCAGTTTTCCCCTCTCTAGACTTGAGTGTCATAGATGGAACATTCTCGTTATCATATGCTGGTATTTTTGCAGGTTTTGGGCTATCCCCATCACTCATTTGGCTTGCAACAAAGTATATTTCATCATCATCACCAACAGTTTTCTGAGAGTGATCAAACTCAATACTAGAGGCATCATTATCAATATGCTGTATTCTCTCTGTATATAATTCTAAGGCTTCTTCTGGCGAAATTTCTGGAAACGAGCGACTGCTTATTGTACGAGTTGAACTTGCTGTGTTTGGTCTTGTTCGACTTTTATTAAACTCATTGTCAGATTGATCAAACCTGTCAGAATGATCCAAATGATCTGCTATTTCAAACTCTCTAGTTTCCCCATATGTTCTTTTACTACCTGCTTCAACTAATCCAACATCCAATGAGTCTCTAGTTGGAGTTTGTCCTCCTTCACGGAGAAAATCTTCAAAACCTTTATCCTGTTCCTCATCAAAATCTCTTGAATAATGTTCCTCAAATGTCTCAAATTCCTGCAAAGAATCTTTTGGATTTATGAAATCATTTTCGTCCACTAACACCCCAAGTTCTTGAAGCTGCCTGTAATATTCATCACCAAACAAATCTTGATTGTCATCAGTATCTTTTCTTTCTGTGCTGAATGGTTCCTCGTAGTTCAGAGAGTTATTGAAACTACTTCTACTGCTGAGACCACTTCTATTATTTCCTTTATGTGGTGCGTCTCGATCTCCATAAAATTCACGATCATTGTCATAATCTCCGTCAAAACTGAGGTCATCCTTTGAAGCTTCTAAATCACTTATGTTAACATTGCTCTCATCCAGACGATGAGATACATCCTCAAAACTTGGGTAGGACTGAAGATCCAGCTGGCGTAGTGTTGAGGGTGTGCTGGACTGTTTGTCCCCTCCTAGTCCCGAATCTGTCCAGTGGGTTGAGCTTCCATGCTTGCTAAGCAAGTCAAAGTCATCACGGACAATTCCGTCATCATCTATCAATATACCACCCGCTGAAAAAGAGAAAGAAAAAATTACAGCTCAGACTTGAGTTGTCTCTTATTTAACCCTTTGTATATTAATGAATTCTTCTATCTGATTTTATACAATGAAGTTGGGATGGTTCATTGTATATATATAAGGGGTCACAGGATAAAATTTCGGAAGTATGATGTACTTCAGTCCTTGAAGATTGTTTTTATATCAGCAAACAGTGCAGACCCTGTGAAAATGCTGCATTCAGTAGCATTTTATCTGGATCTTCACTGTTTGCCAAAGCAGATGTATACAAAGGGTTAAGTTTCAATACTGTCTGGCATTGCCTATATATTAAAAAAATGGGTAAGGTAGGGACTGGGTATCATTCATCAATTGATAGTTCAATGATTTAACTATGGGATTAAATTCTTGGAATAATCCTTTTATGAAGGAAAGCTACTTTACATCACTGAGAAACACAGCCTATTTCACTGTTGGATCAATGGATCATCTATGATTATACATGGATAACTCCATTTGAAACATAATTTTCACTAAGCTTACATGTAACTTACACTAGAGACAATTCCAGAGTATGAACTTCACACTGTAGTGAGAATTTACATTGAAGAAAACTCTAGCCTTTTGTTGACTAGATAATTCCTCGGCTACATGTAGACCACTCCTCAGTTTGGAAGCTTCACTACTTCTGAGTATAAACTAAATTACATGAAGGAGTCATCTTCTCAGTTTGAGATTTTACATTGAAGAAATTTCCAGCATTTGATTAGAGAATTCCTCAGTTTGAAACTTTACACAACGTATACAGCACCAAAATTTGAAACTTTATGCTAGACAACTCCTCAGATTGAAGCTTTTGAGTCATTTGAATATAAGCTCACCTCATATTACAGAATTTATCATCTTATTGTCACAAAAGTGTGCAGGTGTGTCCAGTTTAGTGTCTGTATTGTAATGTGAAGTGTACCAACATCTGTTCAAGATACTACTTAGGCATAATCACATTTTGTCTAAGTTTTCTATGCATAAATTAGATTAAACAGTTTAGCTGTTGTTTAATCAATACCAATAAATTATCAAGCTTCCCAAAAGGCCCACACTTATAGATATCAGAGATGAAAGTCAAAATATGCCGCGCCACCGTAATATGTCCATCAATGCTATATGAAAAACAACCGCTCTATGAAGAAAATAAAAAATCTGGGAATTTCATGCAACAGCCTATGGATTCCTACGTTTGTGGTGTAAATATGAGCTCGGACAGTATTCTCATTAGAGTAAGAAAGAGGGCAAAGATCAGGAATCGATACAAACAAGCACAATTTAGGTCATATTTACTTTTCACGCGATAAACTAGTTCCTGTCGAATTCTGGTACACATATTTTATGCGAAAAGTAAATCTGACAAAATGAGAGAACTTTCTGACCTGAAAGTTATACCACAAAAGTAAGAATGCATAGGCTGTTGCATGACATTCCTGATTTTGATTCTCTTCCTGGAGCAATTGTTTTTCATATTCATCCAGATGTTGAGCATTGGATCATATGATAGGCGTGTCCATTGTGCCTTTTTGTGGAAATTTTTCTTCTTCTAAATTTGACACCACTTTTTGAAAAAAAAAAGTGCAGAGTCCCAGTTCAACTGACTCCTGGTGAGGCCAGCTGATTTTTTTCCTCATTATGAAACCATATCACAGACTGGCTTGAAATCAGAAGTGGATATAAAGCATTGAAACAACCTCCAAAAAATCAGTGTGCTCATATGGGCCTCAATGTGACAAAACCTGTCTTTGGGGTTTCCGACAAAGGGAGATTCAAACCAGTCTCCTCAGAAACAGAGACTAGCTAGAAAATTGAATTTTTGCTTGTAGCAAGTTTAGATAGGATTCTTTCCAAAAAGCAAATAAAAGGTGCTGATCAGTCTGCCTGGATGCACAGGCTGGTCTGCACCTTTGTTGTTCCCAAACCCCGAAGACAAGTTTTCTCAGGTCGAGGCCCATATAGGAGCATGATTGTGCCCTAAATTGCATTGTATTGTGACTGCTGAGTGTTGTCTGGCTTTAATGGTTAGCATTTTCAGGCCTTTAGTTAAGAGTGCTTACAAAAAAAAAATTATTTCTCACCAAAATATACGCTGTGGGTACAAGAACCGTCTCAATGAGATGGCTCTTTTGAGCATCCATAACATATGTTAAAATTTATGGGTAAGAAAATATTAACAATTTTACGTTAAACAATTTTGTTTTATCTAAACCTATGATTTTTCAAAGGAGACATGTTGTGGTTATAATGGCATTTTACTTATAACAGACTCTTACTAAGATGAATACATGTACAGTATGTAAGATTTTAAACAAATGTCCAAAAGGTATTAAGACAAGCATGACAAGAATCATAAAATACCTGTAAGATATTTAGAATAAGATTTGCTAAAATAACACATTACAATTATACAAAACGAAGGTTAAATTTTGGTCTGGTATTGAAAACATTTTGAAAATAAAATGAATAAAAATCATAATGAATCAATAAAAGTTAAGTTTACATCAAGAAAATGACTGCGGAGGAGTATCTGTTAAAATTATATTAACTTTCTACTGCATTTGCCATAAGATAATGAAAGAACAATTTCACACCTGCATTAATCTATTTTGATTACCCAATGGAACTTAACCTATTAACCATACATGTCATTAACCAAAGACGTGTAAATAACATGTTACCGTAGAAATTTTTTTCTGCCATGGAAGCCGCTGTGGTGTACTAAATAAGTGGTTGCCATGTAAACCAGGAATCACAGGTTCGATCCCCGGCTTCAATAATCACTTTAACCTGTGGCCCTGTCTCAATATGTCTTAAGCTGTTGGTGGGATGTTAAACACAAACACACACACTATGTAAATTTACAAAGTAATTCCTTTGTAATGTCCCTTTATAACATGATTTACTTATATTGTGGTCCATTCCTTTGGTCCCTAAACACAGCATTATAAGATTGCACTGTACACATTTCTTTTCAGCGTTTAGGTTCTATCTTTCAACTGGCAATCCATCCAAAAGAGGTCACAACATTTCTCCCATTATAAGTTTTCGAGGATTTTTCCTGACGCTCAAGGGCAGCTAACTCCCCAGCAGGAGGTCTGATCTGGCAGAATTTTGAACCCATCCCAGATTTTATAGTTGTCCTTGTTACCTGCAAGAATGAGGAAGATCCAATCATAAATAAAGGCGCTAGAGTGGTCACAAGACTATTCATTCTTTTTCAAACGCTCAAGGGCAGCTAACTCAGTCGTCTGTAATGGGATCTTGACGGAATTCAAACTCATTCAAGCTTTTATAGTTGTCCTTGTTACCTGTAAGAATGAAGAAGATCCATGAAAAAATGAATGCACTAGAGTGGTCACAACATTTCTCCCATTATAAGTCAATGGGGATTTTTCCTGACGCTCAAGGGCAGCTAACTCCCCAGCAGGAGGTCTGATCTGGCAGAATTTCCAACCCATCCCAGATTTAATGGTAGTCCTTGTTACCTGCAAGAATGAGGAAGATCCAATCAGAAATAAAGGCGCTAGACTGGTCACAAGACTATTCATTAATTTTTCAAACGCTCAAGGGCAGCTAACTCAGTAGTCAGAAATGGGATCTTGATGAAATTCAAACTCATACAATCTTTAATAGATGTCCTTGTTTCCTGTAAGAATGAAGAAGATTCATCCGAAAAAAAGGCACTAGAGTGGTCACAACATTCTCCCAATATAAGTCTATGGGGATTTTTTCATACACCCAGGGACTCCTTAGTCCATGTTCTAATCTTCCATTCGAGATTTTATGTTTGTCCTCGTTACCTGTGAGAATAAAAAAGAACCAATCAAAAATGAAGAATTAAGCTAGAGTGGTCACAAGATTTTCCCCATTATAATCCTATGGGAGCTATCTGTTGCCATGGAAACCAGAGTTCTGATCTGATCTGACCCAAAACCTAATCAGACAATCCCAGATGAAATTTGATTACAATCGGCCAGCTGGTCTCAGAGATATTCATTTTTGAAAGTGTGAACACACAGATGCAGATGCAGGCTCGAGTCCCATCCTATAAGCTCATCCTAAGCCTTCCGCTCTGATGAGCTAAAAATGCATGCAAAAATACCCAGCATGCAAAATGTCCAATGTGAAAGAAATATAGGTCTACTTTGAAAAATATTTCTTCTATAGATATTGTCATCCGTCCATCAGCCCTTTTGCATTCTGAATGGCCAAAACTCTAGACTCTCTAGAATTTTTGCAATAGAGTAGAGCAGTAAACACACTGTATAGAAATTTTGGCATTGGAATAATATAGATGAAAAAAAAATCAGGAACTTGCTTTCTTTGTACTATGCAGGGTATAATCCTATAATTGCAAAATACAGCTTTTTTTTAAAAAAAATATGCATTATATTTAATCAAAAATTTTCCTGTGTGCTTGTTTGTTTGTTTGTTTTGCTGCTTTACATCCCATGTCATTAGCTAAGGTCATGGCGGGACGGTCAGTTCACCTAACCACACTTTTTTCCTGGGCAAGCTTGAACAAGCAGTTAACCAGTACTTTGTGCACATACTTTACCTTGTAACTGACAACAACCCTTCTTGAATGATTCATCGGAAGGGAGGAGAATGACAGTAGAAATTATTTCATGACCAATCTCCACGAAAGTATGGGACCGGGCCGGGATTGAACTCGCGACCCCTGGATCTGCAGTCAGACTCGTATCTGTTGCCAGACACGTAACCGACTGCAATATTTTCCTGTATTTCATTATTTTGTATGTAATAAAACAAAATATTGATAAAAATGAAAGTGGAAACCAATCATCATAAATTCATAACCATAGATTAAGTCATACTTATGAATCAGCTATTACAAAACTGTGTAAATACCATACTTTGCAGGAGAAAACCTGACTTTGTTGCGTGCGAAAAACAGAGGTGTAGACCAGCCTGCACATCTGTGCAGTCTGATCAGCACCTTTGTTATTTGCTCATTGAGTGTATGATAGTTGAAGTTGCTACATGCCAAAATTCAATATTTTAGCTCATCTTTGTATTTAAGCAGGCTGGATTGTGCCTTACCTGGTCGTCCTTGAGCAAGACATATTTATCCTAGCTTAGTACTGGTTCAACCCAGGAAGACCCGTCCCGCATAACTGAAAGATTGTTGAGTTGACGTAAAGAATCAAATCAAACAAACAAAACCTTACCTGGTCGCAAACTCACAAGACAGGTTTTCCCATCATGTTGAGGCCGGTATCATAGACATTTTAGGTGATTTTTGCACATGTGCATGGCTTTGGATGGAGCAAGACACGGAAAATTAGACAAATGGCATTGCACACCAGATGATAGTATCAGGAAACTTCACTTGCATCACCCCACTATGGTCCTACATGCACAGGTTTAGATAAACAAATATTTTCAGCATAAAATTGTAAAAAAAAATCTTACTCATAAATTTTAGCATATGTTTTGGGTGCTCAAAAGAACCGTCTCATTGAGACTGTTCTTTTGAGTACCCACAACATGTTTTGGTTGAGAAATAGGAAAATTATTTTTCTGTTACACACTCTTAACTTAAGACCTATACATGTACAGTTTAGGTTTCATGAAATTCCATGTAACATCATCTCATCCCGGGCATCTCACTCCAAAACAGCTTACTGTATGATGTGCACTTCATCTCAATTTAAAATAGCTTATGATGTGCACTTCATCTCACTTTAAAATAACTTATGATGTGCACTTCATCCCACTTCAAAATAACATAAGATTCACACTTCATCACTTTTCAAAATAACTTAGATGTGTCCTTCATCTCAATTCAAACTAACATTATCATTAGATGTGCTCTTAATACTACTTAAAATAGAACCTCATGTGCTCTTCAATCCACTTTAAATTACGTACACTGATCTTCATCCAACTCAAAATAACATAAGTTGTGCACTTTATCCCACTTCAAAATAACATCATAAATGTGCACTTCACCCCATATAAGATATCGATATGATATGTATTTTTGGGTGCACAGCATACCACTTAAAATAGCCTAGTATATGCATTTAATCCATCTTTTAAAAAAAGATGTCACTTTATCCAGAATCATCACATTTTTTTGATTTTGTACAAATATAAACATACCAGACGCTGACGGCAAGCATTTAACAATGAAAACTTATATACCAAAAAAAGACACATACATACATGTATATTCAAGATAATCTAAATCAATTCCAACAAATATTAACCAAAAATGTACACTCGTAGTTATTGATTTTAACCTAAATTTGAAGAAAAATAAGTGTTCCTCTAATTCACTGTCATAAACCTATCATGTAGTAAAAACTTAAAAGCCCTGACCCTGATCAATATAAAGCAATGCCTCACCCTCCTAAATAATTTTAACTAATCAAATTGGTATATATATATTGTTTACATCTATGTGCTTTCAAAACGGAATCACAAACAGTGTGCATCCTGATCAGCTGGCTGACCAGCCAGCTGATCAGGATGCACACTATTTGTATTAATTTAAACTTGGACTCAGAAAGAAGAGGGTTAATTTATTGGCTTTTCCATAGAAAGCTAAGTCATTAAATTGTTGAAATATTTATTGAGCAGATAAATTGAATCATAAAATAGGTAGGTATAAATTACCCATGTACAGCAATCAAAGAAGGAAAGGCCCTGGCCATTCAGTGGTATGCATGGTTGGGAATGATTTAATTTTTTTCCTAAATAAACTACCTTTATGCAGTGAATTGACCTGCCAGACCTACTTTTGGATCAAGAAAATATTGATGAATCAAAATGCTGTTATGCAATTTACAACATAAACAGGCTCTGAGCATTTTCTGCTCAAGAAAATATACTACTTGGGGCATATTATTTTACTATTTGTACATGTATACTGACCCACACTTCCAACGCAAAATGTTTCAGAAATGTAACTTAATCAAAATATGAGGTCTTGCTGTAATCATTGTACCGTTCAGGGGTTATGACAGACTTTCACCCAATCAGGTTATGATGAAAAGGGAGTGATTGACTGAGGAAGTTCTGCTTTCATTTTCATAAATAAGTGTTTTAATTTTTGATAATATTGCATTACAACGGATGAACCAATATATATGTAATATTCAAGGTTCAGTTTGATTTTGCGTTAGAAGTGTGGTTCAGTATAGTTGACATTCCAATTTAGATTTCATTAAGGGGTGGCTGCAGGCAAAAATGACTGTTTCAAAGCATTTTCTAGACCTACAATCTTATTTAGAAGAGATAACTTAACCATCTCAAATCAATTTTGTCTTCTAGATTTTTTCATGAAAACCCTGGAGTCAGTAATTAAGGCAAGGTCACATGGCATTGGTTTTATTCAATCTTGTTGGACTGGCAACAGATGATAAAATGATTTCATTTTTAACAATTATACTGCTTAAGGAAATCAAAAATATTTAGGCCTCAAAATATAAAATCGACCAGCCAGACATTTTGAAAATAGTCCAAAATGATGGATCTATTGAACTTAAAATTGTTCAATAAGTTCTACATGCAAAACCACAGTAATCTCTGACAGGCATAACTGGACTATTTTTACCTTAAACTTTATTCTAACACACCTCGCCTATAGAGCCGGATCCACGACATTTGGTCGAAAACCATTTCGTCGAAACGACGTTTGGTCGAATGCGACATTTGGTCGATACGACATTTCGCTGACTACGACACTTGGTCGACTACGACAATTGGTCAAAAATTCGTCGAAATTTGGTCGAAAAATGATTTGTAAAATAAAAATTGTTTACATTTACGGTTCTCACATCTCCAATTTATTTTCACGCCAGTATCAGTATTAGTATCTCTGTCTTTCGTGTACTGAAAGCCCTTTATGCCACTTTTTGGGCCCGCCTATTCCTAGTAAAAAATGATGCTTTAGACCCCCGCCCATTATAGAGTCATTTTAATAAATACATTTATACACTAATTAGCTTTGAAGCAACTTTATAAAATTAATCGAGAGTACCTTTATAAGCTGAACGTCATGTAAACACAGTGATTTCTTATGATTTTCTTTTTTTAATAATCAATAACATTTGGTAGATGCGCCGTTCCGTTGAGTACTACGTTTGGTCCAAAAACAATGACTTGACAATTTCAACCGAATGTCGTAACTGACTATTTTTTTCGACCAAATGTCGTACTTGGCGAAATGTCGCATCGACCAAAAATCGTATGCGACCAATTGTCGTATCGGCGAAATGGTTTTCGACGAATTGTCGTGCACCCATAGAGCCAATGCTAAAAAAAGGTGTTATATCAACGATATAGTCACAGTTTTGAAAATGTGTGAAAAGTGCACACTAGCTGAAGACAATCCCGACGTTAGACGGTGTAACATTGTTTTTACGCTTGAAAGACGTTACATATTCATGTAAATGTATGCGACAAAGTCCAACTATTAGTGAGATTTCTTCAGAACAATGGCGGAAAGTTGGAAGAAGCTGAAGACTTCAAATGCGTTTTCGTCCTTTATTGTGTGTTAGAATCGAAATATATCAGCTCTAGTTCATGAATTGTTGAGTAATAATTCACTGTTTGTCGGTCAGTTGTACGAAGATAAATCACTCGAGCTGCGTGCTCGTGATTTACTCTTCTTTACAACTGACCTCCAAACAGTAAGTTCTTACAAAAAATTCACTGCTAGAGCTGATCTATTTCTTAAATAAAGGTACTCTCTCATGAATTATATTGATTTAGCCTGACAATGCAAGTTAGGCTTTCCTCTGAATTGTCTCTAAATTGTCTTTATGAAACATGCCATTATCAGGTGTGCTACCTATTTCCCAATCAAACTGTGCATCAACTTACTGTCCTTATCAATGATAAGGTCCATCCAGTGTGTAGCCTCTTCCACTGATAAAACAAGTCAGAAAAAATAAAGAAATATTCTTACATAAGTACCTAGTATGTGCATAGCTGTTTGTCAAATGTACAAACATCCATGTTCAAAAGCTATTTGAACATTCTTAAAATGGACTCTGCTTTGTTTGCACCAGGACCGACATCCAGAAGTTTGTAAACTGACGCCATTTTGTTTTGAGAGATCCAATGTAAGAACAGCAGAAATTTTAACCAGACCTGTGCATGGCTCACAATATGAGATACCTGCATTTCCAGAATATAGCATTTACATGTACCTTAAGTAATAAGACACAATAATCTTTGTCTTGCTGAATATTTTTATGTTCTACACTCCTTTCGAATTTTTAACATGTTAACCAGCAGCATTACAGTTGTAGAGTATGTATTTTCCTTCAGATTGGAAAACATTGTGGAACCTAATCAGATGCCTTTGTCAGAAGCCAGCTGCCTCTTGTAAAACATTTCACTGACTGTCTTATTTACTAGCGAGACAAAGACGGAAATGGGACGGAACATGGTCAAATTGTCTGACCGTGAAGAAATGGCATTTGGAAAACTTTTACGGTCTTAGCTAAAAAAACGGTCTAGCACTGAATCATCACAGATTTCTGTACCTTTGGTTTTACACTATTAATTTGCCAACAAATTATTAAATTGAATATAAAATGAATGTCAGTACACTTTACATTAAGTTTCATCAGGTGTGCGCAAGAAAACCTGTCTTCAGGGGTTTGCAAACAACAAAGGCGCAGACCAGTCTGCGCATAAGCGCAGCCTGATCAGCACCTTTGTTATTCCCATTTTGGAAATAAGCATAGCTAAACTTGGTACAGGTAAAATTTCAATTTTCTAGCTTGTCTCTGTAGCTGAGGAGACTGGTTTTAGTCTCTTTATGTCGGAAACCTCAAAGATAGGTTTTGTCGCTGGACCTGGATTAAACCTTTTGAAAACACTGTAGATCCAGATCAGCTAGTGCATGCTTGTGTATGTGCATTGTGCATATATTTTACTATTGCTCTAGTTACTGGTCGAATACCAGTCTATATAAATCCATGTTTCAAATATTATATTGCACTATTTGTCTCATAGACTAGAAATCAGAAATTCATATTGTGTTTACATAACCCTTTAAAAGAATTCAGTATGTGCTTATAGAGGCATGTGCGCTTAATATTTCCAGACTACAATAAAACCTGCCTTAAGCGGCCACTCAAAAATAGACAAAACAAAGGTCTTAAAGACAGGTGGTAGCTTATTGCAGGTTGAACATATTGCAGAATGAGCATTCTGCAATACTTTTGACCTGCATTAAGCGATTATCAGTCTTGAAAACATAATTTGGGAATTTTTTTGAGTGGCTTCTTTAGACAGGTTTTACTGTACATTACAAATCAATGCTATAAATAAACACTTACAATCCGCTGAATCACGCAGGATACCATCATCATCTAGATCAAACTCTTCACTGTAGCCAAGGAAAGACATTTTCTGTTGCTAAGCTACTTACATCACCATGGAAACTGTCATGTTAAAAATCAGTGTTGATCACATGATGCCTGTAAAAGAAAGAGTTCTAAATGCTAAGGTACCAGACCTGTGAACAAGAGATCCTAGGTTCAAATCCAATCAGTGGCAAGGTGTTGTGTCCTTAAGCTTGACATTTTATCTTTATAGCTTAGTACTGCTTCTAACCTGGAAAACATCCCAACATGACTGAAACTTGTTGACTGGATCATATATTATCAACTCAGACAATACAAAGCTACTGTCCTGCCAGCCAAGAGTGACAGTGATGTCTTGTTTTGTTTACAAAGTTATCAGGGATTTAGAATCAATAGATCTTTTGTGTTTTAATCCTATTGATTCACATTAGCTCAAGTGAAGTGTACACATTAGTGCTTTACTAAGCAAGTGTCAACAAAGTATTACGTCACTGTCACTCTTGATTGGTACGACAGTATATTCATTTTTTATCTTTTTGTAAGTGGCTTCACACTACAGCACATGTTTTCATTCTTGAATGTATGGAGCTCCTTAACCACTTTCCTTATACCAAGCGGTCCCTTGTTCGATCTCCAGCTCCTCCAGTCTGTCGGAAGAGACTTAAGGCTATGGCCCTGTCTCCATATGACCATAGCTGTTGGTGGGACGCTAATAAATACAAAAACACAAACACGTTCTTTAATATACAGTTTAAACAGGATAGAACTGTCTCATTGAGATGGTTCTTTTCTGGTATCAACAGCATATGCTTTGGTTGTGAAATACTGAAAAAAAAATGTATTTTTACACACTCTTATCAGATCTAAAGACCTGACACTTCACATCATAATTGAGTTTTTGATTAACATGCAGGTGCAGGTCAGCATAATCCACATCCATGGTTCGTACAGGCAAGTATGAGAAAATTCAAGGACTTTTCAAGTACTTCTAAAAGCCTCTCCAACGGTTTTCAAGGACTTAAAATTAATGAAAAATACTGATCTAAAAGTTAAAAGATTACTTCAGAAATGCTAGACTGAGATAAAGGAGACATTGATACTGAAAAATTAGTATCAAATTGTTGTGCCCATATTTGGTGCAGCATATGCTGCACCAAATTAAGGCACAGCAATTTTATACTGATTTAGGCCTCTATCAACAGTGCTAAGTCCTACAGAAAATAGAAGAATTCAAGGACTTTTCAAGGCATTTGAGTGATTTCCAGTACTTTTCAATGCAGATTTAATTTTCAAGGACTTTTCACGAAGTCTACTTTTCAAGCCTGTGCGAACCCTGACATCAGTGGGCCTGACTAGCATCGCAGGTGTTGACTAACTCAACTTACACATAAAAAAAATTAATTCATAAGTGTAATGGGCACTAAATTTTGAGTTTATGGTACTTACTTTTTCTGACAGAATGAAACCATTACACTAGAAATAACAATTTATTCCAAACTGAACCCAACTGAATGATAAAATATTTTCAAAATCAATCACCTATACCTATCCTAAATTAAAAGAAAATTTATAAGAATTAATTGTAAGCAATGATTTAACCCTGTTTACACCAATATTTGGACTTTACCCAATATTAGTATATCAAAGAGACGGGCCTCAGGAAATGCACCTTTTCAAGACCAAACTTACGTTGTATTGTCTCCTTTCCAAAATCCCACTTTCAGAAGAAAAAATATTGAAGTTTCATTCAAGCAATGACTATATAGCTGCTTGTGTTGTCTGCTGAAAGCTTTTGCAAACAGTTTGGAACCAATGCCCGATATAGCTCCAACCAGATCTGGATCCAAACTTATTCCTGAAGTTTTTCGAAATATAAAAATTAGCTGAGGATAAAATTTTTTAGCCTTGCATGCACGGAGTTAAAATTAATTTGCCTATCTCCGAGGTACAAATTCTTTACATATAAAAAGTGTAGAGAAGAACCATTTATTTTCTGGAGACATGAGTCATTGCTCCTCCCACCACCCCACCCCCAGCCATAAAGCTATGTTTAACTCTTTGCATGCTGGGTATTTTTTTGCTCTTTTTTTGTTTTCTGATTTTTTTCTTCAAAATTAACATTTTCAAGTTATTTTAAGAATATTCCTAATTTTTACCGATTACTGATTTTTGGGCCTAAATTTTACTAATTAGCCATTTTTGGGCTTAAACTTTGCTGATTAGCAATTTTTGGGTCAAGATTTTAGTGATTAGCAATTTTTGGGCCCAAATTTTACTGATTAGCGATTTCAGAGGTACCCCATTGATACCCTCAATTAAATTAGTGCATAAGCAATATTAGGCATTAAATTATCTGTGAATTTTATCATATTCCCTCTGTTTACATCAATTGTCATCTGCTCACTTATCTTTATATATAACACACTTTGGAAGCCTACATGTGTATAGACCCAGATCAGACTGCTCGCTTAGTAGTAGTCCGCTTAGTAGTAGTAGACACATCCCTTTATAACTGAAAGATTGTTGATGGGATGTAAAGAATCAAATCAAACAAACAAACAAACAAAAACATTAGAATTTAGAAGCATCTAGATGAGATGCATCTAATGCATGCATGGATCGCAAAAGTTTTTGTCAGAGGGGTCCAACTTTGACAACTTTTTTTTGGACGAGGGAAGGAAGGATCCAAATACCACTGTAATTAGCGGCCGATGATAGCCAATCATTAAATGCTGGCTTGGTAGCTTTGTCATTTTCAGGGGATCTGGACCAGTATTGCTAAGATACCCTATATTTTTGTGATTTTTCAGGAGGAGGGGGGTCCGGACCCACTGCCCCCACTCTGGATATGCGCATGTAAAGAGTATCCATAACACATATTGTTTTGTAAAATCAATTCAACTAGCAGGCCTCCAGATAGGAGTAATTGTAACTTGGTTTTCTTATTTCTAAACCGAAACATATGTTGTGGTTACTTAAAAGAAACGTCTCAATGAGACTGTTCTTATGTGCACCCAAAACATATGTTTAGACTGATGGTTTAGTAAATAATTACAATTCTATAATATATGTATGAAACTTTACTTATCTACACCTTTGAATAGATTTAAATATGCTAATAAAATCAAGGGCTTTGGTTCAATATCATATTTAACTCTTTGCATGCTGGTTAATTTTTCAAACTTTGGTCATCTGCTGACTTTTATTTCAAAGTTAATGGTTTCAAAAAAATCTTTACAGAATACCATTAGAGCGTCAAACAGTGGGGATCCAGATCAGGTCCGACATCATGTTGGGCCTTATCTGGTTCTAAACTGTTTGCAAAGGTTAGCAGCAGACTACACTAGCAGGCAAAGGGTTTTAAATACAGTTTGATTTTTTAAAGTGATTGTTGCCAACTGGTAAGCACTTAAGATCAATCTAGTTCTTTGCCACTATTATATTAATTGAAAATACAATATTGCTATCTTTGTGATTTTACAAACATTTAAAAATCATCGTGTAAGCGATATGCATTCTTTGGCAATTGTTTACCTGCTATTTAATGAAGCAATTGAATTCAACAAATACACAAGAAAAAAGCACCTACAAATTGTACCCCACCAGGGATTTTTTGGTGTTCTCAGGGGGACAAAATTTGACCCTGTTCCCAATGGAATTTAGGTGACTTTTTTCCTGATTTTGAAAAAAATTCCAATCTTCCAAAAAAAGTTTTTCTTTCGAAGATTGGGATTTTCATTCAGTCACCACATACACAAGCTACATGGTGACAATCTACATGTACTACCATTGAATCTTATTTCTTCTTCAATTTTTTGATGACAAGAGTATGTGTTATAGCTAATTTGTTTTTATTGACCAAAATTGACATAATTGTGCACCATAACAAATTTCCCAATTTAGGAGTTTACCACGATAATTTTCCAAATCTGAAAGGCCCTAGGGCCCCTTCCCAAATTCGCTAAAAAAATCCCTGCCCACCTACAAAATGTACCCCAATACAGCCATATAGGTAACTACATAAACTTGAAATCCTGTTAACCCATATCCAACAATTTCTTTGGTCCTGAAAATGTTTTCTGCTTTTTATCAAATTTTATGTCTGCTGCATTTATAAGTGCACTTCAGACTAGATTTGCATAATCAGGTGCGGATCCAGAATTTTTTTTAGTCATCAACGTATTTCAAGAGGGCCCTGCTGACATCCAAAGGGTCCAATTGCTTCTCAAGGGGGTCTGAACCAGTATTTCTAAGGAAATATATAGCCACTTGTGATTTTCGGGTTGTTGTGGTTTCAAAGGGTTTGTTTGTTTGATTACCTTGTAATTTGTGATGCTTTACGTCCAAGTCAACAAATTTTCAGACATGAACCAGTGCTAAAAAGCAGACTGCAGATTAAGTGTCTTTCTCAAAGACCCAACACAGTGATCCTGGTGAGTCTCAAATTAGCAGGTTTCAAAGTGTAATTTTCGACCAAATGCATAGAACTGCCATGGCTTTCCCCCACCACTAGACAATGGGAGTCTAAGAAGCAACTATGCTTAGTCTGATGTCTGTTTCCTGCTACCAGCTGCTCCTACAGAAGGTAACATAACACAAGTACAAGTATTAGTAGCACACTGGTAAATGTATACGTCGATTTGGTGGTATTTACGTGTATAGCCGGTACTTCATAGACCGGAAGTGGCAGATATTGGTGTTAATACTATATAGAAAAACATGCCATATACCTAAAGGACTATAGTATTCCTAAATGCTTACATAAATCGCCATGTGCATGCCGAATACTTAAAAATGACTGAAGTCTATAGTCCTTTAGGTATATGGCATTCCTAAATGCTTACATAAATCGCCATGCACATACTGAATACTTAAAAATGATTGAAGTCTACAATCATGGCAGAATCAACAAATGAAGTCACGTTAGGCGATGCTGGCAGAAACCAGATTTCTGTCAGTGGCGTCTCCAGCTTGGCCCCCTCTCAGGTGTGGGGGGCAGGGTCGGGCCATTGCGGCAAATCCAGCAAGCATCTGAGAAATTTCAGGGTGGGCACTCTTAATGTGAACACTCTAAAAGGGAGGGTCTGCGAGGTGGTGGAAACACTATCTCGTAGAAAAGTAGACCTTTGTTGTGTCCAAGAGACCAGATACCGGGGTGGTCATTGCCATATAATAACGGGCAAAGACTCAAGGTACAAACTGTTCTGGTCTGGAAACAACAAGGGTACTGCTGGTGTTGGAGTGTTTGTGGCGGAGAAGTGGATAGAGAAGGTATTTGAGGTCAAGCGAGTCTCCGACCGGATCATCCTAGTGAAGATCATAGTCGGTCAGCGGGTGCTTTGTCTTCTGTCTGTCTATGCCCCACAGTGTGGTCTCAGTGATTCTGTAAAGGATCTATTCTACGACCAACTTAGGGCCGTGACTGCAATGATCCCAGCATCAGAATTCCTCATCCCATGTGGTGATTGGAATGGCCATGTAGGCAGTACAGGCTCCGGTTACAAAGAAGTTCATGGAGGCTATGGGTATGGCAAGCCAGACCCTGATAGTGAGGGTGAGAGGATCCTGGAATATGCACTAGCATATGACCTGTTCCTCGGTAACACATGTTTCAAGAAACGTGACAGTCACCTCATCACATACAGGTCCGGTAATACAGCAACCCAGATAGACTTCATGTTATTTCGAAAGAGCCTGCGCAAACTTGTTATGGATGTGAAGTTGATTCCTGGAGAGGAGGTTGCTCTGCAGCATCAGCTCCTTGTGTGCGACATGATGATTGATATGCCGCCCCAAATCAAGCGCAAATTCACCCCACGTCCAAAAGTGTGGAAGCTCAGAGATCCTCAAACCTGTAGCAGATTCCAGGAAGTCTTCAAGGCACATGTGCCCGCTGTGGAAACTGAAGCGGCTACTACTACTGAAGAAATCTGGGCGAAACTCAAGACAGGTTTGCTGAAGACAACAGAGGAGGTGTGCGGCACAACAAAGCCCCACCGATGGCGACGTGAAACTTGGTGGTGGAATAAGGAAGTAGATGATGCCATCACAGCCAAGCGCCAAGCTTTCAAAGCATGGAAGGCTGGCAAATGCACACGAGCATCATATAACACTGCCAAGCGCATCTCCAGACGTGTGGTGCACCATGCACGCCACGAAGCAGACAAGGTGGTCTATGAGGGCATTGACCACAAGTCGTCTGATATCTTCCGCCTTGCCAACCAGATGAGGAAAGAGAATGTTGATGTTGTAGGCGACAAGCCAGTGAAGAATGACACTGGGGAAATGTCAATGAGCGAGGAGGCAAAGCAGAATGCATGGGCTGAACATTATGAAAGGCTTCTCAACGTTGAATTTGATTGGGACCCTGATCACCTGTCCAATGAACCTCCGTTAGAAGGCCCGCCTATCCCAATCACTATTGATATGGTGAAGAAGGCCATCTCAAAGATGAAGTCGGGCAAAGCTGCAGGTCCATCAGGCATAGTTGTGGAGATGATCAAAGCAGCAGGTGATACAGGGGCCACCATGATCCGAGATCTTGCTACTGCGATTATCCGTGACGGCAAGGTCCCAACTGACTGGGAGGAAAGTTTCATTGTCTGCCTTTACAAGGGCAAGGGTGATGCTTTGGATAGAGGCAACTATCGAGGCCTCAAGCTGACTGAGCAGGCCATGAAGATCCTAGAGAGGATTGTCGATGGTCTCATAAGACAGGTGGTATCTATTGACGACTCCCAGTTTGGCTTTGTCCCAGGAAGAGGCACTACAGATGCAATCTTTGTGGTCCGGCAGCTGCAGGAGAAATACCTAGCAGTGAACAAGAGGCTTTATATGGCCTTCGTGGACCTAGAGAAAGCATTTGATCGTGTCCCTCGGAAGGTTATCTGGTGGGCCCTGAGAAAGCTAGACGCTGAGGAATGGATTGTGCGGTTAGTCCAGGGAATGTACGCTAATGCACGAAGCCGGGTTCGTGTTGGCGAGGGTTTCAGCAAAGAGTTTGAGGTGAAGGTCGGGGTCCATCAGGGATCCGTACTCAGTTCCTTGCTCTTCATCATTGTGCTGGAGGCCTTGTCATGTGAGTTTCGGGCTGGTGTTCCCTGGGAGGACCTATATGCAGATGATCTTGTCATCATTGCTGACTCCCTAGAGGAATGTGTCAGGAGGCTCTTGATATGGAAAGAAACCATGGAGAAGAAGGGATTGAGGGTGAATGCAGGAAAGACAAAAGTCATGATCTGTGGTACAGGCCTGGACCTCTTGCAGAGTTCAGGCGAATACCCATGCGCTGTCTGTCATACAGGAGTAGGCAACAACAGCATCTACTGCAATGGCTGCAAACTTTGGGTGCATAAGATATGCAGTGGGCTACAAAGACTGACACCAAATCCTGATTATAGGTGTGCACGGTGCATGGGAAATGCTCGCCCTATTGACGGCAGACCACAGAGTGAAGTCCAGGTCGGACCTGATAAGCTTGAGGTGGTAGCTTCCTTCTGCTACCTAGGTGACATGCTTTCTGCTGGTGGAGGCTGTGAAATGGCGGTCACTACTCGTGTGAAAACCGCTTGGAAGAAGTTCAGGGAGCTACTACCAGTTCTCACATCCCGCCACCTCTCTTACAAGACCCGTGGCCATGTGTACAGCTCTTGCGTGGGGAGCGTCATGCTCCATGCCAGTGAAACTTGGCCACTTACCAAGACGAACCTGCAGCGCTTGCAACGCAATGATAGGGCCATGATCAGACAGATCTGCAGTATCAAGCCAGAGGATGTGGCCAGGGTAAGGTCAAGCGAGCTACTGGCAAAGCTTCAGCTTGAGGACCTCGACCTCATTTTGAGAGAGAGAAGGCTTCGCTGGTTTGGGCATGTGGCGCGTTCGAGTGGTGCAATCAGAACAGCATATGATATGCAGATTGACGGCAAGCGGGGGGCAGGGAGGCCCAAGCAAACATGGAAGAAACTGACAGAGAAAGACTGCCGTGAGTGGAAGCTCACCACAGTTGACCCTCAAGAAAGGAGCACCTGGAGATCAGGTGTGAGATCTGCTATGCGTGCAGCTAGCCAGTTACCTGGAAAGGGGCCCACTGATGTGGATGATGCCCCTGCACCTGCACGTTAATCAAAAATCCGATTATGATCAGAGCTCTCACTAACTGACGATTTGCAGTTCTGAACTCCCTTTTTTGGTGCTGGGACTCCTATTTTTTGAAGGCGGCTATATTCCTTTGTATTGTGGGACTCCCATTTTTTGGCAAAGAGGGCTCTGAGACTCCAGTTTTCAAAATCCTAGTGAGAGCTCTGGTGATTATGATGATGATAGTCCTTTAGGTATATGGCATGTTTTTCTATATAGTATTAACACCAATATCTGCCACTTCCGGTCTATGAAGTACAGGCAATACGCGTAAAAACACCAAATCGACGTATACATTTACCAGTGTGAGTAGTGTCAACAACATACTTCATGAGCTTTCCGAGTCAGAGTACCCATTCTTGAGGCCCGTAGGGATAAGCAGCCCTTTACCTCTCTTCCACAAGATTCATTGTTGGAAAAGACAAGTACTTGTCCCTTGCTCACAGTTTGAAAGTCATCACTCAGGTCATCAAACAGTGTCCAATATTGTAGATACCAGACATACATTGAAACTCTTAAGAACCTTGTATTTTCTCGAACTATTCCATGTTGGAATAGTCTTTCTCTTTTTATGGTCAATATCCAGACCACAGGAGTTAAGAGCCTTCATAAACACAGCCATTAGATTTTTTGTACAAGTAAAAAAAGAGCATGCTCCTGCATATGGTGTAATGATCAAATTTTGATCGAGCATGTATGAGAAAGAATGACACTCGCAGTTATCCCTGCTGCAGCTAAAAGCATTTTACAATTTTAACAGCCGCTTGAGAGTGAAATGTGGGTCAAGGTCAATAGTCACACTGTTACTGTGAGTGAGTGTTAAATGTATGTAGAATTCTCACACAGTAATGGTCACCTCTTCAATGTAAATCAAGCATGACAGAGCTGGGAATCATTTCTTATGTAACTGAACACAACAAAGGTATTTTTCTCAGCCAGTATTTATATCAGCCAATAATAGTGGCCCTAAACGGGGAATAGTGGCTGATCAATGTGTGTTGAACTGCTGATAATTAATTAATTAATTACACATTGTTTACAACCTATGAATTGGATTAGGGACTGTCTATTGAGTAAAGGGATGATCAGAGACATCTTTAGCAGTGTAATGTGGGGTAAAAAATGGGGAAAGCAGGGCCCCCACAAAAAGGCCATTATTTCAGGGCGAGAGTTTGGGGCAGCCATTTGCTATATTATCACACTGGTCAATGTAAACGCACCGGTGGTTGCTACAACGAGCTGGTGGTTGCATTTTTCAGCACCGGTGGTGGCGTAAAAGGTAAAAAAATCTATACCTGTTGACTTTATTATTTATTTATAAACTTGCATTCATTTTATTTGTGATGACACCTGGCGCACAGACCACCGGTAACATTGCAGTTTATGGCTCTGCCAAGCAATTGGTGATATAATTCATGGTTTGGACTGCAAATCCAACAAAGTTCTGGAGTTTTGCCGTGACAGGTGCTTTTTTCAAGTGTAACTGCCTAAATTGAGTGAAATCTGCATGTCTAAGCGCAGTTGTTGTCATATTCCCATGAAATAACATCCAAAAAACGATTACTACTTTGGGTTTTTTTCTTGGTAAAGTAGCAAATGTTTTATTGAGGAATTTTTATTACAACGCACTGGGAGCATTTTTTGACGCATTGCTACAACGCACTGATGGTTGCACAGAATTCCTGTGGTTGCTGGTGCAGACTCACCACATCATTCGCTGATCACATAAACGTTGCAAAAATCGCCATTTCAACCATCACATGATATTTCGATACTGTATAGAAGGCTCAGGCGAGCCTGTGCAAACGTGCATACTCCCAAGAGCTTTTGCTGCCAGCACAAGAGATCTTGATATTTATTACATTGTCCAGTGACTGCCTGCGCAAATGTGCAGACTCGCCAGAGTATTCGCTGCTGGCGTGAATAGCACATAAAATCGCCATTTAAGGCAGCACAAGATATTTTGTACAGTGACAAAGGCTAAGGTAAGCCTGTGCAAATGTGCAGGCTCGCCAGATCCTTCGCTGCTCGCACAAAATGGCATTCAATCGCCATTTGAGTCACCACATGAGAATTTTAAACTGTGACGAAGGCTCAGACTAGACCAAGCAAATGTGGCCAAAGCCATCGCTGTTGGCAGAATGACACCCAAATATAATGAGCATCACAATCACAAACTGCAGACAAACCCATGGCACTGAGAGGAATAGCCACACAACAATCACGAGACACCAGGAAGACAAACTAAGCAAAGCAGCCAGCTCTCTCTCTTCCCCATCAAGATGATTGTAAAACAAGAATGGACATAAAGTAACAAAATATAGAACAATTACAGAATCCTGTAATGGGAGTAACAATCAACAACGAATCAACAACAACAGAATCACCGCCTTAGAACAGACAGCAGCCTATACCTCTGGGGTGCTAAAATTGCATTTTACTGGTACAAAATCTTCGCCCTAGAATCTGCTGTTGTTGAAGCACAAAAATTTTAAGCTCGCATGGAGGCTTATTTACTATTGTAGTGTATCATAACGGACAAACAATCTCATTAAATTAAAAGTTTTGGGGCCAATCTGAAAAAAATAGGCGGAAACACTCTCAAAGTGCGAACAGGGCTAGCTCTGGAGCATCTCTGGTGAGGCTACACATTTGCAGAGTCACGCTTGAGCCTTCATCTGTGTACAAAAACCACAAAATCTATGCCTATTGGCTGTATGATTTCTTAATAAGCTTGCTTTTATTTTACTTTTGATGACCCAATGCGCACAAACCGTCAGAAACATTGCAGTTAATGGCTCTGCCATGCAATTGGCGTTTTAATTCATGGTTTAACCGACAAATCCGACACAGTTGTGGAGTTTGACAGTGACAGGTGCTTTTTCTATTGTGGCTGCCTAACTTCAGGAAATTCTGCATGTCTAAGCACAGCTGCAGCTATGTTATCATAGTCCCATGAAATAACATCCAAAAACGATTACTGCTCTCTATTTTTTCTATGCAGAGAAGGCTCTGGCGAAACTGTACATTTGCATAGGCTCACCTGAGTCTTCCTCCTGGTACTGAAATACCATGTGCTGGCTCAAATAACGATTTATGTACCGTTTATAAGAACAGTGAATGCTGTGGTGAGGCTGCACCAGCAACCACAGGAATTCTGTGCAACCATCAGTGCGTTGTATCAATGCGTCAAAAAAAGCTCCCAGTGCGTTGTAATAAAAACTCCTCAATAAAACATTTGCTACTTTACCAAGAAAAAAAACCAAAGCAGTAATCGTTTTTTGGATGTTATTTCATGGGAATATGACAACAGCTGCGCTTAGACGTGCAGATTTCACTCAATTTAGGCAGTTACACTAGAAAAAAGCACCTGTCACGGCAAAACTCCAGAACTGTGTTGGATTTGCAGTCCAAACCATGAATTAAATCACCAATTGCTTGGCAGAGCCATAAACTGCAATGTTACCGGTGGTCTGTGCGCCAGGTGTCATCACAAATAAAATAAATGCAAGTTTATAAATAAATGATAAAGTCAACAGGTATAGATTTTTTTACCTTTTACGCCACCACCGGTGCTTTAAAATGCAACCACCAGCTCGTTGTAGCAACCACCGGTGCGTTTACATTGACCAGTGTGATTATGGGTTGCCTTTTGTTGTACTTGACTTGATTCTGAGTTTATACAGATATAACTGCTGCGGGTGTCCCCAGACAGCAGTTGGCTAGAGTTCCAGCCGCCATATCATTATGTAGCATGTTGCCTAGATAGCAGAAGCTGGCTTCCACCCAAAGTTGCATACCTTCCACTTCTACTTGGGTCACTGGTCTTCCATCAATTGGGTGTGCCTGATAATGACATTAGGGCACAAATAGTCTGGATCAGCAACAAATTTGCCCCTGATGCCACAGCATTTCTAATGCACCCACCTAGAGCCTGTCCGAAATGAGTTGTTCAGTATCTTGCAACTTCAACAGACTTACTGCTTGGAAGGATGGATCAACATGAGAAAGTCAAACCTCATGAGCTCTGGACCTGAGCTTGATTCTTTGTGATTCCGGTGCGGCCTGTCGGACGGGAGTTGGGGTGAATTCAATTCAGTGTTCTCATTGTGTATAGGAGGCTGAGCCAGGTGCTTCTAACTTGTATTAAAAGGATAGTGGCACTCAGCATTCTTTCTTTCTTTCTCTATATACTGCCAGACCCTCTTTCGAGTATTATCGGCAGGTGTACTTTGTACACTCCGGGTTGCAGGATGAAAGCCTACAAGTAACCATATCGAAATTACCGTAGGGTTCTTTAACCTGCACAGGGGGTGACTTTCCCTGCACAGGGGACATCCAGTTAACGTCCCGATCCGAAGGACGATGCACTTATCTAGCGTCATCCCTGCAAATGACACTAGAGAAAGCGTGTTCGGACACCGAAATTTTTCTCGCCGCGAGCGGGAATCGAACCTGGGACCTCTAGCACCAGAGGCAAGTGCATAACCACTGAGCTACCACGCATTATTCTAATAGGGTGTGGTGCCTCAATGATATGGCATCACAGCAATGAGGTGAGATGGGTAAAGTAGCTGATAAGGCTGCAGTGCCGGACCATATGACATACTTTTTGTTTTTAATAAGTATATAAATATTGATCATGGACATATTAATACTATGTGAATATGGAGTGTTAGTAAGCCGAGTATATTATACAAATTGGACATGTGTTTTCAATAAAAAATAATCCTCAAACTGGAAAAAGGAGTGTTAAAAAAGCATGTGTCATGCATAGGCTTGCACAAATATTTGTTTACACTTTCAATTAAGTCAGCATTTTCATCCATGATACAACTGTTGCCTGTGTTAAAAGCTTTATAAACTGTCTGCCTGCGTATCTTTTTGCAAGCATAAAAACTTGAGACTGTAGAAGTTTTCAGTCTGAATAGTCAATAAAGGAGGGTCTAGATGGGGTATAATGATTAGTGAATAATGGCTCTTTTTTATAATGAATAGTGAATAATGAGCCAAAAAAATAATGAATAGTGAATATTGAGGGCCTAAAAAATAATGAATAATCCTATTTTTTTAATGAATTGAAGAAAAAATTAATGAATAGTGAATAATCAGATTTCTTTGCCACCTTTTTTACTGTTAATGAATAATTGGTCTTATTTTAATGAATAACCCACAATTTTAATGAGATGAATAATGGGCTAAATTTTTAATGAATAGTGAATACCAGACCCCCCCATCCAGACCCTCATAAAGACTGACCACGGAATGAATGAAAACAGGCACATTGCCAAAATTCAATATGGAGGTCATATTGACAAAAAAGAAATCATCTTCCCTAAACTTGAATGTACAACATTTGCATCATAAAGAGTTCTACATGTAGGTCATCATATGGTAAATTTCGAGAAAAATGAGCGTCATGTTTCCAAAGTAACCGTATCGTTCAAAGTTACCGTCCTTGAAAAATTTGCAACCGGGCACCTGTCGAATACGAGAACGGCATGTTATCTCTTAATTTGGAGCATTAAATATTTCTCATTTACTGCAGACAAACTCGATGTACATATATCTCACCATTTATCGTAATTCCATTTCAAGAAATCGCCAATACAATTGATTTGTTCATTGTTTACGCATTCGCGACTGAAAAAATGGTAAATTAAAAACGCGGAATACTTTTGAACGAATACTTTTGAAACACCCGGATTCAGTCACGGAACAGAACAGAACAGAATGATACGGTTGTATACAGCAGACGTCTACTAGACGTGAAGCAGACTCTGACCTGTCCCCAAAAGGGGCTTGTTCGTTCTCCTCCATGGAGAACATAACAGCTCGTACCCAGTCCGAGATAACAGTTGACCCGACTGTGGTCGCCAATCTGCTGGACGGTCTAAAGTACATAAAGCACCTGGCCCGTAAACGGTATGGACCGAATGCCAGAATGCTCAAAGAGTGTAGCAATTAGATTTCTCCTATGTTGGCACTCATCTTTCATGAGTCACTAGCTTGGGGTGATTGGCGACACGCAAATGTTTCCTTGGTCTCTAAAAAAAAAGTGAAAAAAGATGCAGCTAATTGTTATGGAACAGAGTCGCTCGTACGCATCTGTAGCATACTTTATACAATACAGGGCCGTCGCCGCGTATTTAAAAGTGGTCCAGCGGAGAAAGGCATCGAGTGCCGAAGGCACGAGAGGGGGAGAGCACAAGAGGGGGACTATTCCCCCTTTCGCTAGGGGGGTTTGGGGGCCTCCCCCGAGAAAATTTTTGAATTTTGAGCGCTTCTATGTGCGTTTTTAATGTGGTTTAATGCGTTTGGGACCAGATTTTAGTCGTTTTGGTCACAAAGATATTTCTTGTCGCGCGCGTGAGAAACTGAATGCTGGACAAAATTGTTTTCAGACAGTCACATGCTTTTTTTTTTACTTTTTTTCTTCAGCATGTTTCTTTGACATTACATGTATTTCATCTATTTCCCCGCAGGTATTAGCAAATGACCTTTAGCACTGATCCTTGGTGGTACTTCAAAGAGTCATGTTTTCGCAAAGATATGTATACACTTAGTCTAGCGTCTTAACTCTTTTCAATTAGAACACCCGTTAAGGATGCAGGCTTCATCTAGGTTTTGGCTTCGGTAGGCATAACATGAGATCTTTCGCTTCATCGTAACAACTGTCGAACCACGACGGCTAAACACTTCTTTGCTCAGGATTCTTAAAGTCGAGTGGACGTTGGGGGAACCGAAAAACCTTGGGCTGAATTGGAACAACAGGCGGGACTCGTATATCCGTAACGGAATGCATTGTAATTACACAGGCTCACGATGCTCATATATATGTAAAGTCAAAACGTTTGAAACATACTTTATCCCTCGACACGTTAATTATAAGAAGAAAAAAACAACAACAATATGTCAATTTGAGGGAATGAAACTGGATCGCAGAAATTATCTGGACCTCGACGAGAAAACCTGTCTTCAGGGTTTCCGACAATGCTAGGCTAAAACCAACCTACTCAGTTACAGAGATTAGTTCAGTAGAATGCTGAAATATTGGGTGTAGTAAGTTTATCAATTATACTTTCCTGGGAGCGAACAATAAAGGCGCTGCGTGGATGTGTAGGCTGGTCTGTGCCTATGATGTTCGCATGCAGCTACGTCAGGTTTTCTCTCGGCACGGTCCATAAGAATGATAACGTCCACTGCATGACTATAAGACCATATCAGATTATGAAATTTATCAGGTGTCATTCTGTTCTGTTCTGTTCTTCTTAGTGTTCCCCCGATTTTTTAGCGAGGCACCGACTCAATGGCGCGAATTTCACAATGAATTTAAATTGTTTTAGCTGGATTTTTTTTACAATGCTGGTGATATATACAATGTGTGGTATTCTACACGTGAAAACTAGTTATGTGAAATCTGTTTCAACTTGGCGACTCGTTTCTTGTGTGAATCTTGTAGATATATTCTCTCGTATATAACTCTAGTAGGTCCAAGACATCGGTCTGAACGGAGCCGGTATTTAACAAAGCAGAAGCATCTAATAATAACTGGGTTAAATTTTCTGGGGTATTTAAAAAGTCATTCATTTTTTCATTTAAGCCTGGGTTTATTTGGATCTTTGTTATGAATTCTTGCCTTTCAGTAAGAAAACTAGTACACTCAGATAGGAAATGTTGTCTTGTTTCCGGGGCTGTATGACATAGTTTACATGTTGGATTCACATCATGCTGATTGAATGTTGCACGGTTGCCCTGAAGAATGTATGTGCCCGTGATGAGTTTACATTTTACTTGTGCTCTCTTGTTGTCCATCATATTACATCTGACTGAGGACCAAACAGGATGACTCTTTCCCACTTCCGTACTGTCAGGATTAACTGTTTCAAAGAATTTTTACTTTCCACTTCAGATTTCCACAATGCCTCAACATGGGAGTGAACTGATTGATTCAAAAGTTTTTTTCCATTTTGATTTGGAGGGTTGTTCGTCGAATAAGGATTAAATTGATGGCATATTATAAGTTTCCAAAATTGATTTGATGTAATTAAACCAACTTTTCTCTTGGCTATCTTTCATGGCTAATTGTCTTTCCGCTATTTGATATTCAATAGAGTTTTTATCCCAGATTACATTCATAAATAGGTTGAGTGCATTTTTATCAATAACCACTTCCACTGGCAGTATTCCTAACAGGCCTAAAGTCACAACATTTGGGGTTTTATCCGGGAGTGATTGTATTTGTTTCAATGACTTTCTTTGGAATTTTTCAAGCATTTCAATGTCTTTCTTTGTCAATGTTAGAACTTCCAGTCCATAAGTAATCCTCGGTACAATAAATGTAGACCACAGAAAACCATTTAGACACACCTTCAGACCATTTCCGCTATGGAATCCCGCACCCATGATAGAGTAAGCTGTTCTTCTACCTATGTTTATTTTCTCCTCGATATTTGGTTTATATTTCACTTCTCTATGTATGCCAAGATGAGTTGTTTTAGAGTCGTTAGATATTGTGTCATCGGCCATGTATATGTCTGTACACTCAGAGTCACTGGATTTAGCAAAATGGAAGAAAAGGGTACTACTTTTTGGGGGATTTATACAGTATCTTTCCCTCTGTGTCTCTTTTTCGACATCCCAGATCTTGATCTGTTGAGAACCATATTTCCTGGACATAACGGCCACGTCATCGGCAACGGTTATAAGGGGGATATTGATTGATCCAATTTTAACATCCGTATGTCGCTCTTCCAGCTGAAGTAGGAGTGGATTCTTGAACCGCTTATAATGTGAAGTGGAGAGTACACCACCTTGACGTACTCCCTGTCTTAGGTTCACTGGATCTGATAACATCCCAGCCCACTTTACTCTGGATGAACAGTCAGAGTACATGTCCTGGATTAGCAGCCAATCATCACCTTGAATCCCATCCAGATATAGTCTTCTCAATAACGAGTTCTGGTCAACAACGTCGAAGGCCTTCTGGGCATCAAGGGTTGTAAAAACCAGGTTTTGCTTTACATTCTTTGACTCTTGAATACATTCTGTTACTATTACTGCTGCATTCAGGAAGAAGCATCCAGTGGTGAATCCCCTCTGCAACCTTGACTGTGTTGGATTGAGAATTGCATTATGTCTGTGGTTGAGGACATGTTCCAAGACCTTCAGTATCACAGGGGTTACTGTTATGCCTCTGTAGTTTCCTGGGTTTCCTGATTTTCCAATGCTTAGATTCACACCTTAGCTATTTCTGTCTATTGATGACACGCGCAACGAGTGTTATTGATAATTGCATCAATAAATTATGGCAGATTGAATAAATTCAGAGTAAAAAGTAAAATGAGCCGAAACGAGAAAAAGGGACACGGCGGAAAGCATAGTCGGCCAAAAGAGTGGTCCGGCGCTTGCCGTCCTGCCGGACAGGCGACTGCGGCCTTGCAATATGTACAGACAGTCAGACTCTTAGCCTTTGACAGCATACTTGCTGACTGTCAGCATGGTTGTTAGCCATAGACAAGATTCCACACAGGAAATAGGGTGGTGGAATAAATCAACCATTTAGATGTAAAACGGTACTCCAGCGCCCTAGAGGTGTGCCAACAGTGGCAGAACATCTTCAAGAACAGGGCTCGGGATCAAAGGGTCTCAGGTTCAAATCCCGCCCGGAACGTCGGGTTTTACTGAGCAGAAAAATTGTCCCACGTTTGCTCCTCTTCACCCAGCTGTATAAATGGGTAATATGCATTTAACTTTATTTAACTTTTAACAGGAAGCTATTACACAAACCACAATCCTATGGGATAGGAGGGCCAATCCACAAATTGATTAACTTGTGGTTCTGTGGACGCTCACAACAGGTAGTTTTAGAAGACGAAGTCTCAGATCCAGTCTAAGTGAACATCATCCTGTGTTCTCCAAGGGTCGGTCTTAGGTCTGATCTTTTTCTGTTTTTTATAAATGACCAACCAAACATCATCCGATCTTCTGTTTGACTGTGTCTTGTATAGGAACATATATTCACTTCAGAACTGCCTGACCTTGCAAGAAGGCCTCACAAGCTTAGGACAATGGGAAGTCGACTGGAAAACGAAATTCATTGTAGCCAAATGTCACTCTATGAGAGTGACTCGGCATCAACCTCACAAGCAAATACACTGTGATTATTCCTTACACGGCTTAACCTCGGAAAACGTTTAGTCAACAAAATACATAGGTATAACCAGCTCTGATAATATTGGGTCAACACATCTCTGAAATTGGTTCCAAATCAACTAAGCCACTTGGTTTCCTTCACGGGAATTTGGTCTTTGAACCTAAACCTACAAAGGAAGTTGCGAACAAAACTTTGGTTCGGCATTAACTTAAGTATGCAACACCGATTTGGAGCCCACTGTTGTGTTGTGTCTATTAAAAAGATAAGTACTTGACCCCTTCTTTCAGTTCGAAAGTTATCAGGACATGACATTGTGCACACTATTATAGATACCGGACATACAGTGATGCCCTGAATAAATCATTTCCAGCCGAACCATTCCACATTAGAATGGTCTTTCTTCTTTCGTGGTCGCTTCCCAGACCACAGATGATAATTTAGTCAAACTACAACCAAAAACCAGGCCAGTACAGAAAATAAACAGATATACCCTTTTGTGTCATCTGTTTCATTACCTTTCTGTCTATTCCTTACAACCCAGTGAATTACTAGTCAACTAGATTCAGACACACAGTTAACTTTCAGTCAACTCCACCAGTCACACTTGTTACATGTAAGGTAGCTAACTTTAGTTAACTCATAGTTGACTAGAAATCTGGGCTACTGCTTAACGAATGTCAATGATGACGATATAAGATTGAAAATGAATGTAGCATGTGCATAGTTAATCTAAGTATTTATTTCTATCTTACCAGTAGTATTGTACAGCAGTATCAAAGTAGGGTAAAGACGATGCTCTCATTTTAATGGATATGAGTCAAAGGTCAAACTGTCAAGTTTATATTGTTTTTTCTATCCCATTGAGATTGTAGTTGTCTAAGAAAACAGTGCAGACCCTGATTAAAAAGTAAATGAGCCTGACTAATAAATCAGACCATCATACATTGCAGATCAAAACACGGTACCATGGGGAAAAGACACAAAACATTAACAGCCCACAAAACAGCAGGGAGGCAATTAAAATAATGTTACCAGATCTCTCTTCCTCCGCGAGATGATTGCAAAACAAGAAATGACACTAAATACTGCATAACAAAACAATGACCAAACACAAAACCCCCACCCCACAAACATTGGTAGCAGCAACAATACACAATGAATCAACGACAACAGAACCACTGCCTTAGAACGGACAGCAGCCGAAGCCGGGGGGGGGAGGGAAGAGGTGCTTAAGTGCATTTTACTGGCGCCCACTCTTCGCCCTAGTTTCTGCTGTTGTTAAAACACAAAATTGTTTAGCTCATTTGGAGGCTCCCCAACCTATGCAATGCATCATCACAAAGAAATAATCTTATCATATTAACAAGCTTTGATGAAACAAAGAAAAGGGCTCATGACTCACAGATTGTCAGCACCAAAGAAAACCTCAAGCTGAGCCACCGTGGGCTCAACTAAAGACAAACATCAGGCACCAACCCACCGATGAAAGTTTAAGGTAGGGGTCTGACTCTCGCATAATATCAATGTTATACCCCACTTTAAAAAAAAATAACGTTTGGTTATCTTTTTGAATTGGTCACCAAAAGTAGGCTTTCCAACAATTCTTATGAATTTATAAATTAAATCACCATAAAATGCCAGCTCTGATATGCCCTGTTGCAGAAGAGATTGTTTTTAACAATCAAGTGGTAGAGTTGAGAAAATTTACGATTTAGAGCATCCTGCAATACTTTTAACCTGCATTAAGCGATAATTGGTCTTGCAAACCAAATTTTGGTATTTTTGAGTGACATCTTTAGACATGTTTTACGGTACATGCAATGGTTAATATAGGAATGAAAAGGGTTCCCCTTATTCGTGGACATGCAGCTGTATGTGGTGACAAAACAAGTGTACACTGAAGGACTTTAAAAACGCAAAAATCGAAATTCATAATATTTACTAACTTTTAATGTCTCAATTTTATTGAAATTTGGCAAAAATGTACATCAATATGTGGGCAAAATATGTTTAAAATTTTATGGCAAAATGATAAATAATGTAAGAGCAACAATATTTCAAATAGCAATACCCTATGATTCTAAAGTTGCAATTTGAAATTTGTCTAGAAATTGGACACGACTTTAAGTTATTGTGATAAAATATTTTTATTGAAAAATCAGAAACAAATTACCATTCGAACCCTACTATTCCTCTGGCACTGACAGAAGCCGGCTGGAACGGATATCGTCGATGTAAATATCATCGATACACAATCGACGTTAGTTGGCTCTTAACGCCGGTTGCCATTTTTTGGCTGACCAGACCTGCAACGATCTTTAACAGTCCCAGTAGCCTGGTAACGATCTCTGAGGCGCTGTATAGTTGACGGACGGCAATAATGATATCTGACGACGTCAGAAACAGGCACCCCAGCTTTTAACATTCCAATTGCGCCAGGTCGTTCATGTTCAGACAAACGTGGCATGAATAATAAAGCTATAAAACTAAAACTGATGTGTGTTTTTATACATGTATACTTACAAGCCACATGTGAAATGATAAAATAGTTTGCTACATTTATTCGTGGGGGCGCCACGTGCAAAACATAGAAAACCAGCAATGCATAGCTGGTGGTAGCCAGTGTCTTTAAAAACACTGTTATTGGGCATAGATAGAAGCAAAATGGCGTTATCATCCGTTTTTATTTGTTAAAGAAGGCAAAAAATGTTCTGGGCGCAAAAAATAATACTTTTCATTTTTTACGTTTTTAAAGTCCCTCAGGGTACTGGAACCAGCATACAATACAATCATTTCTCGGCTGCTCTCTATGTGAGAAGTTAAAGGTATTTACATGAAAGCTATGACAGTTTTTGAGTGTAGCAGCTGCACTCTTAGAACGGTTTCTGTCAAATGGATAAAAGCCTTTTGATATCACTGAGCGTACCTTAAAACAGCTCGTATATATCTAACTGGTGAAACTGGGTCGACAATTTCCTCCTGTAAACACTCCTGATTCACCAGTTGGAGGGCGCAGAGCGGGACGGTGAAGTCCAACTGAAACAGCTGACGATGTATCGAATGATGAAGTATTTCTTCCTTGCTGGACATGTCCAGTATGCACGTTACATTACGAGGTATTTGATGGAAATGTGTGCTTATGCTGAAGACAATGTTGATCTTGTCTGATGTCAACCAGATGGATACATGTACTGAAATGCAGTTTCACCAGATAACTTCGGTGATCACCAGATAACTTCGGTGATCAAACGGCCATAAGAATCTACATGGGGTGCTAAATTAAAGGCATGACACTGTCCACTGATTTGGTTAATGAGTGGACCAACGCCTTCCCAAACACATATACAGTTTTTGATCGACAGAAAAGTAACTACGCAGACTCAGATGAGCCTGGTTGGTTGTTCATCACAGAAGCTGTGAAACACCAACGAGCCTTGGATTCCAAAGATCAGGTTTTCATTTTTACAGAGGTAGACACAATTGATATCACATCCTCTAGAAGATATTTGGACTCACCTATAGATATACAACCCTGTTACTCATCCGATTGCTTCAATAAACTTCAACATAACTAATTCGATGGAGGGGAAATTCTCCCTGGTGGTTTCTACAAAGCCATAAGCAGCTCGATTAAGACAATGTGCATGCTCAAGGCTGGGACAGGCCAAAGGTACAAAATACAAACCAGTAATAGAACGTGTAAACATATTTCTCTCAATGCTGCTGATTAGGTAACAACAGAAGGTAGAACTTGGCCCTGTGTTTGCCTACATGTTGTATGCAGTTCCACCAGCACTTCTTGCTAGACAATAATGTCTTCGTGAAAGCAGTAAATTTGGCCTGGTCAAACGTCTAGGTATTGTTGATATCTCATGGCCTCATGGTGGCAGCCCATCTGATCTAGATGCATCCATTGAAGAAAGTTTAAATAACTATCCAGATGCTACTAAGACGATTCTTGTCTTTGACAAGTACCAAGACATCTATGCCAAAGACCTTAAGAGGATGTGGCGAGCTTGTGAAGTTGTAGGGTAAATTCGGACATCAGGTAAATTCGGACACACAATTGCAAACAGTGTAAATCCAGATGAGACGGCTGCTTATGAGTCGTCTCATCAGGATTTTCACTGTTTGCTTAGTTAATTTATTTTTTATTCCAATATTTGAAATATGAAACGAACAAGGTCGCTGTCCGAATTTAGCTGTCTGTCCGAATATACCCGACTTTACCCTAATTGTTTATGACCTCTCCATCACAAGTCGTCTGCCTAAGACAGATGCAATTATGAAAGGCAAATTCAAGAAACGAAAACTTGCCGGTGTGTTAGGTACTTTCAATCTTGGCGAGATTACTACCATGGAGACAGGGAATGATGGTACATTCTGTCATGATGAAGCTGGCGTGATAATTGTACTAGAGGCAACACAGTCTGGTCAGTGTGTGATCCCCTATAGTAATGACAAAGATGTATTTGTCCTTCTTGTGTATTGGGCGAATCGGACAGATACAAATTGAGCGCTGGGATGGATCAATTCTTGACATCAATGCCACCAGTGCTGATCTTGGTCAGAAATCTTTGTAGCTATCAGCTATGCATACCATAAAGTCATCAGTTGTGATACGACTTCCTAACCTACGACAACGGAAAGATCAATGCATTTAATACTATGATATTCTGAAATTACCAAGGTTTTAACTACTTTAGGTGATCTTAGTACTACTAACTCAGAGTTTGCCGTTCTTCGTTATTTTTTTTACAGTTAACCACCAGGTATATCAATGGAGTCTGCTCGCTTCCATCTCGGACCCAGTGTGTATATTGGGTCCGAGCTTCCATGTGTTCACACAGATGAGGATAATTCCTAAAATGGTGACTTTATATCCAATATCTGCCAAACTTCTGCAACACATACTTAGGGCTCATCTTCAAGCCATGTTGTGGAAAGCATACAAGATATCAAAAATTTTGAGTGGGAGTTTTGTGATGAAACTTCTATACCGGTCATTGCTGAAGGCGATCCTGCTCAACCGAGTTAATTGATGTGATTCAGTGTCAGTGCAAAGCACAAGGCAAAAACTTTTCTACGAAGGCACGTGGATGCCACAAGCAGCGCCTGTCATGCACCACATTCGTAACTGTCATGGTGGACAGGCCTCGAGGTTATAAAACTTGAGTTCATTCTCAAACTCAAAATAACGAGCAATGATTGGCTGCTTGCGGACATGCAGCAGCCAATCATTGCGCTTTATTTTGAGTTTGAGACTGCAATCGAGTTTTATAACCTCGAGGCCTGGATTGCTTGAATCCTGTCACTGCAACTTGGCAAATTGACCAATCTACCAAAGAAGAGAGTGAAACAGATAACATTGATAGCAGCATTCGAGATGATTCTGACGATGGTCTTGAACAAGACAATGAGGATGGAGGAGGTATTCCTGGCAATTAAAAATATATTATCAATCATGTCATTCATTTTTTTGTTTTTCTGTCTTTTGTAGTTCTTTTAGTCCATCCGTCTATCAGTTAGATAATTTCTGCTCTCCTCTTAAAACCCGTGTCTTGGTCAGTCTAAGAGAATCCGTCAATGGCGCCATGAAGCTACTTTCGGCGTTAGGGTGCATAAAATTGCAAATATGTGTTTGGTCTTTGTTTTGTTGTAAAGTACTTAGTGTCCTTTCTAGCTTTGCAACCATCTTGACGAGGTAGACCAAAATAGAAAAATAGCATTATCATCATAGATGTTTGACAGTATAACAGAGTGAGGCTAGAAGTTACAACGATAAACAACATAGGCGGATCCAGAGCGGGAGATGGACTGGGGATCGCTATAGGTTTCGTTAGAAATACTAGTACGGACCCCCCTCTTCCAGGCCACCAGATAAGAGTGCGTACCATTAAATTATTTTTCTCATTTCTCAACCAAAACATATGTTTAAATTGATGGGTAAGAAAATAATCACAACTTTACGCTAAAAAATGCTTATCTGGCCCTATGCTCTTCTCGAGGGGGGTGCGGTGGACTCCCATGACGGTGTTTTCTGGATTCGCCCATAAACAACTCAGTAATATAGTAGTGCAAGGAATTAAATTAGCAGTAATACGTAATTTATTTGTTTTTAATGAAGTTTAGGCAACCAGTAAAACCCAGGAAGCTTGTCATGACCCTAATTAGCAGTTATATGCCACATCAGGAAAATTGTGCTCATATATTTTAGCGCTGCCAATGCCTGATGTAGTAATACATCGTTCAAACAACAAGCCTTGTCTGCAGGTGCTAACAAAAACAGCCGGAGAAATACCCTGATACCTTTCTTCAGATGTCTAAAAGTAAAATTGGTCTCGAAGCAATGTATTTTCTTTCGAGAAAATGTCAACCCATTTAAGCCGAATGATATTTTCCACTTTTATCAATTGGACCAGTCCATTTCCGTTTTATATATAAGGGTTGTTAGGTGATAAATTTCATTTTAATTCAAACTTTGATATACCATTCTGTCAACAAACAATGGATACCCTGATTCTAAAGACGCCGCGTTCTGTGGCGTTTGATCTGGGACTGAGCTGTTTGCTTGTGTCCCACAAAAAAGACGCTGGGCGCGGAAGAAAATTTAGATTGCTGCAATATAATATAATAATATAGCGAATGATTTTTTTCAATGATAATAAAACTATTTAATTTAAAAGCATTAAAAGCATTTTCGTTAGTTCCACAAGTTACAGCCACCGATAAATGTCAAAATCAGCACGTATAGCCACACCCAATGAAAGTGTAATTGTGCACATTATCTGCGTTTGTCACCGAAAGAGGCGTGGCGTCTCTGGAATCAACTACCATATATATGCTTACAAGATTGTCACAGACAGACGTATTGGTGCTGTCGTGCTGATTGGATCTATTAGATTGACAAATGTCAGAGATACTTTTGTTATTGTTGGTGCTAACTTTAAATCTGACACAAGGTTAGACATATATTTTAGTTAGTTTCTAAAAACTTCGCATGTCAGGTAATTTCACATGCTTTTTGTTGTTCTCTGCGGATTATACTTTATAATTATCCCTTGAAAGCGCAAAGAAAAATGTCGTCTGCTGATCTCGTCTGCTGCAAATAATTGCCTAACATAACTGACAAATTAAGTATAGAAGCAAACAGCGTGGACCCAGAACAGACTGCTCCTATAGGAGCAGTCTGCTCTGGGTCCACACTGATTGCCATAGAAGCTTCTGAAACATTTCAGCAGATGAGAAAAGCAGACGACTTTTGTTGCGATTGGCGCATTAAGGGTCATCTTCAAAATCAAGTGTAAAGATTTCCGACAGAGAGTTCAGATAGAGTTAATTATTTGTGCCAGCACATGATATTTTGGTACCATTGTCGAGCAACGAAGACCCCGATCCTGTGCATATACGCAGATTCGCCATAGCATTCACTGCTCGTAAAGTATAGATTTAGATGAAGTCGAGACCAAAATATATACTTAAACATGTATCCCACCGCATACGCATGCATAGGTATTTAACTCATTTTTGTCCCGTCATCCTTTTTATGGAACAAAGGTAAGCGATGCAGATCCAGATCAGACGCCACTTTCTGATCAGTGTCTTCACTGTTTGATTACATGAATTTAAAATTTACGCCACTAACATTCACAATTTTGTCCGCGAGTTGCCAGAATAGAACAGAAAAAAAAACAGAAATTATATGACACATGAACTGTACAGTTTCTTGTCTATGCAAGTATTTTAACAAAATGTATTCACTAAATACATTGGTTTAGGAAACCAGACTGTCTAAATTGATTTTAAATCATCTCACAGAGAGAGAGAGAGAGAGAGAGAGAGAGAGAGAGAGAGAGAGAGAGAGAGAGAGCGTATTGCTTTAGTCTAATTGTGTTCTTGCTGGGTATTCTATGCATCTTCTTCGCGACGCCATGGGTTGTCTGTTGTATTTGATTGTGACATTTCAGCTGCGTTTTTTATCACTCAAGTTTTTTTGGCGTTGATTTATAATTGTCAAGTAGCCATACTATTTTAGAGTGCGTATTGAAATTAACTTCAGGCGCGTAGCCAGACGGAGGCCAGGAAGCATTGGCTTCAACATCATATGGGCATATACACGAGAAACCCTGACTTTTTGTTGATTGCGAACAACAAAGGCACAGACCAGCCTGCGCATCCGCGCAGTCTGATCAGCGCCTTTATCATTCGCTATCTGAAGAGTAAAGTAACAAGGTAAGATATATCTTAATTCTCCAAATATGTTCGGTGGGTTTCAACTTGATAAAGCCTCTGGCTATTCTCCTGAACTTACTTTAGACCAATCAATGGCACCACGAGGAAGAGGCACAAAACAAAATCAGCTACAGCACAATCAAAGTAAAGCAACCAGCTCTCTCTTCCTCAGCAACATGATTGATAAATTCGATAAATGTTTGTAGAGGGCCTCATGGATGTTGGTTTCACTAAATGATAACCCACATGGATAAAGACGTTAATTTATTTCACGTCACATATGTCTCCCGCCAAATTTGAGGGATACATGTTAAGTCCGTAATCCGAATTCCGGGGAAGTGTCAAAATTTTGGTTTACCCTACATGATCTTGGCCAGAAGGGTTGATGCCTTTTTTGATAGATATATACTAGATGTCTTCAAAACGGGTGGGTATATAAAAAATAGGCCGGCGAAAGTCATAAAAATTGCCGCCTTTCAAGAAGGCCGCCAATATGTTTATTAATATATATTTGAGTGATAAGCATACCTATCTTGAGTTTAATTACATCTCTGTTTCTCAAATGTTGATATTTTCAAACGTTCAGTATATGCCTTACAAATTGTGCTTTTTGTGGACAATATGCTAATGTTCTCAGGTGTTACATACATTACTTTATTAACGTTACTCCATAAAATCATGATATTGACTGTCATTGTTTTGATTCGATGTGCCCCTTCATAGTTTTTGAAGTTTTATTCGTTTCTATTTCATAAAAGGTTTAAAGCGTTTTCAAATAAAACCAGTTTGAGTATTCTATCTGCTTTTGTTTGTCAGGAACAGTTCTCTGAAATCATAAACCCCAGTTAACACAAGGACACTTTATTTTTTCGCATTCGTCAATATCGCAAACAAGCAGCTATATATACTTGTATGATTTCAGTCAGTTTGTGAAACTTTAAGATTTTCTTAACCACATTATATATGGCAAAATCTAATGCATGTTAGCTTTTTGTAAAAAATGTGCATTACCATGCAACAGCTAAGTCAAAACGTTACCATAAGATAATAGTGGAACTCCTGTTATAGTTTTATTATCATATGTTTCGTTTTTTTCTTACATATCACCATGATATTTGAATTTAATGCAGCTTACTAGCAGAATGATAATAATCAGTTTGGGCACCTGGTTATTCTGTTATATACGTTACTTTCTTTTAAAATATTATTTCTGTGCAATGTTAGGACTATATGAGCTCAAACAGCTTTGTGAATATTGTATTTTTAAGCACATGATATGAAATTGTGATTCAACTTCAACAAAAACATGGTTGCTTTAAAGGGGGAAAACTTGAACTTAAAGCACACAAAAAGTCATTAAATATGTTTTGGGAATCGTTTAAAAATATTATTATACCTATTTATATTGCGTAATCAAATTATCTTTCATACTACCATGTCTTTGCTTCTTTTTATGCATTAAATGACATCTTCAATATATTTTGCTTCACTGTCAAAAGCTGAATTCAGATGAAATAAATAAAAGCACGAAGAAACATAGTAAGATCCATCACTCATTGTATAAGTCATCAAGCTTTTGCGTAGATGATCAGCTATTGGTTACAACAGCTAATTTCATAACAATAAGGCACAAAGCATACTTATAACTCTAAAAACTGTAAGTCATTCTAAGCTGAAGTCCAAATCAAAAAGTGAAACATTAAAAATGCATTCTTCCTTGTCCTATGCAATAAAACACTGAGGTTTGTGGAAATCGTACCAACTTGTTAAAAGATACTATATGTACATTATATATTGACAGTTCATCTAAAAGCAACAAAATCATACTTATGCTACTGTCAAAGAATACTTTTAGATAGCATATTCAACAAATGATATACAATATCATACTTACATAAAGCTCAATAAACAACATAGCCAATGTTATGTCACTGAGATGTATCATGATATACATACATACATACATACATACATACATACATACAAACATACATACATACATACATACATACATACATACATACATACATACATACATACATACATACATACATACAAGGGAGCGCAGTGGCTCAGTGGTAGAGTGCTTGACTCGAGACCGAAGGGCCGCGGGTTCGAGCCTCACCGGCGTCACTGCGTTGTGGTCCTTGAGCAAGACACATTTATCCTAGCTTAGTACTGGTTCAACCCAGGAAGACCGTCCCGCATAACTGAAAGATTGTTGAGTGGACGTAAAGAATCAAATCAAAAAACAAATACATACATACATACATACATATTTTACTGAAGTGTATGCATACTTGCTTAAACATTAAATGTAAGTTTATCGTTGGTGATGGTAATGCTACTAAATAGAGGGCCTTCTCTATTGTGCTTCCATATAATTATTAAGTTTTGTTTGAACAGTTGATATCTTCACACATGTCTTTTGTCTCTATACCCTGATGTGTTTACAACTCATCTATTATTTAACGTAGATTAAACGCTGCTATATTAAGGATTCAATTTTCATGATTCCTGCAATAATTTGTTCAAAATGAGGTCAAACGAATCACCTACTGCAATGATACTATGGCAGAAATTTTCACCGGCTATATTAGTACTAATTGCTAATTTGCCCTCTAGTATAAGAGCGTGGAACGATTTGGCTCTTGAAGTACGACAATCAAATTCAATTCAAAGTTTTAAATATCAACTAAACAAAAATTTAAAAAGGCCCCCTAAATACTATTATGCCGGCAACTGATAATCTCAGATACGATATACTCGACTTAGATCAGATTGCAGTGCTCTCAATTATCATCTCTTTTCAAAAATATAACGTTCATGTCGGCAAAATTGAAACCATAGTCAGCAGGAGTAGAGAAAGTAAAAATTTCGGCAAATCCCGACAAATTTATTACCAAACTATTCCTTGCGATCTAACTAAGAAAATGAATACCCACACTTTGTGATTTTGCCAACTAATAAGAAAGTTACAGGCGTTTGAAATTCTGAACTTGGCTCCAGGAGCAGAGGACATCCGATTTCAATCGTGAAATACAACTTATATTTTCACGGCTGTGAAATACAGCTTTTTTAAAATAAGCATTATATTGATACATATTTTCCTGTATTTCATTACTTTGTATATAATAACAAGTAATTCATTCTGATTGATTTTCCCATACATATTTGATACAAAAAGCATGGATCTGTCCATCTTGCATCAGGTCGAAATGTCTAAATTTCTCTCCCTGAAGATTCTTTTAGTTAAAAACAGTACAGACCCTGGTGAAATGTTCTGTTTTGATTGTGATGTTTGTGGATGTCTGTACCCTGATCTTGCTTTGTAATGCAGTGTCATTTCTTGTTTTCTCGCTGAGGAAGAGAATGCTGGTTGGTTTACTTTAATTTTGTTTTTGGTGTCACTCATTGGCCATAAGTGAGTTCCCAAAATGGCAAATGTCGATTCATTTGCAAAAAATTAAGTACATTTAAAATTGGTATAATTTCAAAACGAGAAATGCAAATTATCTGAAATTTTGAACATATCACTATTTGCTATTTTTCAACTTCAGAATCTAAAATTATTATAGAAATAATATAACCTAGAGTTCGTGGGTGTTATTCCTTTCGACCACCCCTGATTTCTGAAACAACTTGAAAATTTGATGTGGGTTCTAAACTTCTTCCGTTTTAACATGACTATAGATATTTCTTATTTTCTATATATATTTGGTGATAATGGTGCAAATTTGTTATAATCGTGAGCTTTGAACAAGATGTGTTCTTATCTTCCTTATTTATTCACCGTCATATTAGGGGTGGGCGAGGTATTTGTACCCCTTACCCAAAAATCTAAATTATTGAATGAATCCACTTGGTAACTTCGCAACAAGTATCAGTCTTTCTAGGGTCTATATATGAGTGTTTGAAGCAATAAGTCTTTAAATGTTTCAGTCTGTCAACTGGAAAAGACAGCACCCAGCGATACCTAACCCATTGGCCAAATTTGGCTTTACGAGGGGGTACCCAAACTTTCATACGAAATCATAGGATAGTTCTTCTTAGAAAAATAAATGTTCTGTAAAAATGTATCCCCAAATGGTACTTTCAACTGAAGATAATTATTACACAAATATTATATCACTGGTTATGATGCTTGTGGCACCAATATCAGGACTGACAGTGAAAATTAGCAGATTTTCTTAGGATCCAACCATAGCTTATATCCATCAACATTTATTCAAAACATATTAGCTTCAAATAGAACACTGTTATGATACCTCGCAAAACATACATACCCCATATTCCTGCATTTGTTTAATTAGTTTGTTTTTTACAGCCAAAGTATACTGCAGTTGAATCATTTTCATGGCATTATTTTCCGTCCAGTTCTCTGCTCTGCATTATTTTCTTTTCAGTGTCTATACTAATTTGAACTTAAACAGAATGTTTTTCAGTACATTTCAAATATTTCTGCAAAATTTCAAAAAAAAATATTACAATCTGACATTTTTACAGCAATTTTTCAACACCTGCTATCTTTTTGGAAGAAATGGAGCCAATGTTTGTGAAACACAATATCTCCATAGCAACAGATGATGACATCATACAATTTGGTGATGACATAAACATATACCCTGAATATTTATCCAGGGTAATTATCATTTGAGCCAGTGCACGTGATTTCCAACAATTTGACATTTTGACAAGTGTAGACTCAGATAAGCCTGTGCAGCCTCCTTTTAAGCTTAGAAACTCCAAATGATGCTCGGTCAGTAGCTTAACAATCATAGAATACTCAAGCGACAAGCAAAGGCTCTGATCAGACTGCGCGTATGCGCAGGCTGGTCTGAGGCTTTGCTGGTCGCACATACCAAATTGTTGGAAATCTCATGCACTGGCTCATTTGTGTAAATTGTCTTAATTGGCTTGAAAAGACCATTGTTTCAGATTATATTTTTTGTCCATTTCTTGTAAGCTGATTTGGGAACTCACTTATGGCCACTGAGTGTATGTCTTGCGTTGCTGACTGTTATGCAGATAGTTTTCTCACATCGAGGATGAATAATTCTGATGATTGTGAATGTTGTCAATAATAGCTTTAGAATTTCAAATGATTGTTAATATTGGCAATCTTCGAAATTATAGCAGTAATTGTGAAGGTTATCAATGTATCGAAATTCAGTATAAATCAATATAAATTAATGAAACAGGATAGGATGCAGTGTGTACAATGGGTTTCCTGCTTCTGCACAACGCTGATTCCCCACTCTAAAGAAAGTAAACGTTTTTTTGTGGAAGAAAAAGTCATATGACTTCATTCAGGTCTACGTCTTCTTGCTCCCATATCTAATATACACCAAAATAAACCGAAATGAATTACTCCTCAAATAAGCATAAGAATTTGATCCCCCTTATTTGGTTTAATAAAATATCTTCTCTCAGAACAGGTCAGCAAAATAACTATATCATTTCTTCAACGAAAACACGTCGCAAATGTAGAATGAAAGGGGCCTTGTCGTGAGAAATCCTGATTTTGTTATATAGGAATAACAAAAGCGTAGACCAGTCTGGTCTGCGCTTTTGGACATTATAATTGATAACCTTGCAGATTGCAACGTTTCAATAGTATGACTTTCTGTAAATTAGTCGATAGGTTTTTGAGTGGTGCCTTGCCACAATCCATGAAAACAGAAACTCTTAATATGCTGTTTGCAAATAACAAGTAATCTCCTTTCAAGTCAATGCACTTAGCCCGTCTCTGTCCCTTCAAAATAGAAGGCATTTTCCTGGTACATGTACCCCAAGTACTCTTTTACTGCCTCTATACCACCTTCATTGCTTCCGACCTGTGTGTTACGAAGATAGGATTCAGTTTTGGGAACAGATAGAAGTCAGACGGAGCCATATCAGGAGAAAATGGGGGATGAGTAAGGATTTCAAATCTACATTTGGTCGGCAGTCCACATTCGGTCGCTGCAGTCATGGCAACTTGTGACGTGTGGACAGGAGCGGTGCTCTGCCACCTCGAATTAAGGTAAGGTACAACTTTGGGAACACTGGCTTTTATACGGCGATTTTTCGTGATGACAAAGTCGCGGATAACAATTTTGTCGTCGGATAAAACAATATATATTCGTAAGAGTCAGGTGATTTTAATACAAATTTAATGTAATTGAAATGGAGAGTGGTTTCATTTCTCTCTTATTTTATTACTATGATATTGGCAATGGAGACAGGTTTCACATTGATATAACTGCAAATATCGTATTACTGTAAATTCGGAAATTTTCGCGAGGGTTTTATTTTCGCAAAACTTCGCATATGCGAAGTTTCGTGAAATAAAATCCTCGCGAAATGGAAAAAAATATTCTGTCGTTTACAGATATAGGTAAATCATGCCCTAGTCGCGAATTTTTAACGTCGCAAATGTATCTTTTAACGCTATTCGCGAAAATAAAATTCTCGGGAAAATTTTCGGATTTACAGTACATAATATTATATTCTTAACGTCTTTCTTTTGTTGTCTGTTCATAGACTTTGCACTTTGGCGAATGGTCATTTACAGCCAAACCGGCCTCTCTACTTTGAATCATTTCAAGCTTGTCACTATAACATTTGGTGTTGGGACTCCGCACTGTTGACGTGTATTCCATTAGGTTGCGAACAAGAGTTTACGGTGAAGGCCCCTAACATTGCGCACTTAAGCATTGTAGCCTCCGTTGGATATCATAAGAAAGAAACAAACTTGAACAATTGTTCGCATCATTATACTTTATTTACAAAAAGTTCAAAATGGAAAATATCTTCATGATTTCTGGCAACCTTGATTTAAAGTGCACAACCCCGTGTTTAAGGATAACAAAAGTCGTCCACTAACATTGCGCACTTTCTGCAGCTATTTCAATTTGACGCCGTGACGCCGGTGAGACCCCCAGGGGGGTACTCTCATTTTTTCTGCATACGTAGGCTCGGACCCAGCAACTGCCCTTCACCAAAAAAAAATATCAGGAATTTCAAGCACCCCAAAAAAATATTTGAAATTTTAGCAACCCAAAAAATACCCCCAATTCTGTACCTTGACCTTAAAAAAAGACCTTAAAATGCATAGAAATGACCTCTCAATATAGTCCAATTTTGTGATGACCCCAAAAAAATATCCACAAAATTTTCATACCCAAAAAAATATTTATTTTTCTGAAAACCCCAAAAAATATCGAAATTCAAAATTTTGAACCCAAAAAAATGGACCGAGCCTACGTATGTATGAAAATATCAGAGTACCCCCCCTGGGGTGAGACCCCTCGGTCTCGAGTCAAGCACTCTACCACTGAGCCACTGCGCTCCCTTGAAATTTCAATAACTTCTCTTTGATAAATTACTTTTGCAAAATAAACAAAATATACCAGGGAAAGTAACGCAAGGTTGTTCTAATCAATAACTTGATTCCAAGTAAATAATTTGAAACCTTGGCCATTTGAAATTACGGTCAGAAAGTTTTTAATAACATTTTCGAATTTTTACCAAAATTCCCTCGTGCTCAGCAGTGAAAGCATAAAGTGAAAACTTTTCCTTTTTTTTCTCTTTCCAAAAGCAACACGATATTAAATAACAAAAAGATTTGATCTGATGGAATGTGGCATAGTCACTTGGGCTAGTGCGAAATGTTAGGGGCTGCGCAATGTTAGGGGACGTCACTAGCTGTATATGTCATGTCTTCTTATGCTGGGTTTTGCGACTTAACTTCAAGCGCCAAGAAAATTTGCATCTTTGTTTGTTAGGTTTGTTTCTTTACGACCCAGTTAACAGCTATGGTCATATCGGGACGGTCGGATCACCTAACCACACTTTTTTCCCTCGGCAAGCTTGACATGAACTTTCGCTTGTATCTGACAACAACCCTTCTTGAATAAGCGGAAGAGAGGAGATTGGTCCCAGATTTTTTTATGATCAATCTCCACGAAAGTATAATTGACGAACATTATTGAAGAACTCAAGTATAGAAGCAGACAGCGTGAACCCAGATCAGGAGACGGTTTGAGCAGCAAACGTTTCTGAAACGTTTGTGGTTGGTTGTGTGAAGGTTTATCACAACAAATTAGTGATTGCAAACAAAGGCCTTGCTTTTAAATTACTGTTTTAGCTGAATTAGTATATTTCGTTTTATATTATTTTTTTCAATACAGTACAACCAATACAATACAAATAATTTATTCAGGATAAAACATCAGTACAGTGTTTACAGCCATTTAAACAACTTACACAGTGTGAACAAAAGATAGAGGGATAGGATACTTTTCAGAAGAGTGAATCATATGAAACATCAATGGGGTATATACAAAAAAGTTTTACAATAAATGCTCGTCTAATAGAACAAAACATTTTTAATACGAAACTGCAACATACATCAAATTAAAGCGTCTGGCATACCAAGTAAGTTTCACTTAGTTCATCTGCCTTATTATTTTATACATTGATGAGCCCTTATGGCTATCAATGGGCGTAATATTGAAGTTATAAGGCAAAATGTGTTTAGTCATGCAAGAGTCATGGTTATTGGTGTCAGCAGTGACCTTAAATGCCATCAATTGCCGGCATTTTTTCATTTATGACAATTGTTGGCATTTTAACATTTATGAGCATGCAAATTTTTATGCTCAGTTGAGTTGAGCATGAAAAAAGTTTTATTATCTCAAAGCGAGAGTAGGCTCTAGAGAAGATTCTTGTTCTCGAACCATGTTTATCGAAACTAAAATTGTGTTAACCAGTGCTGTTTTCAGTATTCTGGGACATTTAAGTTACTTGTTAATTTATTTATTTAATTCTTGTTATCCTCTTATGAAAAATAAGTATTTAGCTAGCAGGCTAACTAAAATGTTCCATCATTACTCAATGGCGGATCCAGAGTGGGTTCAGGGGGTTCGCTTGAACCCACCACCCCGCCTCCCGTTTTTTAATATCCTATAAAAATGAAATAATTTGGTCTCAGTGAGACCAAATTATTTCATTATCATGGGATATTTAAGAAAAATGAGATAAAATCAGCAAAACGAACCCCCACACCTTTATACACATGACCGCCCTTCTAGAAATCCTGGATCCGCCCCTTGTGGCTTCAGAAGCTTTCATTATAACCGATTATATTAAGCCCAATATTAGCAATAATTTCAACGCGCGCGTTATTCATCGGAGAGATATGTATCTGATAACATTTAATTCAAAACAATTGAATATGATGCGTCATAAAACCTTTTATTTCTAGTTTTACACTTAAAGTGTGGCCCTTGGGCTTCAAGATTTGCTCATTTTAGAAACAATAGTATCATACGCAGATCAGTGTAAGCTAAACTCTTGAGCATAAAAGTTAGATTAATTTTATATCTCTTCATCAACATTTATCAAGCGAGGTAGCGTCTGGACTTTACGCCATTTATTACACGTTTTACTGAAAGAGTAACAATACGTTTAGTTACCTGGCCCCGATGTTATAAAACTTTTTTCATGCTCAACTCAGCTGAGCACGTAATCCTTCCTGCTCATAAATATTAAAATACCAACAATTGTGTCTTTACTGGGATGTTATGGCGCAAGATGATACAGTTACTTTCGAATAAAACCACGCCTCATTTTCAGCTTACCTTTGTCTAAGGTAGATCGGTCCTAATTACGCATTCATCAGGTATAGCCTTTACTTTGACCCAAAAGCCTTATAATACATCTTTCAACAAAGCACGTGGTAGATGCACACCTAGATGCGCCGTGCTGTAACATTCTTATCGGAGCTTTGTTGGCAGAAAGTTTCGGTTTTCAGTGATGCTGACTTAAGATCTTGCATGATGATAAGTATATCGACGAATCTGGATAATTGCAATGCATTCATAGAACACACAAGGAGATTACACTTAATGGTTATAGTTAAGCAATATTGCTCGCAACTCATTCGCATCTTAACCCAGTTCAGACCAAAAGCTACAAGCAATAAAGGCAGGATTGCCCATCGTATATACTGAGGGGTCACAGTTATAATTCCCCCAAAAAAATATTTCTTTCGCTGAAGATCAATTTGGTGTATGCAAACAGTGGAGACCCTGAGTAAATGCCATATGCCGCGCCATTTCATCTGGGCCTTCTCTGTTTGTCAAAGTAACTTAGCTCCTATTTAATGTTTTATTGTTTTATATCTTTTGTTAAAAAATTTCCATGAAAAAAAATAACAACAAAATAAAAAAAAGCAAACAAAAACACACACACACAAAATAGCAACATAAACATACCCCCCCCCCCCCCAAAAAAAAAAAAAAAAAAAAAAAAAAAAAAACAAAAACAAAAACAAACAACAACAACAAACAAACAAAAAATGATGACTTATTAAAGATGATGTGGTTAACCCACATAAATCTGGCGTCTTTTTGTGGGACAAATGCAAATAATGTGCCCAGATCAGACTTTTTGCAGCGTCTGATGCACCATATGACCAGTTTATCCCTAGTCGTTTCGTCCCAAATTTGATGCCTAGACGTCTAAAAGACGAACTTGACTTGGAGCGAAACAACACGGATTCCGTCTGATCAGGACTCCACTGTTTGCTTACATAATTTTCATTACCACCCCCCTTCCCCCCCCCCCCCCCACACACAAAACAAAAAAACACAACAAAAAACGGACAACACCCGTACCCAAAACAATTAAAACGGAAATGTATACTGGTACAATAAATAAAAGTGAGAAATTCCATTCTGCTTAAACCGGTTAAATGACACAGAATGACTTACATCTACGAATCAATATCTTTGGGTGAGATCAAAGTTCATTTAATTAGCACAGCTTATCACGATGGTTTTCAAATTGTTGCTTTGTCTTTCATCGCCGAATTTTCCTTACCGGTTTGCTGTTTTGTTTTTTACATAAATCATTTATAAGTTAAATTTTCGGATCACTATGCAATTACGAAAACGGATTCCGAATAATTTCATTGCATAATAATTAGTGAAGCCAGCGCACTATTGTTTTGTTTGTTTGTTTTTGTTGCTTTACGTCCCAAGTCAACAGTTATGGTCATTGCGGGACGGTCAGATCACCTAACCACACTTTTTCCTGGGCAAGCTTGAACAAGTAGTTAACTAGTACTTCGTGCACATACTTTCGCTTGTAACTGACAACAACCCTTCTTGAATGATTCAGCGGAAGGGAGGAGAATGACCGTAGAAATTATTTCATGATCAATCTCTACGAAAGTATGGGACCGGGCCGAGATCGAACTTGCGACCCCTGGATCTGCAGTCAGACTCGCATATGTTGCCAGACACGTTACCGACTGCGCTACGCGGCCCGGTCCAGCGCACTATTGTAGCAAAGCAATTATAATGTGTATCTTTTACGTACATTTATTATTTTCGGATTTGAAAGGCATCATTATCTGACGATAGGGAGCATTTATAAATACATTCTTTGAGTATCACGCCTGCGCAGACAATGTTAGTTTATTAAATGCTAGACTGGTTCTCTCCCTTTAATAGCTTGTCAGCATATTAAGTCGTAATATGCATTAGACTGGTTCTCTCCCTTTAATAGCTTTTCAGCATATTCAGACAGGTAACTACTAGCCGCCATTGCGCCTACGTATAGCATACACACTGACGTCATGAGTGACGTGGTATTGGAAAATACCCTTGACTTAAAGTGCATTTTTAAACAGGCCGTTTTATTAAAGGGGACATATTAAAGTTCTAATTCCAGTAAAATTTGGAAGAAAATGGTACTAAGAGCTAAACATATCATTTTTTGTGGTAAACAAATAAGAATATATTCGCTAATTAGACCGTTGATTAATTAGTGCCGATAATTTATTATCCTGCTTATCTCCCTTGATTTCTGTAGCGGCGAGTCACTTCCCTTTGATTTGTGATGTCACAAGGGCAGTTCGTCCGATGACTGTGTGTTGACTGTATTGTCGCAGTGAATAATGCAGCACATATATCGCCTTTGATAGCGATTTAAATGATGTTTCAGGGTAGACATTGACGAGTCTGGACCAATAGGCTACTGTAGCACACTTATCAATATTCCAACGAGTTCCTCGGAAGTTGAAGACCCGTTGAAAACATAATCGTAGGCTCACATCGGCAGCCGCCTATAGGGCATAATAAAATTGTATGTCTTTGTTAATCAAAACCCATTTATATAGATTCTAGGTCTACTATTTGTCTACATGACAAAATGCTCAAGTTTATCAAATACAAAAAACGGGTGACGTTGTCGTATCACACCGGCATGCGACAATAGCGAACGCATTGATTAAAACTTGATCGGCGACAACAACGTTTTCTATTTTCAAACGATGATCGTGTTCCGCAAAATAAATTGTTATCGATTGCAAAAAATGTAATTTTGCGATCAAAAAGGATATTTTGGACTGTCGGAAACGCAGTTTTGCGTTTTTTGAGAATTTGGAATCAAGATCGCCGGGCTACATGTATGTACGAGCCAACTCAGTAAGTTCACTGACTTGAACACCGATTAGTTTTTTTGTTTGTTGAATTTATTATTGTCTGTTACGAGGGCTGTTCAAATATGAATGCAAGTGGCTTCATAACTTTCTTCACATATATGCTACGACAAAATGGTAAACGTTTCTATAAAGGACTGTATGTCACCTTTAAAGTGGCACCAGTCCAAAAGAAAAATACAGTATATTTATCGAGTTATAGCCCTTTGAATGAGGGTCGCGTGTGTATACTAACAAACTCAAAGCTTCGAACATATACCAGTGATAGAGACGAGCGTATAATTCTTCGAAGAACAGGTGAAATTTCTTGAAATTTTAAGGAAGTATCCCCATACTCTTTCATAATGATTCTGTGAAAGTTGCGAAAATCCGACATGCTTTTGTTAAATTACAACGAATCGTTTTCACTAAAGTCTCTTTATACTTGCAAATAAATGGTAAACAAAACATCACCTTTCAGTTTTCAGTTAAACTTATCTATAACAAAATGCACGAAACATCATTTGGACTAGTTTTAACTCAAAGACAATATGTTGATCGCTCATACTGAGTTGTTGCTACAAATTATTGATGGATAGTGGGTAATTTTAAACCGCTGAAAAGCATTTTTGTCAAGTCAAAAATGCCTTAAGTGAAAGGGGTTATAGAATTTATACTTATTTTTTATCATAGCATTGTGGCTTTATTCTAAATTTGAAGGTAAACTTTAAGTTTGACCACTTTAGGCATTATTTACAATAAAATTACTTACCTGGTCTTGAGGACTAGACAGATTGAACATATTTTAATACGTCATTAAGAAGCAGAAACATGCTTGAAAAAATTATATAAAGTGGGATAACTCTTTAAATAGAGGACGGATTATTTTGAAAACTTCCTTATGACATATTTAGCATGTTTTAAGCAAAACGCAAAGAAAACGACACAGCGATGTTTATTATTCCATCACCAGTAGATAACTCAAAATGACTTTTATTATGATATGAATGACGTCACAAACGTGCCTGTTTACTCGAGATTGAAACAGGATTATATTTTTTTTTCCTGTAAGCAACTTTTAAATCGTACTTAAACTTGCATTTAAAATTTGGTGCCATTTTGTCTAAAACTTACAAAGATATGACACTATATCATAGATGTACCAAAACGTGCATTGCAATTTGCTTCAGAAAAACTTCAGTATACAGGAATAACCTTTATATAAGGGTCTGTAACTCGAGAAATATAGTGTGTGTTTCTTTATGTTTGGTGCCATTTTAAAGGCGACAAATAGTTCTTTCAAGAAAGGTATAACATTTTGTCGTAGCATATATGTGAAGAAAGTTATGAAGCTACTTGCATTCATATTTGAACAGCCCTCGAATGTCGCATTAGTTTTTCTTTCTTCCTTTTTTTTGACCACTTGCCCATCGGAATCATTTTACGCATTTCTTGAGACAAGACGCTTACAATGAGCACATTGACAAATTATAGCAAGCTCATGCGATTTTCATTCTTGCACCGAGGGATCAGACGAGCTTGCGCACATGCAGTATCGCAAGGGTCTCCTCCAACAATATAGACATAAAATAGAGACCCATCCAGTATCCAAGATCGGGCCACTATCGGCCTACTGGCGGCGCCGATGGCGACTCAGGCCCTTAGCCCCGCTAGATGGCTGCGCAACCATGTATGAAGGATTCCTTTACGAATACCAAAACTGTGGCTTTGGGCGCATGTCGACCCGAGGATTATACATGTAGATTGACAACCTATTGATTTTAGTTGCACGTGGCCCAGGAATTCTACATGACAAAATGCATGTCATATCAGACTCGCCATTTAGTCACCGAAATCAAAGAGCATATTGCGTGAGCATCTGCTAAGTTCAAATTCTGATCCAACACAGATCCCGGTTTTTATATTTTCTACAAGAATATAAACTATTAATGCGTTCATTGGAAGCGTCTCGCGAGACGCTTTCAAAGAACACAGAAAAAGCGAGCTCATGAGATTTTAGTACTACCAATAAAGTCCAAAACACTTATCTGCGCACAGTCTTGACAGTTTCTGCCACTCTCACACACAGATAACTTAGGAGCATAGTCGGTGATGAAGAAGCAGGGCAACCGCTCTGCTAGGCTCTAGCCCCACTTAAGATGGCTGCGCATGCATGTATAAATAATTTCTAAAAATATGCGGTAAGTGCAAAAATTCACGAGCCGGCTTTGAACTCTCTCTCTCTCTCTCTCTCTCAATTAACTGATGCCGTAATGAACATTCACCTAGCCACATAGCCTACATTATTTTGGTGCGTCATGCATGAATGTTTTAATTTTCGGTGATTAAACATGGGCGGACCCAGAGGAGGGACAGGGGGTCCGGACCCCCCCCCACAAAAATATAGGGCTTCTTAGCAATACTGGTCTGGATCCCCTGAAAAATCACAAGGCTACAAAGCCAGCATTCACGGTTAAGCCATCATCGGCACGCCAACGAAACGCCGTTTCGCTGGCGGGCCGACGATGGCCCGCTTATCGTGGTATTTGGATCCTCTATCCCCTCATCAACTAAAAATGTTTATAAAACAAGAAGTTATCTTGTTGACTTTAACTCAAGCCTTAAAGCGCCAAGAAAAAAATGCATCTGATAATGTCGTCTGCTGAAATCGTCTGCTGCAAATACTTGCCTAACAGTCCTTACGAATTAAGTAGAGAAGCAAACAGCGTGAACCCAGAACAGACTGAGCAGTCTGATCTGGGTCCACAATGTTTGCCATAGAGGCTTCTTAAACATTTCAGCAGACGAGAAAGCAGACGACTTTTGTTGCGATTGGCGCATTACGGGTTAAAGCATCAGGTCTGTTAAGCATAGTGATCCAGGTGATCATGAAGCTAATAGTATATCGACAATGAACATTATGATCCTTATCTTTTATACCAAGAATGCATCAAATGTGTACATATGTATGGTTGCGGACGAACGGATAGGCTTAGGGAAGGAAAATGGATAACGCCAAAGCCATACACATCCACAATTCTTGGAGGAAACCATATCCTACGAATTAATGAAAATTCTAAGCAAACACTTCTGATCCTGCGGAGTTCGAGTTAGTGAAATCACAGGCGCCTGAAGTTTTGTCTTTAATAAAATCCTGCTAAATGGTTTCAGATATCATCAACGTAATTTCATAGGAGAGGGCCGAACGACCTCCTCGGGAAGCAATTGGACTTGATTCTCGAGGGAGGGGTGGCGAGTCCATATCAGCATTCTGACCTCCTTGCACCCCGCATCCCTCCTCTTGGATCCGCCCATGATAGGGATCTGGTAAGTGTAACTTAAACTAGAACAACTTTTCGTATGGTTAAAGGCAAGTAACCATACATTCTGCGTGCTGCAAGAAACTCACACAAGAGTACATTAACGCAACTCATGGTAGCATAAATTAGGAAATAGCGCCTTTGGAGTGGCCTAACTGCAATAACAGTGAAAGTATTATAAACTAAAGGCGGCACCTCATGAATGCGTAATTAGGACTGGTCAACCTTAGACATAGGTAAAAGCTGAAAATGAGGCGTGGTTTTATTCAAAAGTAACTGTATCATCTTGCACAATGACCTCAGTTTTGACACAAAACACATTATTTAGTCCTCAGAACGCCAGCAAAATAACAGCATCTGAAAATTTTTATTTTAACATAAGCATAGAGGCAAACATTATGAACCCAGATCAGACTGCTCCTAAAGGAGCAGTCTGATCTGGGTCCACACGGTTTGTCTATGATGCTTCAAATATTTTATTGGACGACAAAAACATTCATTTTGTGATTATGCGCTTTATGAGTTCAGTGTGTTTTGGTTAGGATTTTCATGAAACGCCCAAGCAACTTATTTATTCCTTTCTTTAGCAGACGAAATAGCCGAAGCACGTCCAGATATGAATATTTAAGTTGCCGCCTTTACAGTAAGCGAAAAGTCTATTAATATAGGTACTGGTAAATTTTGAACTCATTGGACGGGTAGTTCTGAAGCAAATAACTTCTAGTCGAACCTAAAACAAGGTAAGATATAACTGTTATTTCATCCAGACTTCTATTTCTCGTGCTACACCATGGACTCGTCTGATCTTTGATCCATCTAAGGTCAAAATTTACCAGTATCATAATAATAAACCCAACAGCTTCATATACTATATAATACAGAATGGACCTCATTGCGACAAAACCTGTCTCTGGGGCTTCCGACATAGAGAGACACAAACCAGTCTCCTCAACTACCGAGACTAGCTGGAAAATTGAGATTTCGTTTGAAGCAAGTTTAGATATGATGCTTTCTAAGCAGCGAATAACAAAGGTGCTGAGCAGTCTGCGCGGATGCGCAGGCTGGTCTGCGCCTTTGTTGTTCGCCGACCCCGAAGACAGGTTTTCTCGCGTCGAGGCCCAAATTATACAGAACTAATCCCGCTTTTAAAGTTAACTAGATTTCCAAAAAAGTGTTATGTGCGACCAGTAATGGCTCATACCAGCCTGCACATACGCGCAGTCTGATCAGAGCCTTTGCTTGTCGCATGACTATTCTATGATTGTTAAGCTACTGACCGAACTTCATTTGAAGTTTCTCAGTAAGCTTAAAAAGGGCTGCACAGGCTCGTCTGAGTCTACACTTGTCAAAATGCCACATTGTTGGAAATCACATGTCGCGGCTCAATTATAAATGATAAAAACAATTGTTTTCTATATCGTTTAGGTGAAACATGCGGTGGCAGTCTGACAGAATTTCCAGGGACGTTCAGGACTCCGGTCGCTTTTAAACGTCGCATTTACCCACACAACCAAGATTGTGAATGGACGATTACTGCTGACGAGAACACAATCATATACTTAGTATTTGACTACTTCTTACTCGAAGACAGTACCGATTGCATATTTGATGCTCTAGAAGTAAGTTTTTTTTATTTCGTCGCCTGCGGAGCATGTCAGACACTACACTACATAGGGATCATCTATATGGCGTTGTGTCGCCGTCGCATCTTTTGTATACTTTTGAAATACAGTTCTTCGGTAAATGAAAAGGCTTTAATGTAGGTGAACAGGACATACTCTGGTTAGACGCTACCTTGGGTGATCACCTCATTTGGGTCTGCACTGTTCGCTAATGTCAAATTCTTAGTACAGCAGTCTGATTGCCATATAAGTATTGCTTCAATAGGACTTGAAACGAGTCTGCAATTGTTGATTTACTTAAATATGCACTACCTTATTATGCTCCAGTCACACGCACACTTACGGACTCTGCGGATGGTACGTAAAGCCCGTCCGCATCTATCCATTCATTCCATAACGATTCGTATCACATCCACAGAGTCCATAACAGTCCGTAAATTATCGCAGCGCCCATTCCATCCGCGCCCAAATTTTGAAAAAAAAACAAAAAACAGTTTTGCGGATGAAAACAACGCAATGGTGCATAACGCTAGGCATTTATACGTAATTAGTATCATATCCGTATCTCATCCGCATCTAAACCTATCAAAACCTATCATTCCGCAGTCGACCCATTGTTGTGGACTGATACGGTTTTCATTGGGATCGTTACCTTAAGTAACGCTTAGTTACTAATCTCGTTCGGTGTATTGTTAGGGGCGGTTACTTTCAGAAGCGTTGCTAACGTTCCAATATTGAAAGTTACTTATATATGCATATCGTTGCGGATAGTTGCAAATTATGGAAGGATTTTCCTGCCGAAATTCCATGTGCCCAATTTAGTTTTTTTTTTTTTTAAGTTTGCAATTTAATTTCGTAAAATATGTCATTGTAGCATGTGGATTGCCTAATGATAACAGCTTGGATCAACGGATGTTGCTGAAGAATTAAAAAATAATACAAAGTAAACTGTAAATAGCATCAACAACATAATAAAGTGACACGAAACGAGCATTGAATATTGTCGGTAATACCGCGCTTCTTTCTATGTTAGATATTTTGACGCCAGAGGGCGCGCATTCATTTATAATTTATAGAGTATCCCTTTTTCGGAACACATCAATTAATATCGGAAAACGGTGTCAGGGGACGTTTTGACTGAATGGTTTGTCCGAAAATGGGATCTGCTTATTTTTAAATAAATATATCGAAAAATTCAAGCCTTTCAACTTTCGTCCTTTTGTAAAACGTTTGTTATAGGATGCAAGATAATTTCGTACAGAAACATCCATGTAGAATGCCATCAATATAAACTCATTTAAACCTTAAAAATGAATATCAACGAAAACATTACAAAGATGAAAACGTCTTAAGTTTAAAGGGAAGCAACCTAGTGGAAATACAAGTTAAAATTTTGAGAAAAGATTAGTACCAACTTTAGCACATCTACATCTACATCTATGTGTTACGACACTCTGTCAGACTTGACCATTATGTGTCGGGTGACCAAGAAAGAAAAGAAAGATTGAATATAGGCAGGAAGAAGTTATGTACAGTATAATGAAGGAGTACAGAAAATAATAAATAAGCTTAAATTAGGACAAATGAAAATAATAAAAATATGATAGGAAAGGGAGAAGGAATAAAGTTTTTCCAGTTGCATTTTCACCACTCTGAATAGACCAATCCGGCTACCCTGGGGGCTAAGGGCACCAGGCCCACCGGCACAGCTCCATCCTTCCTCATAGCTACTTAGCAACTGGGGCCTGCAATGGTAAATAATAAATAAAAAATTCGAGAGAGAGAAGGAAGATGGTCACCAAGAACCGGAACCGGAACTGTTCCACACAATATTACTTTGCAAGAGATAAGACCCAGAGTATTCATGATTCCATGAACCTTCCAAAAACCGAATTTATTTCTTAAATGATTGAACTTTTTCATCCAGGGTTGCGAGTTTGACCCCAGCCCAGCCCCATACTATTGGGGAGATTGATCATGAAATAAGTTGCCTGCCAATTCTTCTCTCTTCCGCTGAGTCAAGAAGGGTTTTTAGTATATGCACGAAGTACTGGTACTGGTTAACTACTTTGTCAAGCTTGCCTAGTAAAAACGTGTGGTGTACATGTTTTGTGTCTCAAAAAGCTGTCTTTCTGTACAACAGTCTGCTCAGATACAGAGACTAGCGTATTGACTGGAATTTCGCTTGTTGCAGGCTACGATATGATACTTTCAAATAAGGGAATAACAACGGCGCTGATATGCTAGAAACAAAGTTACAATCTTCTAGCTAGACTCTGTAGCTGAGCAAGCAGGTTTGTGCATGCATCCTCGCGAGAAAACCTGTGTTCTACAGATTGAAATTAAGGCTATGGCAAGCTAACATAAACTTAAGGAAAAAAGAAAGGCAACGGGTGGAAATATAATTTTTGCATGGTTAAATGATGGTTTGATGAAATCTCTTTTGGAATTGTCTAATTGATTTTTTGTAGCATGTGATGAAATTACAAAACGTCATTTCAACGCTAGAGTTAACGCTACACGGTGAAAACATATGTAAACGTAACATGCGACGTGAACGTCAGAATTAAGAGTAGTAATGGGTGGCACTATGGCACAATTTTTTTAAGCCTGAAAAGAACTTCAGGCTAAAAATTTGTGCCATAGATGCCTACCCTGGTAATCTTGAGTGACTAGCTGTGAATAACTTAGTTTATTTTTGGGATTATTCTGGCTGGATCTATGATTGTGATAGTTTCCTGGGCTATTGGGGAATAACTTAGTTTATTTTTGGGATTATTCTGGCTGATAGTTTCCTGGGCTATTGAGAATAACTTAGTCTATTTTTGATTGCTTTGTGATAGTTTCTTGGGCTATTGAGAACAACTTAGTTTATTTTTGAGGGCTATTCTGGTTGGGCCTATGATTGTGATAGTTTCCTGGGCTATTGAAAATAACTTAGTTTATTTGCGTGAAGATCGATCTGATTGTGACAAATTCCTACCTGGTAGGCATATTGTGGTCATCTTTTTATAAAGACTAACTTTACTTGCATCACAAACAACAGGGTTCCTAATTTGCGTATCGTACATCTAGTACGTTGCAATAGCGAATTACATTTTACGTAAGGAATTTTGGGTTCATGAAGTTCTGCGTATCTTATAGCCTCTTTAGAAAAATAACTTAGATATTCAAGGTTAATATCTGTAGCCAAGAAATATTACATTTAGCACAATTTTTCGCTTCTCACGACTTTCAATGATAAGTTACGTCATAAAGATTATAAATGACGTCATTGAAAAGCAAGTAGTATCTTCTAAAAGCGACAACAAGTATAACTTTTCGAAACAATAGATAACTTGGTCATTTTAAGAGGAAAGGTATTCAGATATGATGGGCCTTTTTATCATTATTTTAGCTTTACATTTTGGTCAGACTCTTAGCTTGATTTTAACTTAGTACTTTTAATAGTTGATTAGGGTAATTATATGCTAAAAGTTAAATTGTATAGAATGTCGCTTGAGGTTGCATCTCAAGACCTCAACTCCTAGATGTAATATTCTGTAGAATCAGTTAGGACTTTGAAAATAACTCAGTCATTTTATCTAGAGTAGGTGTGTACTTAGCAATGATAAGTCTGCTTGATTGTTTCTAAGGATGATACTTTTTCAGGTTCTTGCATGGTGTCTTATTTGATAGCTAGTATCAATCTTTTGATTAAGTTAGAGCTTCTGTTGATACGTTAGATAATCATCATTGGCATGTAATGGTATTGGGGTTTAATGATAAGATGTTGATGAAAGTGTCCATGTCGCTTGAGATGTGGATGCAATGTGGACCTTCACACGTAAAATGTGGATGCAATGTGGATCCACCACATCTCCACATTTTGAAGGTGGATGTAATTTGGAGCAATGTGGATGTATTGTGGAGCAATGTGGATTTCCACATTTCAAATGTGAATAAATGCAGATATATTGTGGGTCAGCATAATGGAAATTTACGTTAATTCTAGGATAAATTTGAAATTAATGTGGACCACCACACTAAAAATGTGGATCCACCACATCTCCACATCTTGACAATGTGGATCCACCACATCTCCACATTTCCACAATGTGGTGTTTCCACACCTACACATTCGACAATTTGACTTATACCCTCTCTCAATTTCAGGTAAATTTCAGCGCTGGCTGAAATAACTATGATTGTGATGGTTTTCTGTTCGTATCCACTAGTTGATCTATGATAGTTTCCTGGTCCTGCTGTGGTAATATATAAAATAACTTAGTCAAATTCAGCTTTGAAAATAACTTAGTCATTTTAGAGGGGTATAGAGTGTCATATGTGTGTGTGTAATAGTCAAGGCTACTAAGTTCTATGCGTCTTAAGAGTCTCTTGGTCAATCAAGACCTCAACTCCTAGAGGTATCTCTCTGTAGCGTTAAATAGTGTATGGCTAGCCGTCTCAAGCTTACTACTACTTATTTTTTAATAAAAAGAACAACAAAGACAAATGAATATTTCTATAACTTTATTGCCCCGCTAACTATAACTGAATACAATGACAGAGGATTAGGGCCGTCCCTCTGTTCATTGTTTACACTAAGAGAAATTAAAGAATATATGCCATCATACAAAGTAGAATTCTATTAGAATGTTTTAAACATTGATCCAGAGCCTAGTTGACTCTGAGTATATTTTGGTCCAAAGTTGTTCTGTTGCAGTTGACTTGGTGCATATTTTGATCCTGAACTCTGTTGTAATGAATCTGATTCATCATCTTCACCTAAGGAATAGGTAGGTGGGTCAAATTCTTCAAGTTTCCCATCCAAGAGGTATCTTTGTTTTTAATAGCATATTTCAAAGCGTCATCCTCATCAAAGTCATCTTCATCTCGTAGTCGTTTTGCTGTATCTGTTATCTTCTTGTGCAAGGGATCTTTCTTCATTGCCTTGGAAAATTTAAGGAAGGCCTTGTATTGGCCAATGGCTTCTGCTCTGTATCTTGGTTCTAGTTTATCGAAAGTGACCTCCTCTGCTTCATCTGTGTTCATGTCTTGATTTTTCTCTATTATATGTTGTACACCTTCATTGAATGTGTCTTGTAAGATACTATGAGCTCCATCAACGAAAAATGTCCAAGGATCAAACTTGCTCTTTTTTCTAGAATACTGTTGGTCTGCATCATCTTCATCAGTATAGTCTGTATCACTATCGTCGTGAATACCATAATCTTTATCTTCATATTTCCCAAAGATGTCTTCCTTTTGATGACTTCTGGAAGTCTCTGCATCAGATTCTTCAGACATAGTAAATTCTTCATTTTCTGACATTGTTTCTGACTCCATATCTTCACTGCAGATACCACTTGTCAGATGTCGTCTTAAACTGTCTGATCTTGCAAACTGTCGTTCACACTTTTGACACTGATGTTGACCCATTGAAATCGTTTTGGTTAATGAACAGCTTCTCCTTAATTGTATCCTTTTATACTTGTAGTGACATACAAACTCACAGTTTTGTCAATATTTCTCACAAAAATATGACATTTTCTACTCTGCCTTATTATTTGCATGTACTTCTTTTGCTGCAACACTTGAGAGAGGACTGCATTTTCTCGTTTTGCTGCTCTCTTTTGCAGAAGAAAAATTATTTCTTTTATCACATCTTTGCTCAATTATATTTCTTCCATTCATACATTTCTTCTCTAATGGCATTCTTTCTAGTTGGTTTCCTATCAGCTTACGAAGTTCTCTATGGCACATTCTACAGTACGTTGTTGGTCTTCCTTGCTTGAGTTTACTATCCAACGCTGTGCTCAGTCTTTTCATCAGATATCGAATTTGTCCATAGCTCATATGATATTTAGTTGATCTTTTAGATGCAGTTGTGTCCATATCATCACTGCAGCTTGTATTTTTCTGTCTTGCTGAGAGATCCATTCTTCCTCTTGTAGTGTTTGAAGAACAAAAGAAGTGTCAACCAAAACCATCATATTTATGCTGAAAACAAAATTGCTCAACTTTTTATACGTTTGAAATGTAATTTTACTAAAGTTTTCCCACCAACAAAAGGGACAGACCTGCCAATTTCATCTTTGATATCAATATGAACCTGATCAATATAAGATTTTGCCAAAGGTACATAATGCAAATTCACAAATTCTTGATGCGATTGAGTGCTATATTTTGACTGTTTATAAGAAACAATTCTAAGTATAGGAGCTGTTATATTTCCAACGTAAGTGTAATCTGCAACATCAGAATAAACAAACATCTGATGGTGAGTCATGTTCAAATCAACAGCATATGTAAAAACCTGATTATCACTCCCAATCAGTTTATTTGAAAGATCAGGATTCAATCCAAGTATTTCTCCAAGAGACTTTGAAAATCTAATTTGGACTCTATTTGGATTTTCAACATGTAAGTTTACACGGTTACCTGATTTCTTATAACTTAATGTGATCATACTGTGGATTTGACGTAGAATAGCTCCATATTTTTCTTCAATTGCAATCTGAATTTGCTCTACTAAGTGCTGAGGCGAATTATTGTTTCCTGCTGGGATAAACAATTTTATTTCAGGACAACTTCCATCTTTCACGCATACAGTATTCATTTTACTTTTCCCCAGTCTTTCCAAAACATTCTCATCGTAGAAGTAAACATAAAAATAGTTGCTGTTATGTGAAATGTTATATACTTCGGAAGGAGTCATAATTTCTACCAATGCTACAACCCATTGTTCTTTCTGGACTTGAATAGGATGATTTAGCTTTGTGGTGAATGAGAACTGTTTATTTTTAGGGAAAATATCCATAGAGCTATCACTTAGTAAGCTCAGATAAAATTCATCCATGATCTAATATGTGAAACAACCACCACACTTAATAGAAATATAATGACAATTAGACTTCGCTTAACGTCATACATATGAAATGGCTACTCTCATATTAATTATATGAAGATGAAATATATATCATGCAATCTTTGTATGTAATGCAGATCTGAAATAGCAACTATGTGAAGATGTATATTCCACGTTTTAACCCTAGACATATTCATTAACTTGTCAAATATGTAAATGTGGAAAATTCACAGTGTAAAGAGGTTGATAATCTCTCTGAAAGCTGTCATAGCGAATGTACCATGCTACTATCAACTTGAGAGATTGAGAGAAAATAGAATTGATTGTAGAGAGGGTACAAGTCAAATTGTCGAATGTGTAGGTGTGGAAACTCCACATTGTGGAAATGTGGAGATGTGGTGGATCCACATTGTCAAGATGTGGAGATGTGGTGGATCCACATTTTTAGTGTGGTGGTCCACATTAATTTCAAATTTATCCTAGAATTAACGTAAATTTCCATTATGCTGACCCACAATATATCTGCATTTATTCACATTTGAAATGTGGGAATCCACATTGCTCCACAATACATCCACATTGCTCCACATTACATCCACCTTCAAAATGTTGAGATGTGGTGGATCCACATTGCATCCACATTTTACGTGTGAAGGTCCATATTGCATCCACATCTCAAGCGACATGGACACTTTCATCAACATCTTATCATTAAACCTCAATTCTATTACATGCCAATGATGATTATCTAACGTATCAACAGAAGCTCTAACTTAATCAAAAGATTGATACTAGCTATCAAATACGACATCATGCAAGAACCTGAAAAAGTATAATCCTTAGAAACATTCAAGCAGACTTATCATTGCTAGGTACACACCTACTCTAGATAAAATGACTTAGTTATTTTCAACGTCCTAACTGATTCTACAGAATATTACATCTAGGAGTTGAGGTCTTGAGATACAACCTCAAGCGACATTCTATACAACTTAACTTTTAGCATATAATAACCCTAATCAACTATTAAAAGTACTAAGTTAAAATCAAGCTAAGAGTCTGACCAAAATGTAAAGCTAAAAAAATAATAAAAAGGCCCATCATATCTGAATACCGTTCCTCTTAAAATGACCAAGTTATCTATTGTTTCGAAAAGTTATACTTGTTGTCGCTTTTAGAAGATACTACTTGCTTTTCAATGACGTCATTTATGATCTTTATGACGTAACTTATCATTGAAAGTCGTGAGAAGCGAAAAATTGTGCTAAATGTAATATTTCTTGGCTACAGATATTAAAGAGGCTATAAGATACGCAGAACTTCATGAACCCAAAATTCCTTACGTAAAATATAATTTGCTATTGCAAAGTACTAGATGTACGATATGCAAATTAGGTACCCTGTTGTTTGTGATGCAAGTAAAGTTAGTCTTTATAAAAAGATGACCACAATATGCCTACCAGGTAGGAATTTGTCACAATCAGATCGATCTTCACGCAAATAAACTAAGTTATTTTCAATAGCCCAGGAAACTATCACAATCATAGGCCCAACCAGAATAGCCCTCAAAAATAAACTAAGTTGTTCTCAATAGCCCAAGAAACTATTACAAAGCAATCAAAAATAGACTAAGTTATTCTCAATAGCCCAGGAAACTATCACAATTATAGGCCCAGCCAGAATAATCCCAAAAATAAACTAAGTTACTCACAGCTAGTCAATCAAGCTTACCAGGGTAGGCATCTATGGCACAAATTTTTAGCCTGAAAAATTCTAAGTTCTTTTCAGGCTTAAAAAAAATTGTGCCATAGTGCCACCCATTACTACTATTAAGATCACTAAAAAAAAGTAAGTGAGTATGATCAGGAAATACCACAATCACAAACTGCAGACAACCCCGTGGCACCGCGAGGAAGAGCTGCTCAACCGTCACAAGACACCAGGAAGACAAATTAAGCAAAGCAACCAGCTCTCTCCTCCCCATCAAGTCTTTTGCATGCTTGGTTACATGGCGTCGACTTGACAATTTGCAAATAAAAAAAACACGTCCAATCATATTCGTGATGCAGTCAAATATTGCGTCAAAAACGTCTACTTGAATGCCAAGATACACAACGACAGAGAATAAGCAATTGACGTCACTTAGAGACGTCGAGTTTGTGTCGTTGGTGTATATACAGTGAAAAACAAACCTAGAGGCATCAGAACATGCATTCTCGTAAAAAAACCCCCGACTTTTCAGATACCGTCGAAATATGCTAGCAGGGTGTTTATATTGACGTTAGCCAAACTAAGCACGTCATATTGCAAATGAAAACACTTGATTACATGCTGAAAGCAAACACTAAACTTGCTTTAGCTGTAACCAAAATTCTGTCACTGGACCATTCTTTCATTGGAAAAGCGCATAAATCTTATGGAAACCATTAAACTGTAGGATAACAGATTTTGATGCCATATTTGACTTTTTTGACGTCTGAAGATCTTAAATCATAATTACAGGAGAAACATCCATAAATATTGAATTAAAAGTCAAAAAGAAAAGAAATTTTACGCATCTGACGCAATATTCAGAGTTGACGTTAATGACGTTCAGGCAACGTGCATGCGTAATTGATAATAACGTTGATAATTACGCTGAGCTGTCGTAATTTGACGGTTACATACCACTCCTTGTATTAAAGGATGGGATTTTAAACTGACATCACATTGTATGCTAGCAATGAATCAAAGCGTTTGTTGCATTTCTTTTTTTTCCTTAAGTATATAAGAGAATATCAAAGGGGCGGATCAGACTGCGGGATGTGTAGGCTGGTCCGCACATTTGTTGTGTGCGCAACCCGACGACAGGTTTTTCTAGCGTTCAGCTTAGGTAAGTGTTTGGCTAGGTGTTGTTCGCCACACACTTCCATGCTAAGGTTATAATCCTGTAAGATTGTAATGAATTCCATCTAACATTGTAGGTGATATGGCTCAGACATAGAGGCGTGTCAAGCAAAAATATAGTTCGCAAAACGTATTCAATCTACAGAATAATGTGTATTTCTCCATTAAACATATTTTAATAGTCATAATCCCATTTAAGACATGTGCAGATCCAGAGAGGGCGCCATGGGTTCCTTACCCCGCCCCCTGAAAAATTACTATGCTATACGATTCATTAGCACCCCTGGAGAATCACAAAGCATTCAATGTTGGACCATGCTCAACTCGCCACCGAAAGGCCATAACGCCATTTAAATGGTGTTTCGCTGACAGGCCCATGATGGCCCACTTGAAATGGTATTGGGATCATCAACTGAAAAAAAAATGCCAGAGTTGGAGCCGTTTGACCCCCATTCTGGATGCGCATGGAGAAGGTACTTACAGTATATTTAGAAGACGGCTTGTATGTCATACGTTTGATAAACGCATATATGTCTTCAAACAATAAAGTCAAATCTTTCAATATGTATTAAAAGGGAACACCTTCGTCACAAAATGCACTTAGCATTTAATTACATCCTGACACCACGATCTTTTTCATGAAATTTGGAACTTAGCACAATAGCGAGCGAAGAAGGCTCAGACGAGTCAGTGAACATGTGGAATCTCGATAGAGCCTTCTCAGAGGTTGGACGCCTACGGAAGTTCAGATATTTGGCTTTTAGACAAACTAAATATTGCAGATGGTTCATCCCTAAGATGAAAATGGTCGTATATTATTTACATGCAATGACTTAAATTCAAACTATTGACAATTTGAAGAAAAAAGTCCAGCATGCGCAGATTAAGATTTTTTCAGAGGGGCCCAACTCTGACAACTTTTTTTAAAGTTGATGAGGAGAGAGAGAGGAGCCAAATACCATTAAAAGTGGTTCATAATGTGCCCTCCAACGAAACGCCGTTTAAATCGCCAGCAAAACGCCATTTAAATGGCGTTTTGCTGGTGGACCAATGGTGGCCGAACATCAAGAATGCTGGCTTGGAAGTTTTGTGATATCCAGGGGTGAACAGTATTGCTAAAGAACCGTATAACTGTCTGATTTTAAAGGGGGGTCAGACCCCTGTCCCTTACCCCCTTCCCTCCCCTCAAACTACCGAGAATTTACCTGTTTCTGGAGCCTAATGAGCCAGCACATAAGATTTTGGATTCATGATGTACATGTCGCATTTACAAGCACCAAAGACACAGCCTCACCGTATATCTTTAAGAGAATTTTCGTTTCCATGCCCATTCATTTGTTGGCATTGTTTCTTTTTTATTTATTATGTTTAACTTATTTTACAGAGGGGGGCGGGTTCCAATTTGTTTATTTTAAAAGAAGCTAAGAAAAATTACATGGGTCGGTTCATTTTTTCCAGGGGGTGGGGATCCATTTGCTTATTCCTATGCCAAAAAATGCACAATTTATTTGTTTGTGTGGCCGTGTTCCTTGGCTGTACCAGTACTGGCCGGAGGGTTTTATGCTTTTTGTGGTTCTATGTCCAGGAACTCCCGAAGGCTCAACCGGCAGTGGTTCTGGTTTTAAAGCGTCTCAGAAGACGGGGCAACGGCTTAAAGTCTCATTCGACAGACTGGGAGAAGCCGGGAATCGAACCTGCGACCCCTGGTTTACAAGACATAGGTTTATCCCCTACACCACGGCGGCATTTATTTTTGTGCAATTACTTTGGCGGCTACATTTAATATTATGGCAATTACTATATCGGTTAAATAAATATAATTTTTCAAATAATATGAGTTGACTGAGATGACGCATTTTTTTCTCATTCCGTTGAAATGTCTTTTCTTCCATATAGATTAACAGTAGAAAAAAACTTTATGAATGCATAAGCTCTTATTACAACATGAAAAAAGATAATTATTTATATGTCAGCTTGAAAATTAAAGGGAGGTAAAGTTAGTCAAGACAAGTAGGAATAGTCTTTCTCCTTCGGCGGTCAATTCCCAGACTGCTGAGGAGTTTAGGGCACTCCTCATTTAGTTAAAAACACAGCCGAAAGATTTTTTTGTTTTTTTGTTTTGTTTTTGTTTTTTTGTTTTGTTTTTGTTTTTTCTTCAAAATTCCAAAATTGCACTCCCTGGCGTAATGATCAAAATTTGATCGTGCCAGTATTAAGAGAAAGAGAAAGAAAGTATGGATATATATAAATATGTGGTATCATTTCGTTCTACCACTTACCCAGTAAATACATGAAATCGAGCCGTGCCATGAAATTTCCAACATTGTGAAATGTTCGATCAGCAAGGCTCAGACCAGCAAGCACATATGGACAGTCTGGTCAGAGCCTTTGCTAGTTGCTTGAATATTCTACGTCTGTTAAGCTACTGATCAAACATCACTAGAACTGCCTAAGCTTAAAAGGAGGCTCAAGTGCGGATCCAGAGGGGGGGACAGGGGGTCCGGACCCCCCCCCTGGAAAATTACAAGTTATATGGGTTTCTATAGGGAATATGCAATTGGACCCCCCTGGAAAAAGTTGGACCCCCCCCCCTGGAAAATGTTTGACCCCCTCTGGAACCATGAAAAATGATAGATTTCTTTGAAAATGACCATTTGACTTCTTAAAATAAGTTGAGGACTACAAAAAAAACAAAAAAACAAAAAAAAAAAAACAAAAAAAAACGTTGTCAGAGCTTTTTTTTCAGTCCGACATGGACCCCCCTGACGATAATTCCTGGATCAACGCATGAGGCTACACAGTCAGGCTCATCTGAGTCTATTCATGTCAAAATGCCACATTGTTGCAAATCACGTGTGTTGCAGCTCATATATTGATGTGTCCATACTTGGCAGGAGTCCATGCGCGGAATCAGGAATTTTATCCAGGGGTTCGATTTTACAGTTAACAGAGGGGGTCCAATGGTTTTATTACAGAGAAAACTATACTTTTCAAAGGATCCAGAGGGGGTCCAGAATTTTCCAGGGAGAGGGGGTCTAACTTTTTCCTTATGTTAAATTCTAAAGAAACCCATATAACTTGTGATTTTCCAGGGGATCCTGACCCCTTTCCCCCCTCTGGATCCGCACATGCCTGAGGATGCGATGCAGGAAGAGTCAAAGATTTTATAAAATATTCATAGGGAGAATCTCTTGGTAGGAAAAATCATCCACAACACCGTTTGTAGCGAGTGCTACTTGCACGGGAGAAACTATTATTTCCGATAAAATATGTGCGCCCTCTGGCGTCAAAATTTTTAGCATATTCACATTCGTATTATGACAACCTAGTTCTGTCTTTTTACAACTTAGTATTGTCTTTTCACAATCTAGTTATGCCTTTTGAAAACCGAGAAATGACATGTTCTGAATAAAACTACTAGTAAATAAAAATTGGTATGATATAATGACACAATTAACAAAATAAAACTAGACTACTGACTTAAAAAGTCTAACATGTATGCATAGAATTTTGTCAGAAAATCCCTTTCATAGCAAATAGATGATTTTAGATGCGCATAAATACGTGTTGGAAGATGATGAAGCCCTTCCCTACAGGGCCTCTCGAACATGACGAGCGAGTCTTCAATTATCGCCTTTCTCGTGTCAGACGATGTGTTGAGAATGCCTTTGGCATACACATACTGGCGATATGGGCTAATATAATATCTGGAGAAAGTGTATGCAGAACAGGCTGGATGGATAGTTTTTACATGAGTGGTCATGCATTATCGCATTTATTAAATGAGTTGAAAAAAAATGATAAAATGCGAGACTCTGCCAAGGATTTTATCATTTATCATAATCGTTGAGCGCAAATGCAATATTCTATTTTTATCATATGACATAGAGCCAGTTTAGTTTGTATTTGCATGTGTAGATGAAATTTCTAACTGACCTAATATTGCTTAAAAGACGTCATCATATAACCACGGGTGGGCATCAGCGGAACTACCGCGAAATCGCGTCAACGTAAATTTGTTCCTTCGTCACACACGGGACCTGTCGCGGTAAAAAAGCCAAACAAAGGTAGGTACTCTCGCTTGTTTTGATTTTTTTTATAAAAGAATGAGCTAACTATGTAAAAATCCGACAATGCTGTTCCATGAAGATATGATTTACCTTGCTAAACAGGCCAAACGCGATGTTGAAAAAAGCTTTACTTTGAGATGAGGACCGTAACCAAATCGAACCCAGAACGGGATTTCTCCAGTTTAATGTCAAAACGAAGAAAGTATGCAAATGTTTTGCCATTATTAGCTCAGAACAAGAGCATTTTTCACATGATATGTACATAACAACCCTACTTCGTCCTTCGGACGTAAAAAAATCGAACCGATCATGTGCTATGAAGGAATGATGCCAAAAATTTCAGGCGCAATAGCGACTTAGCCATCGCGATAGTTGTAACGTCACGCTCTAGTTCCTTCGAGTATACCATGTCAGTACATGCAGTGCATGCAGTCGCGGAGAGAAATGTGTGTTATATTGTAGTATCTACTGAAACACCCCAAACCACCACCAATTCATCTCAAACGCTGCTCCCCGTGTACAAACTTACGCCTGCCCCACTCAAAGTTCTCACCTTCAAGACCCCCACAGCATTTAGCTCAGCCTTTTGCGCAGATGCGCTTAATTTTTAAGTATCAGGTCTCGTCCACCGGCCTAAATATACTTGAAGTGTATATCATTTATCTACATGCATATATGTCTCAGTACATGAGATTTTGTCGCTTATCGCGTGTGCCACGACTCAGATTAGCTTGTGCATTTTTAAAGTTTCACCAGAACTTTCGCTGCTCGCACACGCAAAGTATGGATGTAGATAAAGACAACACCACCTTTTGGACCACCAGCTGGATCTAAAATTGCGAGCAGCGAAAGTTCTGGCAAACTTTAAACATGCACAAGCTAATCTGAGTTGTGGCACATGTGATATGTGACAAAATCTCATCTACTGACACATATACATGTACACCCAGGTAAACCGCATGTCTAGATCTCGGAGGGTGTTGGCTATCGGAGGTAAAAATTGCGATTATGGACGGACATGGTCTGTATTTATCCATCTTTATTTCCTATAGAAAGCGTTTTGCAGACAAAAGCAGCAAACAGGTTGCTTTTTCATTGAATGATAAGGACTCGGAATGTGTTAAATGCTTTTGATTAATGTCCGTAGGACCCTGGGCAACCTTTCAAACGACGATTGTGAAATTTTCAATGAAAAAATGCTATTCGTTTGATCGTAGCTTGATTTACATCAACCTTTGACACAATTTGCTTGTGTCGCCACAATTCTATATTATTCTCCTGCATGATTTATAAGAGTCGTATCTCAACATGCTATTAAAACATCAATATTTGAAATTTGCTTACGTTGATATCGTTTTGATGGTTAGCAAAATGTTCAGAGGTAACTTGACAGCTGGCATGCTTGCTATCGGAGTGACGGTGGTTTTGATTTCGGAGATTGATACAAACTGCCGCATAATTAGTGCCTGAATCTAATATATTTTTAGCATGCCATGATTCAAAAAAAAATGGAATGCTTCAAACGGAAGACTTCCAGGGGGATGATATACAAAAGGGAATTTGAGAGGTTTTACAGTTGTGATGTGTTGTGAAAAGCGCTCATCTTCAGTCGGTGTCACTATGCATGTTTTTGTCTAGTGAGTCTGGGAAAACATATTTATTTTAATTCTGCACTGATTCATTTTTGGTGAAAACAGTATGCTTGATATAGGAAGGGGATATGATGGCTGGGTGGGGTGTGGAGCGAGGGTATGGTCCCCGAAAGAAGGCAAGAACATATCTATACTCATTATCTTACCTGGCAACGAAGTGTACATGTATTAACAACGTGAACAGGGTTACAAAATGCAGGTTCACATTGAGGCGCATTTTGTTGTGTAAATGAAGTGTCAAAATGCGAGGAAACTGTTGGTTAAGATGCCACGTGTACATGATTAGTAAACCTTTGATCCAAAAATATATACATGTATGCCACCGAGACAATTGAAACACCCATAACCACCAGTCTACTGAATGGCCAAAGAACACCTAAACGGCGCGCACAGTCCACTGAAATACACAAAACAGCCAACCCATTGAAACTCCCAAACTCCCTAGGCAACTGATACACCTAAACCGCCTAGCGCAGAGAAGCACCTAGACCACTCAGTTCACTGAAATACTCTGATCAACTCCATTTAACCATACAACTCGCCTAGCCCACTGAAACACCATTCTGTTGCACCGCCCTTTAGGATTCCATTCAATGAAACAAACTGCAGTCTACTCTCGATACCTCGAATTTCAAGGGACTGTGCAAAATATGTCGAGTTATCAGTAGTTCGAGGTAACCAAAGCATGACGTATACCCACCATTTTGGGGCGAAATAATTCACGTTCAACTCGTCCATTAATAGATCGTTAGACGGACCTGTTTCATTATTAAACTACAGGGTGAATTGACCCAAGAATCAATTGACATTTGAAATCGAAACATTAAAAAAGAAAGTATAGAATCGTTTCTCAGGTACCGCAACATTCACTTTCTAAGACAAAATAAAATAAACATAGCGTTTTCAGTCGGCAACTGGTCCCGCGGTCACAGGTTTTACCCTTCCGTAAGTCGTCATATGTTAAGCCGCAACACTGTACATGCACGTTTTAATTTTCGTCGGCTTGATGTGCATATGCCTTCCTAGTCTATTTTGCATTGACATGACCAATGTCCGAAAATAGCCCTAAACGCACAAGTCTGTTTTCAAAATAAAAAAATGGCCTGAGAAACAATTAAATTATACTTTGGTCTTAGTTAAAACGAGCAGTCATCGGACAGAGATTGCTCAAATATGACACATTAGCTCATGTAGCCGCTTTGAAGTTGTACCACAATAGATCAATAGAGTTCGGCGACCGCGGTCAATTATGTAATTAAACATGTACAACACACTCATTTTAAACTGCATGTGTTACACACGTGGACCAAGTGGTCAAACAATTGGTGGTTTTAATGGGGATAATTAACGTTGAAAGCGGTGGATTAATTGGAAACACATTCAGATAAAAAGGTAATTTCTTATGAAATGGAATCGAGTTAGGCGTTGTAAAATTCACTAAAATTGATCAGCGGGACCAGTTTTTCGTAACGAGTTATAAGTTTTATTGACTTAGCCGTTGTCGAGATAAACGTTGTGGAATTGCAATAATATATAGGGGAAAATACCGGGACCGGGCCGTCAGGTCGAGATAAGTGATTGTATTGAGTTATGCATAGTTGAGTTAACGAGAGTCGACTGTATATGAACAATTACCCCCCCCCCCTGTGAACCGTAAAAAACAACAACACATTAAAAAAAAACACCACAAAAATTGAATGGGTTTCAACGGGGCTCTCTAGCCGGTCGCCAACCCCCCACCCCCTTCCCCCGCCTTCCTTTCTTCCTTTTTTTGCTATGCAACATCTAAAACATTTGAATGGCATTTCGCCGGCGGGTCGATGGTTGCCCAGCATTGTGTGCTGGCTGGGATAGGGTATGTCCATGTCTTGTACCGTCATTTAGTAGCTTTGCACTGATACGCTTTCTTCGGTTGAGTAAAATATAAGTGAGAAAAATGCACATACATGTAATTATACAACAAAATATCTCATGCGATGCTGTTATTATCGCTTAATCATGCGTGGATCCAGAAATTTTGTCAGACGAAGCCCAACTTAACTCTGACTAACTTTTTAGATGAATGGAGCGAGGAATCAAAATACCACTAAAAGCGGACCATCATCAGCCCAAAGGCAAAACGCTGGCGGGGCGATATTTACCCACTATGGAATGCTGGCTTGGTAGCTTTTGATTTTCAAGGGAATCTGGATCAGTATTGCTAAAGAGCCCCAAAGGTTTCCGATTTTCCAGGGTGGGGGTCAGGACCCTCTGCCACCCCCTCTCTGAATCCGCGCATCTTAACCTTAGTTGAATGCGCAGCTATCGAGAAACGTGAGCGTTCGAATTTCTGGCCTCTCCGGCGTCACTGTGTTGTGTCCTTGAGCAAGACACATTAATCATAGCTTTGTACTGGTTCAACCCAGGAAGACCCATCCCGACATAACTGAAAAATTGTTGACTGGGATGTTAAGAATAAAATCAAACAAAATAAAGACCATAACAATGAACCCTGTACAGTTTGCATACGTTTTATAGCCGTGCTCTTTGCGCCATTGCGACAGTAAAATAAAATACCACACGTATTTAAAAGCAATTTACGTTTTTGGTCTGTTGTCAGTTCCTTCTTAAAAGTATTAGTATACATGTAAGCTTATCTGGATTTTCACTGCATATTTGTCATGATTGGTGGACAAAGTAATCCATATAATAAATACCCGTAAAAATATTGAAGATATTGCAGTTTTGGTGATAATCCGTTCTGTTGTTTTATCTTTTAACGTTTTTAAATTTTACATAGTAGTACAGGGCCCAGAATTACAATGCCTCCTTAAAGTTAAGGAAGACTTAAGTTAAGTATTGATATTTCAGCATGCTAAATAAATTATCTGGATCGATGCAGTATTTGTGGTCTAAGATATCATTGTGATCTACAAAAAAAATGAAACTTTTTTTTTTATTTTAATCAGTTTAAAACGTTACTTTTTGCATCCTGAAAAATCTATACTTAACTCAGTAAGTCTTCCTTAACTTTAAGGAGGCATTGTAATTCCGGGCCCAGGTCCTCATATTCCGGTAACAGCAGCACAAGCCCCACAATGGCATCTTTTTAAACAATATTATTTGAGCCGCGTGATATGAGATTTCCAACAATGTGATATGTTCGACCAGCAAATGCTCAGACCAGCCTGCGCATACGCAAAGTCTGATCAGAGCCTTTGCTTGTCGCTTGAATATTATATGAATATTAAGCTTCTGAACGAACATAAATTGGAGTTTCTTAGCTTAAAAGAAGGCTTCACAGGCTCGTCTGAGTCTATTCATATCAAAATTTCACATTGTTGGAAACACATGTCGCGGCTCATTTGTCGTTCAATAAGAAGCCATAAAGATGAGTTGTATACCTTTAAGATATTTTTAAAAGTTTCACATCGGATAAACGTTGATAAAAATCGCTGGAAACAGGGCTTTTGATTGTCGTTTGTCGCCCAATTTTTCGATTGTCATGTGTCGCCCGACTGGCGACAAATGGCAATCAAAACACTGTTAATAGCGATTTCCATATGCATAAAACAACATGTATTTGTAACATGTTATATATTTGTACTTATATAAAAGCAGATAGCTTCCCATTTCTGTAAAGATCCAATGTTTAATTAGATCTTTCCACAACTTTTTGCAGTACGACTTTAAATTATCTTTAGTTCAATAAATGTACCTGGGTGACGTCCTTTTCAGAAATAGATGGCCAATCGGATTGTAAACTAGCTGTTACTCGTTTAGAGTTTGGGTACAATATTTTTTAAAACGATCAAGTTTAGTAGTTTTATAGTTGTGATGTGTGTTCTTTTATCTATAATAGCGGCCCTCCCAGGAGGCACCTATTCCCTTGTTCTTCTTAAATATCATCTTGTCATACCAAGGGTTGCGATTCGCTATCTTAACCCTTGGCCTCACAATGATACTTTCTTCCGATTGAGTACGTCATAAGACGAAAATAGTAACTATAAATATGATCAATCACAAAGCGGTGCAAAAAAATCGATAAACACCAATCCTCCAGATAAGACGGTGTAATTGATTTACATTCAGTTTTCACATATAACAAATGAAACATACGTTTAATGTTTTCAAAAGAACTGTCACATTAAGATGGTTATTTTGAGCACTCATAACATAATTTTGAACTGAAGGATAGAAGAAAACTGAATAATTTTACGACCAAAATATTTGCTTATCTGGACTTATGGACACTAAACAGGCGGTGTATATTAGATGCCGATAAACTACTACGTTTTATCTGATTGGCAGGAAGGGATTATCGAAAAAATCCTTCCTGGCGTTTTCATTGGTCGATTAATCTGCGCTAATAATAAATTTGGAGGGTCGTGAGGTGAAGGGTTTGTCGAAAGGTAGATACGACGAAACCTTCGCTGGTGAAGATGCTTAAATATTGACTTGTCTCCATGTTTCATGTTTTATTTATTTCCCTGTTATCTGACAATGTTGTTCCCCTCAGCTTAGCATTTTCCCTTTCCCTAGAATAAAATGGCTTGTACAAATACACCCTAACTCGTGGGCCTCATTGTTAAGGCATACAGAGAACTGCTCTCTCAATTCCATGATAAAAATGTTCCCTGCTAGCACGTTATTACAGTTTTACCATCGGATGACGTAGTTGGAATTTGACAGAGGAGGACTGAACATGGGAGTCGAACACTCGCTATCATTTCATTAAGTTCTCGTACTGCTCATGATATTTTAAGTTATATACCAAATACATTGGAGAGAGAGCACAGTGAGTAGAGAGAGAGACAGAATGACAGAGAATGACAGAGAGAGACAGAGAGTGACAGAGACAGAGATAGACAGAGAGGGACAGAGAAAGAGAGAGTAGAGAAAGAGAGAGTAGAGAAAGAGAGAGTAGAGAAAGAATGAGGAGAGATATAACGAGTAGAGAGAGTGCGAGTAGAGGGAGTGCTAGTAGAGGAGTGCGAGTAGAGAGAAGTGCAAGTAGAGAAGGAGTGCGAGTAGAGAAGGAGTGCGAGTAGAGACGGAGTGCGAGTAGAGGAGTGTGAGTAGAGGAGTGAGAGTAGGGAAGGTGTGCGAGTAGAGGAGTGCGAGTAGAGAATGAGTGCGAGTAGAGATTGAGTGCGAGTAGAGAAGGTTTATGAGTAGAGACAGAGAGGGTAGACAAGGAGAGCGAGTAGAGAATAAAGTCTAAAGAGAGTAGAGAATAAAGTATGGAGAGAGTAGAGATGAGTACGAGTAGAGAATAAAGTATAGAGAGAGAAGAGATGAGTGCGAGTAGAGAATAAAGTATAGAGTAGAGAAGGAGTGCGAGTAGAGAAGGAGAAAGTAGAGAAGAGAGAGTAGAGAAAAAGCGAGTAGAGAAGAAGTGCGAAAAGAAGGAGTGTGAGTAGAGAAAGAGTGCGAGTAGGGAAAGAGTGCGAGAAGACGGACAGAGAAAGAGAGAGACAGAGAAAGAGAGAGTAGAGAAAGAAAGAGTAGAGAAAGAGCGAGTAGAGAAAGGACGAGTAGAGAAAGAGCGAGTAGAGGGGGTGCGAGTTGAGGGAGTGCGAGTAGAGAGGGAGTGCGAGTAGAGAAGGAGTGCGAGTAGAGAAGGAGTGCTAGTAGAGAAGGAATACGAGTAGAGGAATGAGAGTAGAGAAGGTGTGCGAGAAGAGAACGAGAGCGAGTAGAGAAGGAGTGCGAGTAGAGAAGGAGTGCGAGTAGAGTAGGAGTGCGAGTAGAGAAGATGTGCGAGTTGAGAAGGAGTGCGAGTTGAGAAGGAGTGTGAGTAGAGAAGGAGTGCGAGAAGAGAAGATGTGTGAGTTGAGAAGGAGTGCGAGTTGAGAAGGAGTGCGAGTAGAGTATGAGTGCGAGTAGAGTATGAGTGCGAGCAGAGAAGGAGTGCGAGTATAGAGAGAGTGCAAGTAGAGAGGAAGTGTGAGTAGAGGAGTGCGAGTAGAGAAGGAGTGCGAGTAATGAAGGAGTGCGAGAAGAGAAGGAGTGCGAGAAGAGGAGAGAGAAGAGGAGTGCGAGTAGAAAAAAAGATAGTAGAGATGAGTACGAGTAGAGAAGGAGTTTGAGTTGAAAAGGAGTGCGAGTAGAGAAGGAGTGTGAGTAGAGAAGGGGTGCGAGTTGAGAAGGAGTGCGAGTAGAGAATAAGTGCGAGTTGAGAAGGAGTGCGAGCAGGGAAGGAGTGCGAGTAGAGAAGGAGTTCGAGTAGAGAAAGAGAGAGTAGAGAAGGAGTGCGAGTAGAGAAGGACTGTGAGGGGAAGGAGTGCGAGTAGAGAAGGAGAGAGTAGAGAGGAGTGCGAGTAGAGAATAAAGTATAGAGAGAGTAGAGAGGGGCAAGTAGAGAAGGAGTGCGAGAAGAGAAGGAGTTCGAGTAGAGAAAGAGAGAGTAGAGAAGGAGTGCGAGTAGAGAAGGACTGTGAGGGGAAGGAGTGCGAGTAGAGAAGGAGAGAGTAGAGAGGAGTGCGAGTAGAGAATAAAGTATAGAGAGAGTAGAGATTAGAGCGAGTATAGAATAAAGTATAGAGAGAGTAGAGAAGGAGTGCGAGTAGAGAAGGACTGTGAGGGGAAGGAGTGCGAGTAGAGATGGAGAGAGTAGAGAAGAGGTGCGAGTAGAGAATAAAGTATAGTGAGAGTAGAGAGGAGTGTGAGGAGAGAATAAAGTATAGTGAGAGTAGAGAGGAGTGCGAGTAGAGAAAAATGTATAGTGAGAGTAGAGAGGAGGTGCAATGAGAGAATAAAATATAGTGAGAGTAGAGAGGAGTGCGAGTAGAGAATAAATTATAGAGAGAGTAGAGAAGGAGTGTGAGTAGAGAAGGACTGTGAGGATAAGGAGTGCGAGTAGAGAAGGAGAGAGTAGAGAGGAGTGCGAGTAGAGAATAAAGTATAGAGAGAGTAGAGAGGGGTGCGAGTAGAGAATAATGTATAGAGAGAGAGAGAAGAGAAAGAGAGAGACAGAGTAGAAAGAGACAAAGAGAATAGAGAGAGAGAGAGAGAGAGAGAGAGAGAGAGAGAGAGGGAGAGAGAGAGAACGAGTAGAGATGAGAGCGAGTGAAGAGTAAAGAGGAGGGCGAGTAGAGAGAGGGTGAGAGAAAGAGAACGAGTAGAGAGGAGAGCGAGTAGAGAGTAAAGAGGAGAACGAGAAGAGAGAGAGAGAGAGAGAGAGAGAGAGAGAACGAGTAGAGAGGGGAACGAGTAGAGAGGGGAACGAGTAGAGAGGAGAACGAGTAGAGAGGAGAGCGAGTAGATAGTAAGGAGGAGAGTGATTAGAAAGTGTGTGTGTGAGAGAGAACGAGTAGAGAGGAAAACGAGTAGAGAGAGAGAACGAGTAGAGAGGAGAGCGAGAGAGAGAGAGATAATGAGTAGAGAGGAGAGCGAGTAGAGAGTAAAGAGGAGAACGAGAAGAGAGAGATAGAGAGAGAGAGAGAGAGAGAGAAAGAGAGAGAACGAGTAGAGAGGGGAACGAGTAGAGAGGGGAACGAGTAGAGAGGAGAACGAGTAGAGAGGAGAGCGAGTAGATAGTAAAGAGGAGAGTGATTAGAGAGTGTGTGTGTGTGAGAGAGAACGAGTAGAGAGGAAAACGCGTAGAGAGAGTGAGAGAGAGAACGAGTAGAGAGGAGAGCGAGAGAGAGATAATGAGTAGAGAGGAGAGCGAGTAGAGAGGAGAGAGAGAGAGAGAGAGAGGGAGAGAAAAAATGTATATAGAGAGAAAATAGAGAGCGAGTAAATGGGGAAGAGAGAACTGGTTGCTTCGCTTAGTTTATCTTCGTAGTGTCTCGTGATTGTTGTGTGGCTCTTCCTCACGGTGCCATGGGTTTGTCTGAAGTTTGTGATTGTGGTATTTCCTGATCATACTCACTTACTACTTTTGTTGTATTTGCTGGGGGTTCGTGTGTAGCACTTCGTGTTAAACGCTTATATTGTGTCATTTCTAGTATGGCAATACCCTCACTGAGATAAAGGGAGCTGAATGCTTTGATTATTGTATTCTAACTTCTGTGCTTATTCCTTCTTTGACTGTTTTCCAGTGTCCCTGTCTCTTGGTGCCATGTGTGTCCGGGATTGTGGCATTTCCTGGTCATTTACAATTGTTTTAACCCAAAGGCCGTTCTTTAAAGTGGGTTAACTTCTGTTGTGTAAATGAGAAAACACCTAGTTAAATTTATGCATCTAGTGAAGATTGATTAGACCGTGCAGGTGCTCGTCTAAACATCTGATATACTAATTGCATTGCTACTTGATCTGTCACCTTCACAAGTATCTGTCCATTTCACATTATAATGCTTTGGCATGTTATGTAACTGCCAGGTTGTTTCTTTAATGTGATGCAAAGGGCTAAATAGATATGGTAGGCCAAACAAACAAAACAACTTAATGCACAAAAACACCCATTCAATGTTGAACAAAACCTCAAACAAATTAGTTTATTTAAGCTTGTTTCTCCTTTGAAATGTTCCTCGCCAATCGAACCACCTTTTTTTAAAGTGTTTGAGTGTTACACTTTTGTTTCCGTATGCGAGAGCTTGTTTAATGAGCATAATCAATTTGCCCATCTCCGCAATCAATGTTAACATGCACAAACCTTCACTCCGACAGCTACCCAACATACCTCCGAACGGAAAGCTACCCATAAACATGATACCACCGTCATAAAACTGCAAATAAATAAGTGTTTTACAAGTATTTTTTAATTGTATTTGACTGATACATTCCAAAGAGAGGTTATACATTCCAGCGGTGGCTGTGAACCAAGTAAAAATAAAATAATAGATATGAATATTAACTGATGAATTCGAAATATTCGTCCAAATTACTGCATTTCCGAATTCAAATGCGATTTAAACTCTAACAGTTTCAGTTCAAAAATATGTATTGTTTTCAGAGTTATCATCATTCTGTATACTATCGACCTATATATTGTTCATATCCCTCAAAACGAATCTAAATGAAATAAAATCGTCTCAATACAGACCATGTCCAACCCCAAAATTCTTTGTTTACCTCCGGTAACCAACACCCTCCGAGATCTAGACATGCGGTTCACCTGGGTGATGTAGATAAATAATATACACTTCAAATATATTTGGGCCGGTGGACAAGACCTGATACTTTCATCTGTAGCGCATCTGCACAAAAAGGCTGAGCTAAAGGCTGTGTGTGTGTGTGTGGGGGGGTCTTGGAGGTGAGGACTTGAAGTGGGGTAGGGGTAAATGTGCTAGTTTGTACACGGGGAACAGCGTTTGAGATGGATTGATGGTAGTTTGGGGTGTTTCAGTAGATACTACAATATAACACACATTTCTCTCCATGGCTGCATGCACTGCATGTACTGACATGGTATACTCGAAGGAACTAGAGCGCGACGTTACAACTACCGCGATGGCTAAGGCGCTATTGCGCCTGAAATTTTTGGCATCATTTCTTCATAGGACATGATCTGTTCGGTTTTTTAAGTCCGAAGGTTGAATAGAGGGTTGCTATGTACATATCATGTGAAAAATGCTCTTGTTCTGAGCTAAAACTGGCAAAACATATGCATACTTTCTTCGTTTTGACATTAAACTGAAGAAATCCTGTTCTGGGTTCGATTTGGTTACGGTCCTCATATCAAATTAAAGCTTTTTTTAACATCGCGTTTGGCCTGTTTAGCAAGGTAAATCATATCTACATGGAATAGCATTGCCGGATTTTTACATAGCTCATTCTTTTACAAAAAATCAAAACAAGCGAGAGTAACTCATAACGGAGCAACATTTCGCTCAAACGACGCACGACTCGACCAAAGGGGCATGTACTCTCAATTTTTCTTCATACGTAGGCATGGACTCTGCATTTACTGTTTACCGAAAACAAAATATCTAGAATATCAGGCATACCACCCCCTCCGTCCCAAATAAAATTATGTAATTTTAGTGAACCCAAATAAATATCCCCATTCTGTACATTGACCTCATGAAAAAAAAAAAACTTTTAATCACAGAAATGACCCCAAAACCTTTCGAGTTGACCCACAAATATCCACAAAATCTTCAAACTCCCAAAATATTCATTTTTCTACCCCCATACTCCCCCCCCCCCCAAAAAAAAATAAAATAAATATTCATTGAGATTCAAGAGTTTGAATCCCAAAAATGACCCGAACCTACGTATGTGTGGAAATATCAGAGTACACCCCCCTCCTGGGACTGGCTACAAAATATCAAGGGTAACTTTAAAATTCGATCACGGAAGACAATTCAAAAATTATCAAGGGGGGACAACAATTTCTGACCTGCCTACCAAATATACTGACACACACGTTCAACGCAAAATATTTCAGTTTACAAGGCCTTGCCGAAATCATTGAACCGTTAAGAGGTAAGTGGAGGTATTCACCCAATCAGGCTATGATTAAAGTAAATTTTTGACTGAAAAAGCTCAACTTTAATTGTTATAAAGGAGGGCGAGAGGCAGTATATGGAGTTGAGAATAGCACCAAATAATTCTTATTTGTACACAATAGAGAAATGTTTTGATTATTCGTTCCGTATGGGGTTTCCGTTTTCAAAACAAAACTGTTATTGAAAATAGACCATATTCCTACTGTCCTGCCAGCCAAAAGTGACAGTGACTTCATGTTTTGTTTACAAAGTTATCAGAGACTTAGTCGATAGATCACTTGTGTAATAATCCTATCTTGAGGATAGGATACATACACAAGTGATCTATCGATTCGCGTTAGCTCAAGTGAAGTGTACACGTTAGTGTTTTACTTAGCAATTCTAAACAAAGTATTGTGTCACTGTCACTTTTGTTGGCACGACAGTAGTTACATTTGTATTTTCTATTGTAGTGTATGATTGGTAGAATGAAAGCCTCGCTTGAATGCATGATATTTTTCATACGGATTTCTCGTAAATATGTGGTTTCAATTCACAGCGTTTTCCTCTTTCTGGTGGCTGCGATATTTAATTGTGACAAATCGTGGGCCTTCCATAATCATTTATGCGAATAGAAAAATTGCTCTCGCACTATACTACTTGGAAGTATACGACACATGTGAACTTGACCTAGTAAAGAAGTCTATCTCCGTTTCATGTCTTTGCACTAGACTCTTCGACAAATCATTGCACTTTATCCCCATTTAAGCCATTTAAGTCAGATGGGATTTCCCATTAATACTAATTGGACCTGTCCATTTCCGTTTTAAGGGTTGTCGGGTATTGGTTTTCCTTTTAAAGCAAATTTCAAAAGACCGCTGCAAGCAAAAACGAGAGACCCGACCAGACGCCGCATTATGCGGCATCTGATCTGGGTCTGAGCTGTTTGCCTAAGTCCCATAAAAAGGACACAAGTGGCTTATATGGGTTAAGTTGGCATAGTAAGATAAACTTAAAACCAAAAGTAACTTTACAGAGTTGATACATATACATTTTAAGGGTATTGGTGAAGGATATTTTAAATGTGTTTTTTTATATAACAGTCCAATCAACCATTTTTGAGACAGGCAAAAATAATGGTTTTCTTCGTTTTGTATCAGGCAAGGGAGCAAAGTAAATGTTTCCAAAACGCATCGCTGTAGCTTTGAGAAAGGACAAATTTAATTTTTAAAGACCCTGCCTGAAAGATATACTATTAATTTGCTTAAAGTTCAAATCCTCCCGGATCAACCTACGAGTAAAACAATGATAACGGCGTATGTGTAACTTATTTGTATATTATTTAATCCACAAGTGGATTATCAGATTTTTTGCATGGTCTCTTCTAAGATAGTGAGGTATCTGCAGCCTTATCCCCTGCATATGGGGCGTAGGATCTGGCTAGACAAATTGTTGTCACCCTGTTGAGGTGTTTGAGGTTAGGATCGTGCCTTCTAGAGAGGCTGCTACTTTTTTATGCTTCCTCTTTGCAGGCATGCTGCTTAAAATCCAAATGGCTAACGAAGCCTGCGGTTGCAAACGTCACAATCAGAATCATATGGAAAAACGGATCATTCAGAAATAGAGAGAACCTATAATATAAGGAAGCAGCAGATTCGATTTTATTGAGTCTGTTCATGAGAACTAATGGAAAGAGCAAGAATTATCACGCCTCCTACTAGCACCGGCTTAAGCTGTATTCTGCTTTTTATCTTAGTGAATGAAATTGTGTTGTATACAGGTAAGTCCCCTCTTGAGGCCCCATTGATTTTGTGAGATACTGAAACTGTCCTTTATCAGTGAATCCTTTAATGATCTCTATTGGACAGTAATATATGTATTTAACAGCTTGATATTTAATCTGGCTGTCTGTAAAGCCTACATCGACGGGGCTATAATTTTCAGCACTGAATCGGAACAATACTTACAAACTATCAGAAATTTCAGACTTAGTGAAACTAAACTAAACAAACAGTTAACTTAACAAAGAGTGAATTTTGCCAAGAAAATTTGAATAATTTGACATTTTAGGTCATATTGTGGGACAAGGTCAGGTGATACCTGTAGAAGCTAAAGTTGAGGCTATCTCAGATTTTCCTGTACCTTCTGGCAAAAGACAACTGATGCACTATCTTTTTATGGCTGGATATTACAGGAAATTCTATAATAACTTCTCTATCATTGCAGAACCTTCTACAAACTTACTTGGCAAAAGGGCCAAGTTTTATTATTATATCTGATGATCAGGCGCCTCAGATGAACATTTTTAATGTAATCGTCTGTATTCTAAAGCACATGTTAATGTTTTCCTTGCCCTGATAAACCAACAGACTATATACCCGACAAAAAAAAGAAACGCACCACTTAGAACTGTTCAACTCTCAGGAAGATCACAAGTGATAGGCCAGTTTAGTTTATATCAGTGCAAAGGTATGTTAGGTACTGCTGCGTTACACATCTTTTGCAATCTGGCGTCGAAATTGTGTTAAAGAAAATTGGTCATGAATAAAGTGGGGGTCAAATTGTAAAGTCATAGAAAATAAGCGTTTTTATAATGCTCTCTTGCTGGATAAGTGCTAGCAATTGGAATCATCTCAGTAGACCAAATTGTACACAGACCCTTATTCTTTGCAAATCCTATCTTTAAATTCATCATACGCGATAATTGAACTCTAGGTAGCCCATGTATTGTGACTACCCTTTGGATAATGATTCCACACTGGAGATAAACCTTACAAATCATTTAGAGGTTTCAACATTTTTTAATCAATTTAAACAGTCCTAACTGATGAAAATGGAATTTTGAATTACAAAAAAGCATAAAAAACACATTGGTTGTCTCACATGACGACAACATATCGTTTTCATACTTTGCAAATGTAAAACATACTGGGAATTTAATGCAGACAGTAGCGTTGATTTAACGCTTCCAAAACTCATTTACCATTCGCCTTGATGTTTTTTGTGCATATACAGGGAAAGTAAAGATACTCATCTACGTCACACTCAAGTTTTAGTAAAATTTGTTTAGAAATGAATATTTCATGACAATTAACATTTTCGTATCAAAAGGAGGTCTTAATGGGAAAATCGTAGTGGTGCGTTTCTTTTTTTGTTAGGTATACTATTGGCCATTTTTCATAATGCTAGGCCTACAGGGTGAAATATTTGTGGTCAGACGGAGTTGTAATTAGCATACTCTCATCAGAGCAGATACATTGCGTATGTACGTGCCTGCTGGCTACTCATCATTTTAGCCCTACAACCTAATAGAAGCGCGTAAACACGCCAATCATTGAGCTGAATTAACCACGTGTAGCATGTGACTAGAAAATGAGCGATAATAGGAAATTTTCTAAATCGAAAACGACCCAAAAAGTTTTATCTTACAAGAGATTCCAGAATTATTTTCGAATATAAATACTAAACTAAGGCGGTGTTTTATTATATGCATATGCATAATTGCAGTCCGAATTTAGACCAATAAATACATTTTAATAAAGAAAATGATGTCCACTGAAATCCTGGACGCATAGTAAACCAGTCTGTTTAGCAACCAAGAATCAAGAATCATGAACAAATCTAGTAAAGCTATTTTCTTCTATTGACTGTTAACTACATGCACTTATACACAAAGAAAATGGCTTATTTTCCTCTGGACCAGAGAAAACTCGCAAAAGTAAGTTCGTATCGCCAGGAAATGGCACAACTTTGTTGCATGCGAACAACAAAGGCACATACCAGAGTCTTTGTTTTGGTTTTCTGGTAAGCATAGCTAAATTGGTTACTTGGAAAGTTTCAATATTCAATGATATATATGTATTAACAGCTAAGCAAATTGACAGCAGCTGGTATTTATAAATTGAGACCTTACATGGAAATGCAAGGGCGGATCCAGAAAATTTCGTCAGGGGGCGGGGTTTTGACAACGTTTTTTTGTCATCAACGAGTTTCACAGAGGGCTGTACGAACCTCCCTTGAGAAGCAATTTGACCCAGAGTGGTCCAATTGCTTTTTGACGGGGTCCGTACCAGAATTTCCAAGGAAACCTATAGCCACTTGTGATTTTTACGAGGACGTGGGGGGGATGTCCGGTCCTCCTGCCTCCCTTTTGGATCCGCCTACGAAATGTTTTCATAATAAATTTCAGGTTTTCTCAGGAGACGAGCTCATTGGGATATACTGTGGCACCACAACTCTTCAAGGTGTACAAGCATGGAGCCAAATGACAGTAAAGTTTCGCTCTGACAGTGGAGGAAGCGATAGGGGGTTTGTCGCTCACTATTTTCAGAGACCAGGTATTACTAACTCTTTTGCATTGGAATATGAGCCACACACAATAAGACCACAGCACAGGAGCTTGAAGTTCTCTAATTATTTCACTTCCATATCCTCAAAACCAAAAGCTCACAATGTCATTCTTTGATATAACTATATTGTATTTCTATCTGAAAGCATTTTGCAGGTTTTAGGGCGAATCTAGGGCGAAGATTTGGTACCAGTAAAATGCACTTAAGCCCCCCCCCCTCCCCCGTGGCTTAGGCTGCTGTCCCTTCTAAGGCGGTGGTTCTGTTGTTATTGACTTGTTGTTTATTGTTACTCCCATTGTTGGAGTCTATAATTGTTCTATGTTTTGTTGTACTTTACTTTATGTCCATTCTGGTGTAGCAACCATCTTGATGGGGAAGAGAGAGAGCTGGTTACTTTGCTTGGTTTGTCTTCCTGGTGTCTCGTGATGGTTGAGCGGCTCTTTCCCGCAGTGTCATGGGTTTGTCTGCAGTTTGTGACTGTGGTACTTTCTGATCATACTTACGATTGATAAAGATCAAACTTCAGACGCCTGGACCACAGGTACATGCAATATTACTTAACACCTAAAAATGTAAAAAATGTGGTCTGGAGTACCTAATTTTGGCATATTCAGCAAACTTGTTACTCCTCTTTCAGCATTTACAGCAAGGCTTCATGTACCCATATTTTCGACATTCTAAAGGCCCCAGACCGATAATTTGTTTTTTATGTTTTTCGGAGGAGCTGTAATGGTTTAGTAGTAAACCGCTAATATTCTAGAACAGGGATGGCAGGTTCGATTTTTGGCTCCTCTAGTCTGTCAGATGATACTTGATTAAGCCGTAGCCACATCTCACATATGGGACCCAGCGTGAGAAAACCCGACTTTGTTGCATACAGCAACTCATTATCTTATTATCTAATATTATTTAAAGAGGATGGCGCGCTATGCTACAGTAGATAGTCTTCCTTGAAGCCCTCCATAAAACAAATATATATATACATATATGCAAAATATACAAGACACAATGTTATTAAGTATAAACGTGATTGCAGAATAGAATATTTGCATGAGCGTATAAAGCATAGGTTAAATTTCTATTAAGATCTTGAATGTGGTTTGAAATGTATTAGTATTTTCAAAGAAGAGCGCACACACTTTACTTTACGTTACCTTAGGCTAATGGGGTGGGGTTTATAGGCATTGCCTCTTGTGCCCATGACTAGCTTAATTGAGCTTGTCCAGCCGATTCTTAAAGGAGTTGACTGTCTTTACAAAATAAGTTCCTCTGGTAATTTGTTTCAAGAATTCACTACACGAATACTGAAGAAATTTGATCTTTGTAAAATCCCTTTGTTTAGCCTTGGCTTATACAATTTCTGAGAGTAACCCCTGGTTTTACTACTTAGTCTCTATCAGCCATCTTGCAAACATTATCACAGTTTACTTTTTTTCTTTTCGACTTATAATCTTATACACATGTATGCCTCCATAAGGTCACCACGTCGCTTCTATCTTCAAGAGAAGGTAGATTTAACCTCCTAAGTCTATCACTATAGGATAAATTTCTCAATTGATGTACCATCGTATAGCCATTTGCTAGCAAATAAATAAAGAGTATCAAGGTCATAAATATATATAATTTATATATCTATAATCAATAATTTTATTTTAAAGCAAAGAGCTCCGGCCCATATTAGGAAATAGTTCAAATACAATTTTAAAGCATTGCCTTAAATGAATATCGGACATGGAAGAACAATCTAATTCTAAGTCGAGTTTTGTTTGGAGCATGTAATATTTATGACTTATAATGTGATTCGAAAATGAATCAATCTCCGTTTTAAACTTTTTTTTAATTAGTCCAAAGATATATGTTGCCATAGTACCAACTGGAACCGCGCCTGGGGGAAGGGTCCAGTGCGTACCATTGCAACAATATTAAATATTTTATTCTATTTATATTTATCTGAAATCCCCAAGTTTTATACATAAACAAACCAAAATTACAAATTCAAAACAGTGTAGACACAAATCAGATTGCTCCACGGGGGCAGCAAAATCTTGGTCCACTCTCTTTTGCTTCGCCATTTCAAGGAAATGTATATTCTTGTTCAACTAACGTTTGTGTATATTTTAAACACTGGGCCCCACCGAGGGGAAAGAATGAAACTTTCGTTAAGCATTTCCATTTTTGAACAACAGCTTTTTATCAATTTTTCAAACAGAATCGACCCAAAACAGACTGCTCCAGTTTGGGTCAGTCAAGCATTGGTCGACTCTTAAAGCTGCATAGTCTGTAACATTTGATCTTCTAATTCTGGAAATAAAGTTTCTATTTTTCAAGAATACAGTAAAAATACTCAAATTCAGGTAAACATTTTACCATTTTCATAAATCTGAACAAATTATCACTATCAAACGACATCATTTATGTTAAAATCAACTGTCTAGAATTATTGGAGGGACTTAAATAATTCCTAACAAGAGAAAAATCACCTGTTTTTGTAAGACAATTAATTTTTCCATGCAATTTTCAGCTGTACTGAACATATTTATTGTGAAAGCATACCTTAATTCTATTTCTACAAATGATGTAAAAAGAAAATAAAATTTTTGGAATAATGTTCATAGTTACAGACCTAGCCTCTTTAATGAATAATCTTATGTTTGGTCAATGACCGCTCTCAGTAATGCCGTAGTTAAAGTTCATTTACATAAAGCATGCGGCCGGCACTAGCTCTGCATAACAACCACCCAAACCAAGCTACAGCCAATAAGAAGACGGTTATTGGATATATATGTATTTATCTTCTTTTACACAGTGTATATTTAGTAAAATGATTTGGCTGGGTGGAGCATCTAGCAATCACATGTTCATTAATCAACAGATATGAAACATTACAAAACGTTTATGTCACAACATGTAATTTACTACTCACGAGTATGTGTCAAGCTCTTGATCCAAGCCCGTAGTAGCTACTGGCTATCCCTTTTCCAGTTTATTTCACTTTTTTTGGAGCCACAGTGATCTGGTGTGATACAGCTATCAATGAATATGCAAACACCATATGACACACAAATATTTACATCTAGCCAATTTATGGGGCCAATTTGTTTTGCACGAGACTGACCTAAATGCTCTATAAGTGAAACATTAGATCCCTGTGTCCGACAGTCTCAGGGACAGTCGATGCATATCAATTTAGTTTTGTGAACTTATAGTCATTTGTGCCAAAATTTTCCTATAGTTTGGATATATAAAAAAACTGTCATACTATCAAACGGATAAATATTGTGGTGAAACGACGTCACATTACAGGTAAGTAAAGTTCTGACTTCACCATTTTTTAGGTGTTAGCGAAACATGGGTAGTGTCGAACTTCGAGGCCACGCACGCTTCACCAACACCAGCATAAATTTATGATATAAAATAATAAAGAAAGAACACCCACATACACAGTTTTAGATAAAATCGAAATTTCCAGCATAAAAAAGAAAGCATATTATTTTAGCAGTTTGTTTTAGGTGCTCAAAAGAAACTGTCTCATTGAAATGACTGTGTTTAGTACCCACAGCATTTGTTTTGATTGAGAAAAAAGAACATAAACTCCTGTTAACTTCTCTTAGCTAAAGGACTGCAAAGATGAAGCATAGATACAGATAAATACAGGGAAGAATGTAAAGGTTGGGAATAGATGCAGATTAACATAAACAATTTAGTTTAAGCGTCCTTTTGTAACGAATCTCTCCTACTAGTTTTGTTTTAATATCTTTGTATCATCCCCAAAAAATGTTTTGCAGTTCCTTGTATAATTTCCAGATTCAAATTTACATAAAGTTTAAATAGGAGGGACGCAAGGACAGAGCCCTGGGGTACCTCACTCAAAACTAATGCTGGCAGTCAAAATATACCCTGAATAGAAACCTATTCAAACAGTATTCCTGTCTCCTCTAGTGTCCTGCAGGGCTCTGTTCTCGGACCCATTCTATTTCTAGCTTACATTTATAACCTCCCTGAGCAGGTCAGATCAGACTGTTTGCAGACGACACAACCTTGTATTTATTTATCAGCAACTTGTCAGAAGCAAACACCTTACAAGAAGACCTCTGTAAATTGGAGCTATGGGAAGAGACCTGGGACATGAACTTTAACCCCACTAAATGTCAAGTTTTACACGTCACCAGGATTAAGACCCAATTTCCTCCAAAAACTTCCTTTACAGCAGAGAACTTGAAAGTATATCTACTGCTAGGTACCTAGGGATCACCATTTTGGACGACCTTAGCTGGGGAACGCACATAGCCAACATTACAAAAAAGGCAAACCAATCATTAGGCTTCCTTAAGAGGAATATCAAACCACATAAACAAGAACTAAAATCCGAAGCATACAAAACTCTTATTTGGCGGCAGTTGGAATATGCCTCCACTGTTTGGTCTACACACTGCTACAGACACATACAAGATCAAGTCAGTCCAACGCAGGGCTGCCCGGTGGGCCTGTTGTGACTTCCGGCAAACCTCAACTGTGACTAAAATGCTCGAAAACCCGCACTGGCGTCCACTAGGCCAAAGATGCATGGACACATACCTTGTATTGATGTACAAAGTCACAGTCTAAATTCATCCACCATCTGTCATACAAGCAGATGCCCTTCTCTACAAAATACTATAAATACAGCTTTTTCTCCAGAACTATCATACACTATCATACACTGGATCGCCCTCCCAACCTGCATGCCCTGCTCCCTACCTGTCCCTCTTTTTCACACTGTTCATCCCTAATAATTGAATAATGATTTATTTACATGGCACACTGGTAATACTCACTGGTGTTTAATCCCCAGGTGAACTACGACAACCTTTCTTAAAGGCAAACATTGCTTCCCCAGGGAAACACATCTTTGCTCCATAATGGTAACAGTGGTCACTAATTAATGATAATTATTGGCTGCCCACTGTCTTACCTCCAACTGTTTACTTTGAAGTCATATTACACATGTTCTATGTTATCTAATCTATCAGTGAAAAATAGCACCAAAATGATTAATATTCATGATTAATAGACTGGAGACTCTGATCAGCCACCTGGTCATCTATTTGGTGGGTCTGGTTCACTGTCCTTATAGGCAAAGACATGAAACTGCTAGTTTTTATCATTCTATGTACAGGCTGATTTTGGTTTGCTGCAGAGGTTTATATTTCTTGATTTTTGTCATGTAATGCATATGTTTTATTTTGGATTGTGATGTTGCGCATATATTATATACGGACAAAAGTAAGCAATTCAATGTATTGTTCAGTAGTTAAAAATTTAGTTTCAATCCAAATATTGAAATAGAAAGTCAAAATTTTGAGTTTAGAAATTGAAATGCAAGGGGAACGAACAGTGGCGAAACACGAAATTTATGCGTTTAGATACTTTGTAATCAAGATAAAAAAAATCATCGGACTTTCAAGTTCAGAATTCATGAGATTAGAAATTATGAGACAACCATTGATCTTACACATGGCAAGTCCTGAACTTGAAATCTCAACTTCTGCATCATCTCTTTTACTCAGAATGCAGCAAGTTGAACTCGATATTACTTTTCATAATAAACTCCATTTTATGGAACATTTTTGCGTTGCCATTTGATTATTAGAACCACAAGCTAACTATGTTTTTGTGTCCTCACATTTCACATATAAAAGAGCCAGATGTTTATATATTATCACATATATATGCGAACAGCAAAGGCTAAGACAAGCCTGCATATGTATGCAGTTTCGCCAATGTCTTTGCTGCCCAATGAGGACAAATATAGGCAGCCTCTAATCCCACTAGATTGGTGAACATGCATTCTACGCATATGTAATCCAAACAATCACAAACTGTTCATATGAATGCAGACAATACATATACTATTTAACGTTTTCCTTACCAACAGCGGAGGGGACTGTTTGCACGTGCTGACATTGGGTCAGAGCTTATCTGGATCCAAATTGGTTGACACTAAGGTAGACCGGGCCGCGCAGCGAAGTCGATAATGCAGCGTGTCTGGCTACAGATGCATGTCTGACAGCAGTTCCAGGGGTCGCGAGTTCAATACCGGCCCGGTCTCATACTTTCGTGGAGTTTGATCATGAAATAATTTCTATGTCATTCTCCTCCCTTTTGCTGAATCATTCAAGAAGGGTTGTCAGTTACAAGCGAAAATATGTGCACGAAGTACTGGTCAACCGCTTGTTCACTTGTCCAGGAAAAAGTATGGTTATGTGAACTGACCGTCCTGCCATGACCATAGCTGTTGACTTTGGACGTAAAGCAACGAAACCAACAAACAAAAAGACACTAAGGTAGCGTTCCTGAAGTTTTTACTTCCTTTTTTAAGTTAACTTTGAAAAAGTCAGCAGACGAAAACAAAAGTATGATAAATTACTCGGCATGCAACGAGTTAACCCCTTTTCAGTCAAATTGTTTTGTCCTAAACGCTTTTAATGTCTGTTGCAGATATTCAAGTGTAATTCAGACTAGCCCTTTTCATGATCATAGAAGCAGTCACTATGAACCCGGATCAGACTGATCCTAAGGGAGCAATCTTATCTGGGTCTTTTGCAATATTTGATTCCTAAGAGCATAATCAGACAAAAAGGACGAAGCAAAAGTGTCTGACTGGTGGGAAAAGAGGTAAATTTGTGTACCTCGCATATCCAACTAATCCACTGAAAGGTCCTGAGCTTATTTTGGTGTTCATTAAAAATTAATATGCTTTTAAATCATTTTAATCTCAGTTGAAATCAGATGGGCACAGCCCGAAGCCGCTGGTAATATTTTTTCAATCTTGTACATTTTTTTACCAAAGCTTAAATAGGGCAGTTGTCAGTCACTGGTCTGTCAAATGAAAAGCAAAGCAAAGAATCCACCAACAACTGCTTCATATGAATTTCTCTAGTTAGCTTATCAGTCATTTTATTTGGTCATTCCAAACACAGCTCTGTGTACATGTTGGTCTAATCTTATCATCATCAGATGGTATCAATGTGAAGGTATTGGTATAACAATTATAACTGATAGGTGCTAAAAGCTGTCATGGTGAGCCTCAATGTTGGCCTTTAAGGGGATATATCTTTCAAAAGCTCTTACGCTTTTTTGTCAAGGAGACGGATACTTTTGGCCACATTGTTGTATGAACAACTTATACATCTCACATAGATCACTTTACGCCCCAATCCGCAGCATGCTTATCAGTCTTTTTAGAGTTACTTCCTGGTTTGATACCGTTAACAATGCTGTGACACGCTGGATGAACTTTAGAGAAAACCATTTGCATGAACATGACCTACAATTATTCAACTACAATATTTAGAAGTATTTTAAATAAATTTTACTGTCAAAAATTGTTCTTATCTAGACTCTGATGTATAGTGTATGTAGGTATGATACACCTCAATGAAAAAGTCACACTTGTTGAACCTGAAGCATAACAGGTAATAGTCAAAAGTCATGAACAGCATATTATTTAGAAGATAAGATGACAACTTCTCAAACCGAATATTATGCAAACCATAGCATCGTAGGGCCTGCACTTTGTAAAGAAAATATCGTAGAACTCACAATCGGAGTTGACTTGTGTTTTATCCATCATCGGGATTATCGATGAAACATATGGTAGCAGAGCGAGGTTCTAAATTTGAAGAATAGTAGAGATAGTTCGAAGATCAAGAATGGCGTCATCTGCAAACGAAGTTGTTAACGAGAATCATCCAGGTGCCATATCCGACTTTGAGGAAATGGAAGTACAATTCAAGAAAGACAAGACCCGTGTGAAATCTAAGTTTACACGTTCAAGAAATAAATTACTAAATTTGCTAGATCAAGATGATTTGCCATGTCGAAAAGATGTCCGTCAAGCACGTCAGAACATGGACACTTGTCAAGAGCTATCGAGGTACTGACAAATTTTTCGGACTTTTACACCAAGAACGGCGAAAAACAAAAACGTAAGCTGGTTGTGATGGAAATGGTCTGAACCAAAGAGGATTTCTACATGACGTCTGAGTCTGCCAGGGAGTATTTAGAGTCTCGAAAGAGTGACAACTTGAGTGTATCTTCGGACATTCTTTCGATCAATTTACTGGAGAGGATGAACATTTCTGATCAGAGTGAGACTTATCGCAAACAGGGCTTGGCTCCATTTCAAAATCAGACAATATCCAAGGTAAACTCATTTAAATTGTTTGGTGAATCGATACCAAACCTTTGCACTGCTAGAGATAACCCCATCTTTCCAAAAAGTACTGTTCAGCATAATATGACTTTTGAAAAAGCCCCGTTATTGAATGATACCCATCATGATGCAAACCCCCAGTACCCAGATGAACACTATGCGAACCCAGGGAGCTGTTTAGCTGACACGAGTACACGTTATGTCCCATTTGAGAATCTTAGTACAGCGCAATCTATCGGTCACGATTTATGGTGGCAACTGAAGCGTGTCCAGATACCTGTGTTTTCAGGAAAAAAGCAACAATACCAAAATTGGAAAGCTGCTTTCTTGGCATGTATTGACAGTGCACCTACGACGGACGAGTTTAAATTGCTGCAATTACGCCAATATTTATCCAGCGATGCCTTAAAAGTAATTGAAAATTTCGGGCATTCAGCATATGCCTATAAGCAGCAAAAGCGAGGCTAGATCAAAAGTATCGTGGCAAATGCAGACAGATTGCCATTTACCTTGAAGATTTAGAGAATTTTCGACAAATACGACTGGGGAGAGCCAGAGATTTAGAGAACTTTGTTGACCTGCTGGTCATTGCCATAATCAACTTGAAAGAGGCGGGTCTTCACCATGAATTCGCTTTATACAAAATTGCAGAGCAAATTGCCAGAGTCACTTTTGGCGGGCTATCACCGTTGGGTTTTCGAGAACAGCGCGGCAGGGTCTGTACTTACTCTAAGGACTTGGGTTATACAGGAACCTGAATTTCAGACCGTTGCTAAAGAGACTGTGTACGGGTTGACTGGACAATCATCGAACCAAGCGTCGCAGCCATTCTACAGGAACAACAACCAGGGAGCATTCTTTGGCGAAACAGCTGAGGAGGGTGGACTAGGGAAATCTATTGAATGCCAACTATGCAAGGTGCCACACAAGATTTGATATTGTCAACACTTCGCAGACAAGTCTGTTACGGAACGATGGAATTTTGCAAAGCTGATTCAGCTATGCTATCTTTGTCTAGGGGAGTGGCATGTTGGGAAAAAATGTCGAAGAAGCGGACAGTGTGGGTATGAAGGTTGCCAAGAATTACATCACAAGTTACTACATCGACAGCGGTACCAATTAGAAATTACAGAGCAACGTCCTTCTTCATATCATTATCCTGAACTGAAGGGTTTGAGAAATACATGTAATAAGGAACCTTATTCAAACCATCCTGAAATGGACACCATTCTGACCACTTCAGTCCCATATGTTACAGAGGGGAAGGGACAAAGCCAACAGACATCTATGAGAACCACAGACGATTACAGACCAGACTACATTGCTCTTCCTACCATTCCCATGATATTTAGATATGGTGACAGGTCATTGAAAGTCAACGCTTTGCTAGATGATGGCAGCACAAAAAGTTACATCAATGCAGATGTTGCAGCTGAGTTAGGTCTGCAGGGAAAAACAGAAAAGGTAATGGGCAATGTCTTAAATGGCCAAGTTGAGATATTCTAAAGCAAACCAGTAGAGTTTCAATTAGAGAGTATGAATGGCAGTGTAAATATGACAGTTAACGCTTACACAGCAAATAGGGTTACAGGAGACGTGAGGGCTTTCAATTGGAATAAATGTAAAAGTCGCTGGCCATAATTGAAGAATATTGACTTTCCACACAGTGCAAAAAGAAAAATTGTAGATCTGCTCATTGGCCTTGATTGTGCTTATCTTCATTCCACAATTGAAGAAGTAAGAGGAAAGCCAAGTGAACCTATAGTGAGGCGAACACCACTTGGGTGGACCTGCGTTGAAAACCCAGGACAGAGAGATGGTTCAATGCTGCAAACAAACTTTGCCAGCAAGTTCTTTGTAAAAGATCAGTTATATCTAGAGAGATTGAATGCAAATTTGAAAAACATTCTGGGAGTTTGACGAGGAGCCGTTGATGCACAAACCACCTGTGATTCGATCGGAGGAAAAACTAGACTTGCAAACAGCAGAACACTCTATAAACTATGAAAATCAAATGTATCGGGTTGGTGTCCCTTGGAAAGAGCGTCAGCCAATTTTCCAAACAACTATTATATGGCTCTACGAAGACTTGAAAACACTGAGAAGAGACTTAAACGCTCACCGGACATTGCAGACTCTTACAGCAAGTGCATTGAGCAGTATATTGCGAAAGGATATGTAAGGAAGATAATGGAGCACAAGAAAAGTAAATCAAAATGGTACCTTCCGCATTTTCCGGTCTTCAGACTTGACAAAGAAACAACAAAAACTAGGATCGTATTTCATGCATCTGCTAAGTATGACGGAATCTTTTTAAATGACGTCATACATCGAGGGCCAAAGTTACAAAGGGATCTGTTTGACATACTAATACGCTTCAGAAGGTTTCCAGTAGCAGTATATTGCGACATCGCAGAAATGTATCTCCGTATTGGGATCACACCAGAGGATAAACCATATCACAGATTCCTGTGGAGGGGAACCAATCAGAATAGCCACCCAGATATCTACAAATTCTACCGAGTTGTGTTTGGAGTGAGCTCATCGCCGTTTCAAGCACAATTTGTACTACAGTATCATGCCCAAAAATGTCAGAAAGACTGTCCTGTAGCAGCAGAAGTAGTTCAAAAATCAACATACATGGGCGATTCAATGGACTCGACACTATCAGAAGAAAATGCTATTGAATTGTAAGAACAACTTTCACGCCTTTTGACAAAAGCTGGCATGCATGCTCGAAAATGGCTATCAAATTCATCAACTTTACTCTCAGTTATTCCTCAAAATGATCGCAAGGCTGAGATCAAACTTTTCAAGGAGACACAATCTTCATATTTTCCAGAGGAATATGAATCTTTGAAGCATGAAAAGGCATTATCGTCAAGTAGCAACTTGTTGGGTTTACAACCAAAACTTGACAACGATGGACTAATGCGTTTAGATAGCCGCTTAAAACACGCAAAATTATTATCCTATGACGCACGATATCCAGTGATTTTACCCAGGAAGAGCTTGGTAACAAAGTTAATTGTGAAAGAGTTTCATAAACAAGGACAACATGCCACAGGGACCAACCAAACATTGTCAGCTTTATCAGCTAGGTATTGGATCGTGTCTACACGTGAGGTTATACGGGAGTTGGAAAAGGCATGTGCGGAACGTCACCGACGTAAAGCAAGGCCTGTGAGCAAATTATGGCTCCATTGCCAATACCAAGATTGAAGAAGAGCTTGCAAGCATTTACAAGGACAGCTGTTGATTTCGGGGGTCCATTCATTACCGTGCAGGGTCAAGGGAAACGTCGCGCAAAGAGGTACCTATGTTTGTTCACCTGCCTGGGCACGCGAGCTGTACACCTGGAAATTGCCTTTGGTCACGACACAGATTGCTTCTTGAATTCATTCTATAGGATGGCTAGCCGTAGAGGACTACTGGAAGAGGTATATTCTGATAATGGAACTAGTTTTAAGGGAGCTGACAATGAACTAAAATTATTGGTTTCACAAATCGATGAAGACAAAATCACAGAATCTGCAGCAAACAAAGGAGTTAAGTGGCACTTTAATCCACCACTCGCTCCACATTTTGGTGGAATGCATGAAGCCATGATAAAATCAGCAAAGCGGGCTATCAGTGCTATTCTAGTGAATGCAGACATATATGACGAGGAGCTTATGACTGCAATAATTGGAGCTGAGGGACTTATCAACTCACGTCCCTTGACATATCAATCAGCAAACCCAGTGGATGATGTACCCCTGACCCCAAACCACTTCCTGCATGGACAAATTGGGGGTAAATTTGCGCCAACGTCAGTGGATTCAACGCAGTTCAGCCTTAGAAAACGATGGCGCTGGATCCAAGAGCTAGTCTGCACTTTTGGAAGCGTTGGCTCCGAGAATGGCTACCAGCACTTGCAACACAGAAAAAATGGAACCAGAAACGCCAGGATGTCAAGGTAGAAGGTGTTGTACTCGTGGTCTCGCCAGAAACATCACAGGGAAATTGGCCATTAGGAAGAGTGTTGGAGGTTTACCCGGGAACAGAAGGACGGGTTCGAGTCGTGAAAGTCCAGGTCAGACAGGGGACCCTTGTAAGATCAGTGACGAAGCTGTGTCTACTAGAATGTGATCAATAAGACATCTATATCTAACAAACATGTAATTCAAAGCAATAACTAAATACAAACTTGATAATTCATATTGGAATGGAAATCTGAAGCCGCATTTTAGCTCATACTGAAATGGATCATTTTAATTTAAGGTAATTTTACCTATATACACATTCAAGTGATAATTTGTTCCTCCAGTTTGTAACAGTTGATCAAGGAGGGGAAAATGGAATGAAGATTTTAAATGCATCTTATTAACTTTAATGAAATAATGTAACGTCTGTTGCATAGCGTTACGTTAACGTTGTACAACGGATGTGACGTCCGTTGCACAGCGTTACTTTAACGTGATGTCAACGTACGTTGCTAGGGAAGTTAAGTAGTTATTGAGACTGCGCCATAGCATCGTAGGGCCAGCACTTTGTTAAGAAAATATAGTATAAATATCGTAGAACACACTCTTACAGCAAGTGCATTGAGCAGTATATTGAAAAAGGATATGTAAGGAAGATAATGGAGCACAAGAAAAGTAAATCAAAATGGTACCTTCCGCATTTTCCGGTCTTCAGACTTGACAAAGAAACAACAAAAACTAGGATCGTATTTCATGCATCTGCTAAGTATGACGGAATCTTTTTAAATGACGTCATACATCGAGGGCCAAAGTTACAAAGGGATCTGTTTGACATACTAATACGCCTCAGAAGGTTTCCAGTAGCAACATATTGCGACATCGCAGAAATGTATCTCCGTATTGGGATCACACCAGAGGATAAACCATATCACATATTCCTGTGGAGGGGAACCAATCAGAATAGCCACCCAGATATCTACAAATTCGACCGAGTTGTGTTTGGAGTGAGCTCATCGCCGTTTCAAGCACAATTTGTACTGCAGTATCATACCCAAAAATGTCAGAAAGACTGTCCTGTAGCAGCAGAAGTAGTTCAAAAATCAACATACATGGGCGATTCAATGGACTCGACACTATCAGAAGAAAATGCTATTGAATTGTAAGAACAACTTTCATGCCTTTTGACAAAAGCTGGCATGCATGCTCGAAAATGGCTATCAAATTCATCAACTTTACTCTCAGTTATTCCTCAAAATGATCGCAAGGCTGAGATCAAACTTTTCAAGGAGACACAATCTTCATATTTTCCAGAGGAATATGAATCTTTGAAGCATGAAAAGGCATTATCGTCAAGTAGCAACTTGTTGGGTTTACAACCAAAACTTGACAACGATGGACTAATGCGGTTAGATAGCCGCTTAAAACACGCAAAATTCTTATCCTATGACGCACGATATCCAGTGATTTTACCCAGGAAGAGCTTGGTAACACAGTAAATTGTGAAAGAGTTTCATAAACAAGGACAACACGCCACAGGGACCAACCAAACATTGTCAGCTTTATCAGCTAGGTATTGGATCGTGTCTACACGTGAGGTTATACGGGAGTTGGAAAAGGCATGCGCGGAATGTCGCCGACGTAAAGCAAGGCCTGTGAGCAAATTATTGCTCCATTGCCAATATCAAGATTGAAGAAGAGCTTGCAAGCATTTACAAGGACAGCTGTTGATTTCGGGGGGCCATTCATTACCGTGCAGGGTCAAGGGAAACGTCGCGCAAAGAGGTACCTATGTTTGTTCACCTGCCTGGGCACCCGAGCTGTACACCTGGAAATTGCCTTTGGTCTCGACACAGATTGCTTCTTGAATTCATTCTATAGGATGGCTAGCCGTAGAGGACTACTGGAAGAGGTATATTCTGATAATGGAACTAGTTTTAAGAGAGCTGACAATGAACTAAAATTATTGGTTTCACAAATCGATGAAGACAAAATCACAGAATCTGCAGCAAACAAAGGAGTTAAGTGGCACTCTAATCCACCACTCGCTCCACATTTTGGTGGAATGCATGAAGCCATGATAAAATCAGCAAAGCGGGCTATCAGTGCTATTCTAGTGAATGCAGACATATATGACGAGGAGCTTATGACTGCAATAATTGGAGCTGAGGGACTTATCAACTCACGTCCCTTGACATATCAATCAGCAAACCCAGTGGATGATGTACCCCTGACCCCAAACCACTTCCTGCATGGACAAATTGGGGGTAAATTTGCGCCAACGTCAGTGGATTCAACGCAGTTCAGCCTTAGAAAACGATGGCGCTGGATCCAAGAGCTAGTCTGCACTTTTGGCAGCGTTGGCTCTGAGAATGGCTACCAGCACTTGCAACACAGAAAAAATGGAACCAGAAACGCCAGGATGTCAAGGTAGGAGGTGTTGTACTCGTGGTCTCGCCAGAAACATCACAGGGAAATTGGCCATTAGGAAGAGTGTTGGAGGTTTACCCGGGAACAGAAGGACGGGTTCGAGTCGTGAAAGTCCAGGTCAGACAGGGGACCCTTGTAAGATCAGTGACGAAGCTGTGTCTACTAGAATGTGATCAGTAAGACATTTATATCTAACGAACATGTAATTCAAAGCAATAACTAAATACAAACTTGATAATTCATATTGGAATGGAAATCTGAAGCCGCATTTTAGCTCATACTGAAATGGATCATTTTGATTTAAGGTAATTTAACCTATATACACATTCAAGTGATAATTTGTTCCTCCAGTTTGTAACAGTTGATCAAGGAGGGGAAAATGGAATGAAGATTTTAAATGCATCTTATTAACTTTAATGAAATAATGTAACGTCTGTTGCATAGCGTTACGTTAACGTTGTACAACGGATGTGACGTCCGTTGCACAGCGTTACTTTAACGTGATTTCAACGTACGTTGCTAGGGAAGTTTAGTAGTTATTGAGACGGCGCCATAGCATCGTAGGGCCAGCACTTTGTTAAGAAAATATAGTATAAATATCGTAGAACTCACAATCTGAGTTGACTTTTGTTTTATCCATCATCGGGATTATTGACAAAACAATATATACATTATCTAAATTGTCTTTCCTTCCAGCTGCACAAAGCCTTCACTTCTTTTCTCTGGTTAGGTGTCCTGTCTGGGCTATTTGATATTTTTCAGATGTAACCATCTTCTCTTTGTATCAGGAGTTTGGGTTTCTTCAGTATTTCAATCTTAAATTCAGCACTTGAGACTGTAATTTGCAATGGTCTGGTCATATCTTTCATGCGCTTTTCATGGCTTATGATATTTGAAACAGTAGTTTCAATCTTCATCTCATTCAATACACCATTCATAAAGAGAAGATAATTGCGAGTCTCTACAACCTTAGATGCATCTTCTACAGCCTCAGGAGCCTTGAAGATAAGAAGATTAAATTTTCTCCTCTCAACCTCTTTCTGTTCTTGAAGAATTTCTTTCACCTTCTCCTCAAGCTTTCAATCTATACTTTCCTCTTGATTATATTGAGTAGGGATTAAAGTCGCTAAAACTTTTCAACAGCAGATCAACTTTATTATTTAAGGCTGTAAGCGTAGCATTATCAGGACCACTAACCACAGCCTCCGCCCCCTTAACGCAATTATCAGGACAAAACCACATGGTTGAAGATTGCTTGCTAAGGACATTGAATACATTATTACTCATTTTCAAACACATCACACCTTATGGTGATGAGTGTGAGACGTGCGCATGTCTTATTCTTTCAATGAAATAAAAAAAATTAAAACCTCAAGTGAGGGTGAACTTCTGATTCGATCATTCTATCATGATCTTCTCTGACTTAATAAAGCCCTGGTTTGCTCATAAAGTGGAAAATCAGCCGCCAATGGCAGCCATCTTTGTTTTATTTTTCAACTCAGGTATGAAAGCCATGACTGGGCCCTTTCTGTTGATTCCTATCCGCCATTCCAGTAATCTATTTTTATGATTTCCTCCAAATGATCATATGTAAGTAAATATTTGTAATGGTACACTATTTCTTTGCTACAATGCAACGGCCACGATAAATATGGTCATTTAAAAAAATAAATAAGATTTTATGGCAAACACATTGGAAATCGTCAATTAAAACATTATGTTGGAAAATATAACGTTATTTTTGATAACGCAAATGGTAAAAATATACTTAAAACCAAAACTAACGTTACACTTTTAACTATTGGACATACCTATACTGTTTTTGATTTTAAACAAATAAAATATTGCAATGAGTTCCTGACACTTGCCCTAACATAATTCACGAAAAACAGCGTAAGCAAATCAATCCTCTTTTGAGTTATCTGTGCTTTTACTAAAACAGAAAATCAGCCATTCCTCACAAAATCCTAGGTAAACCTACAATTTGTACACGCTATTTTCAGGGCCATGGATTACCCATGAAAAAAACTGCCATACATTTTGTCTTTGACGTATTGATAGTTTTTGGCAGTATCTTAAAGTGTGCTTACATTGAAATTATCTCCCTTTAAATTAAAACAGTTGTAAACTTTAGTCCTTTCTAAAAAACCTTCATATTTTATGACATTGATTTTTTATCAGTGAATTATTTGGACATCTTCCGAGAGTATGCCGCAAGAAGAAAAATGGCAATCACTTTGTAATGGGAAATTCCATTGAAAGCACTGTAAAGTTCCCCAAAATGGGTATAGGCATAAAATACCCCTCTCATTTGTGTTACTCGTATGTTGACCCAGACTGATTTGAACTTCAAACAATAATTCGATAGCATTGTCTTTCAGACTGGGTCTTTAAATTTTGAAATGGTCCAATCTTTATGCTACAGTAACACATCAAAAGTTACGCGTTCTGGAAAAAGTTTATTTTGCACCCTTGTCAGTTTCATTTGGACATTGTTGTTGCATTTATGACAATAGAACCATAAAAATCAAATGCCTTATGATGATTGATCCGACTTTAATGTAAATCAAACAAATTTAATATATCACTCACCAATATCCGGAAAGGTATATATATTTAAAGTGTAAAGTTATTTGTGGTTTAAGTATAAGCTATGCAGATGAAAAGAGCAAAAATGAATAGTGAATGAAACCTTTTTGTTCTATCTGAAATAGAACATTGGATTTCTGGTGAGACAGATTGGGAATGACAGTACAACATGGTCATGGCCCATCAAATAATGGGTCAACTTTGACCCCTGTTAGTGACTTATGACTGCGTGCACATATAGGAACACACCCTTTGACCAATCGTTGCATTCTTTTTTGGTAGAACATGGGATAATTGAAAATGTGATTCGAAATCGCCCATTGTAGATGGCTTTACCCTGTCAAAATTGTTGGCGAATTATGGAGTCGAAACTGAATTGTATCCATAAATCTCAAAAACGAAATAAAAGTAAAAGAAGCTTAGATTAAAATAATCAATAAGGGCAATATCTTAACAATTCAGTATAGAAAAAAATACTGGTAAAATATACTGTTTCCTGGTTTTTAAGCGCAAAAGGCTCCTTTAATAGTATTTGTTAGGGGATTATGGAGTCAAAATTGAATTGAATCCAAAAATCGTAAAAGGAAATAAAAGATCGAAATTATCAGTGAGAGCAGGGGCATCCAGCTCTGACTTTTTTTTATATTTTTGTTATGGATGTTGTCATCAACTTATTTTACAGTGGTGAGAAGGGGTTCAATAAGTTCTTGATGGCAATCGGAACTGCCTCAGCCAATTCCGAGGAATCAGACCACGGATGTACAGCGTGGATCTTCTTTGATAACAAGGGTGATAACGTGACGCTGACTTTATATAATGTGACGCTGACGTAACAGAAACCATGTTAACACAATGACAAGTGTGATTGCAACAAATAAAAACCACATCTTAAATGAAGCTTATGTTTTTTTTTCAATAAAATATCGCTATATAGCGATATCTTACTGAAAAAACATACACTTCATTTATTCTGCTGATTGAACTTTTCAGATAATCAGAATAATCGATTTTAATAGAGCTGACCCCACATGTTACATAACTAATTTCCATTCGCCAGTTCTGGCTAACAAAATGGAACTTTTTGGTACATAGTACTACGCGTAATGCTCCTTACATACACCCGAGCCATGACCTGATTCTGTTATTGTGGCGAATTTTGATGAATGGATGGGTGTCTGTACCAGTATTCCTATGAAAACCCAGTATACAACTATAAGCGGGCCAGTGATGGCCCAACCGTCAATTGGCTGAGTAGCTTTGTGATTTCCCAGGGGGTCTGGACCAGTATTCCTAAGGCTACCTATATCTTTGTAATTTTCATGCAGGGCCCGGACCCTCAAATCCCTCCCTCTGGATCCGTGCATACATTGTTAAATAGAGCTGGACCGTAACGAAGTAAGATACATTTACTATGAAGTGTAATATTTTTGACTGATTAACCTAAGTAAGTAATTATCGCTTTTTTGTCTCGCCAGTATATACTAAAACCTATCTTACATATAAACACATGAGTATATATATACAACTGAAATTCCAAAAGAATTGTGAGAGACATTAAGATTTATGTTCTTCAGATATTTTCAATTCTACAACTATTTCTAAAACGTGTACATGAGACCTGCCATGAGAAATACTGTCCAGAGCACACACACACACACACACACACACACACACACACACACACACACACACACACACACACACACACACAGAGGCGCGCTCCAAAACCGACATACAATACATAACCTCCACTTATGGTACAATAACGTGCAAAACTTGGCATTCAATGTATTTCCAAAGTCATTTTTCCTGTTAATCACCCAAAATCACACGCAGTGTGTACTCAAAGGAATCACCTCAAAGAGACAGCTCCCCGATCTTCTTTTTACAACAGATTATCGCTTAATGCAGGTCAAAATTTTGTGCGTATTGTAGTGATAATGTTACATTCGAAATTGGATGTCGTTCATCACATTCAGTACGCAAGTTATCTTTCTCTTCACGTATACAGTCATGTGTGTAAATATTCACTTTGTAATATACATTTAAAGACCGGAGTAAAAGTATAAAAGAAAACCAAAGCACACAATGGATAGTTGTTTCCACTACACTCTGCTTACAACAGGCTAACATGCTCCTCAATAATTTCAAATATTATGGGACTTACTTCACAGATAAGCACACTTTTTGGCATAGTTATTCTTTAAAGTAATGTTTTGAATCCTTGAACTTTTCAAGCTCAGTAGTTGTCTATAAATATGATTTCCAGAAAAAAAATTGCTGGCTGCTACAAAATTTGAATCTGTCCCGCAAACGATCGACAGTTCTACCATTGGCTGAAAGCCAGCTGCTGTATGAGTCATCCACTTCAGAAAGGTAATGTCTGACATTGGCAGGAAATATAGCACATGGGAAGAAAACAGATATTTAACTGATTCAAGCCTGTCAGATGATTTCGTTTATGTACCCTGTCTTTCCATGACCCACCGTTAATCAGACAATCACGATCCTGACTTTGTGTAGACACATCACAGTTTCCTGATGACACAGCATTTCAAAGTGAATTGGATCTTTTTGCTTCCTCAAAATCCCAGTTGTTGTAACTAATAAAGTAAAATATTATATATTCATAGTTTTCAGCTGTTCTGGAGTGAAAACAAATGTTAATCTTGTCTAATGTGCAGCCTTGTTTCTACTTCCATAGGCGTAGGAAGCTTTTCGATATTGGGGGGTGCCAAACCCAGCGCAGCCAACTTCAATACTTGGGGGGGGGGGGTGAGGTATTGCCAAAAGTACATATACGCATGCGTGCACCTATATGCACACACATGTATGCACACACATGTGTTAAATATTCATGCATCCATGCATGCATGCAGACGCATGTATGCATGCATGCACAGCCTATGCAAACCTACATGTTACATCCTGATATGAAAATCATTAAATTCAAAGCAAGCGAACTCTATGAAAAAAACAGCAACAAATATATACAAGTGAACGAGGAAAGTTTAATATCTAATGATATTGTTTCTACCAAAATTTATGATAAACGTGACGACTTTGATTTTGAAATTGTCAATTTCCCATTTTTAGATGGTGATGTTCCTCGTTCTACATCCTATGGAGTCTATATCTCTCAACTCATTCGTTTTGCTAGAGCATCTAGCTATGTTACTGACTTCAACACTCGCAATAAATTGTTAACTCAGAAACTTCTTAAACAGGGCTATCGGTATCATAAACTTCCCAAAACATTTTCAAAATTTTATAGACGATACTATGATTTGATTTCTAAATTCCAAGTTGGACTTAAATCTCTCTTGCGCCAAGGACTTTCGGAACCTGATTTCTATGGTGACTTGGTGTATAAGTTGAAGAAGATTGTTGGCTCTAATAATTTTTCAGCGCAGTTCATTAAAATAATTTCCCATTATAAAAAGATTGGCTATAACATTAATGTATTGCAACAGACTGCATGCTTGGTAGTCAACCCAATCACGGTTGGCAACTTTGCTTTCCTCTTTTATTGCACGCTGGTGGGTCGGACTTCAGACTCTATGATGGTTCCGACTTAAAGACTTATCTATTGATGAGATGGTAGGGGCCTGATGCTTTGGCTGTTTGTCGGGCCCACCGGGGTTTACCTGTTGGATTTCTTTTGCTCCGGTATTCAGTTTAATTTACTGTTGAGTCCTTATCCTTGCTTTATCTCCTTGTTATATCTTGATTTATATGTTTTAGGAGATGATGCATTGATACGTTAGGGGTCTTTCATGCAAACCAAATATTTATGTGCCTTGATCCACATCTGAATTAAGGGTGAGGTTGGCGCTGTTAAACCGGTTTAAGCCCTCCAGTAAAATATTTTACTGACCGTTCCAAGGCGGTACTTCTTTTGTGGATCTTTTATGTTTTTGTTCTGTCTTGTGTTTGCTATGTTTTGTGCGCGTCTGTTTATATGTGCTTTGTGGTCACCTGCTGGGAAGGGGCTGACCTCTTGGCTCTCGTTTGTGGTGTCTTCTGTGAGTTTGTCACTTTCCCATTGGTATCCTGGGTCAGGTGTGGTACTTGATTGTATCGATTCCTGATCTTTGTAAAGTATCGGTAAAGTTTTTCAGAGCAAATGGCTGAGAGGGACAAAAACAGAAAAAAAACAATGATAATCTTTTACTCCGAGCGAGTTAAGCGAGCGAGGAAAATTTTTTGGTAAAGTTCTTCAGAGCAAAAGGCTAAGAGGGATAAGAAACAGAGAAAAAAAACAAAACAATGATAATTATATTTTACTCTGAGCAAACAAATATAATCTTTACTCCAAGCAAGTGAGGAAATTTATTTGTTTGAAGCCTATTGCCTGAAAGGTATTTCAGAGCAAAAGCAAAGAGGGATAAAAGGTTGGAGCTCTTTAAAATTTAGGATAGAAAATAGGAATAATAGGAAAAGCTCGTAAAGGCGGTTTATCTGAAAAAAAAGATACATATATACATTTAAACATACATATACCTTTTCATACAAGGTGATAACACCTTCTGACTAAAAGATATGATCAAGTATTAAAATCTGAGCAAATTGTCTGCTCCCAGAGAATCTTAAACCAAATAAAAAAAACTCTGAGCGAGCGACGCAAGCGAGGAAAAAAATTACTCATAATTATGTGTGGAAGTTGCTTATTTTACCATTAGTGACAAGCAATTATATGTCAATTTAGACAAATTATCGGAGGGGCCAAAGGGTACTCTGCCCCCCCCCCCTACAAAATTAATGGGGGGGGGGTGGCCCCTGCTGCCCCCCCCCCTGTACCTACTTCTATGATTTTATACAGTTGCTAAACAAACAAATATCCAAGTTAGCATGTATAAAGTTTGTACACAGTAGACTGGAGAGGGCAGTAAATTTATGCCACATTATGACAAACCGTCGGCACTGATTCAGATAAAGAGGGTAAGTCCATTTCCATGAGGTGTTCAGAAGACGTAAAACAGTTATAATTTAATATCATGATGGTGATAGTTATATAGTAATATATCTAGATGGGTCTGTATGGGTTTGTTATTTGACATTAGCGTGTGATAGAATTTAATTCAATCTTTACATGCATTATCATCATAGTCTTTATAATCATGTTCTCCCCAAACATTTTTCTGTAATGTACGTGCCCATCAATACACAGATAATTAGATCAAGCACAAACACAAATGACCCCTTTCATTCAGAATTGAAATTCTAAGTAAGTGCGCATTAGCTATGGATGCTTGTTTACACATTATTATCGTATGTACATACACATGCATTCAGTTTTGTGAACATCATTTGTATAAGCTGCATAGACATATTGTCTTAATTACATTCCACTGTACTTTGCATTATATATGTTTTTTGTGCTATGTACTCTTCTTATAGGAGGAAATAAAGAATTCTTCTTCTTCTTCTTCTTCTTCTTCTTCTTATTATTATTATTAGGTCAAAATAATAAAGAATGCCACTTTTACTTTCGCTATACATTAAGCTGACAGCTGTCCTTAAAGAGGCGAGGGTTGTTTAAATTACCACAAAAATATCCAATTCACTTTGAATTGCTGTGTCATCAGAAAACTGTGATGTGTCTACACAGAGTCAGGATCGTGATTCTCTGATTTACGGTGGATCATGGGATGACAGTGTACTTAAACTCATTCATCTGACAGGCTTGAATCAGTAAAATATCTGCTTTCTTCCCATGTGCTAAATTTCCCGCCAAGTGCCAGGCATTACCTTTCTGTAGTGGATGACTCATACAGCAGCTATCTTTCAGCCAATGGTAGAGCTGTCAGTCATTTGTGGGGTAATTGTGGGACAAATTCAATTTTTGTAGCAGACAGCATTTTTTTCTGGAAATCATATTTATAGACAACTAATGAGCTTGAAAAATCCAAGGATTCAAAACATTACTTTATAGAATAACTATGCCAAAAATTGTGCTTATCTGTGAAGTAAGTCTCATAATATTTGAAATTATTGAGGAGCATTTTAGCCTGTTGTAAGCAGAGTGTAGTGGAAACAACCAGCCATTTTGTGCTTTGGGTTTCTTTTATACTTGCACTCTGGTCTTTAATACCTTTGCTTTGTCTAAGGACCTCTGACACTTTGATAGGGTATCTGCCTATTTTTCAGATGCTTCCTGAAATTTCCCTATGCTTAAGATATCCCTGGCATCCTTTTGATTATGGACGCTTGATGTATTAGGAACGAATTAAGGTTATAATAAGACAGGCAGATCCCTACGTCAAAACAGGAGACGCTACCAAAGGGGGTAAGGGTTGCAAAATTTGACTTCGCCAAAACATTTAGAAGTCAATTGTTTTCACGTGTAAGGGTACTATATCATCATTACTCGATTACAAATCACAGTGGACGTATTTTAAAGTCCAAAATAATGAGCATTTTAATTATTATTTTTGTTGTTGTATTTTTCTATCTGAAATATTTTGAAGTGCAACTGTAGTCAATTCAACCTTGATGACAATGTATTTACCTGGTGCAACATTATGCAACACTGTACTTTAACCATTCAGCCATGCGTAAAGTACACCTAGTCCATGGCCATGTAGTTTATGTGTATTGGATAGATACAGTATATCTGCAAAATAATCTTCCAACTGAATACAGTAAAATGACAAGTTTCATAATTTAAAGAAAAGTATGCTTAAACGTTGTAACATTCCATGACTAATGGGTTATGAAAAGGAAGCTCACTTGTACTATTTATTTCATTACACTGGAAAAAAAAGATTTTCAAGAGAGCACACCAAATATCCAAATGCTAATGTTCGGGCACGCCCAGATGTCACATTTTGGGCTGTGGGATATCATCCCCCCCCCCCCCCCCCCCCCCGAGTTCTAACTAGCTTTACACATACCCCGGCATCCAATTTAGGTTACCTTGCACCCCCACAGGACAATTTTTCATGGATGCCAAATTGTTCATTGGGACCCCCTGGATGAGAAACGAAGGTGTCCTTAAAAATTTTTGGTTTGGGCTATGTGAAATTGCATGGTTTCTATGCCAACCCATAGCGAATTTGAGAAGGGGGGTCTGCCTATAAAATTACTTATATCTCAGCTGTTACTTATCCTAGACTACTAAACTTAATACCAAATTAAAGCTTAGACATATGCCTATTATCCCCTTGTTGCATATGGAAATTATCTAATTTGCATATTCATAAATATTTATGAAAACATTAAAAATGTGTTTCACGAATGGGAGTATACGTACAAGATCAATAATATCTCAGCTGCTTTTAGTTGTAGAGTACTAAAATTTGCACTAAAATAAAGCGAAGACATAGACCATTTATTTCATGGTCAAATATGCAACGTACCTTATTTGCATAATTTGCATATTCATGAATATTGATAAAAACGATAAAAAATAAGGGAAAATCATTTCAAATATAAATAAGCTGAGTTCATCCCAATATTGTCATTGTTGCATGTTTTGATATAATCAATGTTACAATTGGACATGGCCAATCATCCAGTGGTCCTATATTAATATTATCTTATTTGAATATTCATGAAAATGCATGAAAACTTAAAAAAATGAGGGAAAATCACGTAAAAACTATAAGCCTAGGGGAGGGGTTAAGGTACGAATATCCTGCAATCCTAGGGTCTTTTAAATTCATGCCAAATTATTCAGTGTGACCCTCAAAATGTGAAATGAAGTTCTCCTCACAAGAAATTAGGTATGGGCTACGTGAAAATGCATGGTTTCCATGGCACCCGCTTATATGATTCTCAAGATTGGGGAGTAGGCCTACAAATTCAATCATATCTAGGGTTCTACTAATCCTAGAGCACTAAAATTGGTGTCAAATTAAAGCTTAGACACATGTCTTCCTTCCTGTGGTCAGATTTGTAAATCATCTAATTTGCATATTTATGAATATTAATGAAAACCTACAAAAATGAAGTAAAATTATAAAAACAACATAAATGAACATATTTCAGCACAAAAACATCATCAAACCACCATTGTTGCCAGTTTTTTTTATCCTCAGTGATTCAATTTGATAAGTTCTTTCATCCAGTGGTCCTATATGAAAATTATCTAATGGTCCTATATGAAAATTATCTCATTTGCATATTCATGAATGTTAATGAAATCTTAAAATGATGGAAAAAAGCATGGGTAAACTATAGTATGCAACGGGGATAATCAGACCTGAATTGAACACATCAGACATTTTATTATGGGCATAAATTTGTCCAATAGGACCACTTAAATGTAAAAAAAATATTGTCCTCAAAAATAAATGTTATTTGGGTTTTTGAAATTTCATGGTTTCCATGGCAACCCATTATGCCGACTGTAAAGATTGGGGTATACGTACAAAAAATACTCATATCTTAACAACATCTCGTCCTAGATTACTTAACATGGTACCAAACTAATTACTGGACATAGCAAGCTAATTTGGTAGTTAGATATGCAAATTATCTAATATCCATATTCATGAATATTAAAAAAAACTTTAGAAATGGGAGATAAAATCTCAGAAAAATTAAGGGGTGTATGTATAAAATTACCAATATCTCAGCAGCTATGCGTCAAAGTGTATCAAACTTGGTGCCAAGTCAATGCTTAGACATAATACTTTTACCTTAAGTTCAGCTTTGAAAAATAGTTAACATAAATAATTATGCATTTTAATTAAAACAGAAGAAACAAATGAAAAATCGTGGAAAAATCAAGGGGGTATACTTACAAATCTAATAATATCTCAAGTGCTAAGTGCCCTAGAGTACCAAAATTGGTTTTAAACTAATGCTAAGCCAATAGTATGTTTAACAAATTATCAAATTTTAAAATGGTCATATCATATATTCATGAATATTGATGAAACCATGAGCATTTTGAGAATAATATTTGAAAATAAAGGGGATATACCTACAAAATTACTCATATCTCAGCAGCTTATAGCCCTTACGTAGCAAACAAGGTGCCAACTTGTTGCTATGATACAGTCCTTTATCTCAATAGTAATATTTGCCAGTTGTCGCATTTACATATTCATGAAAATTAATATAAACATTAGAATAAAGAGAAAAATCGTCGAAAAATGAATGGGGTATACCTACAAAATTACCAATATCTTAGCTGCTAATTGCCCTAGAGTAGCAAACAATATACTTAATTTAAGTCTATGCATAGCAGCTTTACCTAGTGGGAAGATATAAGAATTAACTAATTTGTTTAATATCAATAAAAACTTTAAAAATACAAGTAAAAAATGAATACAAATTGATAGCAGTGTACTTACAAAATTACTCATATATCAGCTGTTATAAATTTTATACTTTTTTTCTTTTACTCAATTTTACTTAGGATTATGCTCTTTGATATGGTACCAATCTTGTTACTATTGGGCAATTGGAAGCCAAGATATGAATCACTTTGTAGCTATACCCCCTTAATTTTCCTGTATTTTCTCTTAATTTCTCATGTTTTCATCAATATTCGTGAGAATTTAAATTTGATGTGTTATGAATTGGATCATTTTGGTAAACATGTTGTGTCTATGCATTGACTTAAAATCAGGTTTGGTACTACTGAGATATGAGTAATTTTGGAGATGCACCCCCTTGATTTTTTTTGCAATTTTTCTTTCATTTCTTCTGTTTACATTAAAATTTACGAATATTCATGATAAATATTTTTCATAACATACCTTATGGTAAGAGTACAATGTCTAAGCATTAAATTGGCACTAGGTTTGATACACTGGAACACATGGTAGGTGAAACATTTGTCATTTTATATGTACATCCCTTAATTTTTCTAAGATTTTTTCTTTAACTACAAAACTTTCCATTAATATTCATGAATATGCAAATGAGATAATTTTCATATATGACCACTGGATGAAAGAACTTATCAAATTGAATCACTGAGGATATAAAAACTGGCAACAATGGTGATTTGAGGATGTTTTTTTGCTGAAATATGTCCATTTATGTTTTTTTATGATTTTACTTCATTTTTGTAGGTTTTCATTAATATTCATAAATATGCAAATTAGATGATTTACAAATCTGACTACAGGAAGGAAGACATGTGTCTAAGCTTTAATTTGACACCAATTTTAGTGCTCTAGGATAAGTAGAACCCTAGATATGATTGAATTTGTAGGCCTACTCCCCAATCTGGAGAATCATAAAAACGGTTGCCAATGAAACCATGCATTTTTACGTAGCCCATACCTAATTTCTTGTAAAGAGAACTTCATTTCACATTCTGAGGGTCCAACTGAACAATTTGGCATGAATTTAAAAGGCCCTAGGATTGCAGGATAGATCGCACCTTAACCCCTCCCCTAGGCTTGTAGTTTTTACGTGATTTTCCCTCATTTTTTTAAGTTTTCATGCATTTTCATGAATATTCAAACGAGATAATATTCATATACGACCACTGGATGATTGGACCTGTCAAATTGTAGCATTGATTATATTAAAACATGCAACAATGACAATATTGGGATGAACTCAGCTTATTTATATTTGTAATGATTTTTCCTTATTTTTTAGTGTTTTTATTAATATTCATGAATATGCAAATTATGCAAATTATGCAAATAAGGTATGTTGCATATTCGACCATGGAATAAAAGGCCTATGTCTTAGCTTTATTTTAGTACAAATTTTAGTACTCTATGACTAAAAGCAGCTGAGATATTATTGATCTTGTACGTACACCCCCATTCGTGAAACACATTTTTAATGTTTTCATAAATATTTATGAATATGCAAATTAGATAATTTCCATATGCAACAAGGGGATAATAGGCATATGTCTAAGCTTTAATTTGGTATTAAGTTTAGTAGTCTAGGATAAGTAACAGCTGAGATATGTGTAATTTTATAGGCAGACCACCCTATTCAAATTCGCTATGGGTTGGCATAGAAACCATGCAATGTCACATAGCCCAAACCAAAATTCTTTTGAGGACACCTTCGTTTCCCATCCAGGGGGTCCCAATGAACAATTTGGCACCCATGAAAAATTGTCCTGGGGGGGGGTGCAAGGTAACCTAAATTGGATGCCGGGGTAACATATATTATGTAAAATATGAGAACACACTTACGTGCAAAAGGCTTAGTTGGAACTTGGGGGTGGGGGATGGGAATGATGTTTCAAAATATTTTTCTATTTCCTATATGTATAATACAAAAAGTAACCATTTAAGCACAAAATTAAAGCAGTACATTTATGGAAATAATACTTCAAATGCAAAATCATAAAATAGAGACCAACAGCGAGCTTGTATATGAAGATGGAAGCATTTGATCGACTTTAATTTTTATCAAAATTATAGGCAGCAATAAACTGTGATTCCCATTACCACCGTCAGAGGTCCTTTTGAATGGCTGCTCAAGACATATTATTTTCTTGTCCTTTGGGATCATGGGTTTCATTGTGGTACTTTGAAACTATTAGAGGGTCACTGATGACGCCTGAATGGCAGAAACTAGCTAGTCTGGCCCAGGAAATATGCATACTCTAGTTTCAGTTCTTTGGTGCAGTCTTTGCTTCCAAAGGATACCCTTTTAAGAACATATTTTACTGTAGTTTGATGCAATGAAGTTCCGATTGTCCATTATACATTTTTGGGGGTTTTAGGGTGATTTTATTTTGAAATTCGAATCTTGATGGTTGTATTTGTCGTAGCAAACAGTACAGACTCTGACGAATCTTGGTTTTTAATGTTTGACAGAGTGTGCTTTTTTTCATTTTTCGAGTTGAAATTAGGTAAAAATAGATAGCTAGTGTTGCATTAAACCCATTTAAGCCTAAGGTCCTTTTTGGGGGACTTAGGCAAACAGTGCATACCCAGAACAGACGCCGCAGAAGAGGCGTCTGAGCAGGGTCTTCACTATTTTCTTGCATAATGTTATATCAAAATTCGAATAAAAAAGAAAACTATTACCCAACAACCCTTAAAACGGAAATGGAATGGTCCAATTGATAACAGTGGGAAAGTCCAGTCGACTTAAATGGGTTAATATGGAGATGTAAAGCATACCTTTTTTGTAGCTAGCAATGTCTGTTGGGATGCAAACCTTGTCATTCAGTATGGCGGTAATATGTCTCAAACTGCGAATGGGCATACTTGCCAGGCATGGTCAAGCCAGTCACCACATACACATCGGTTCCAGGAAGAAGCTGCATATCCCATGGACGGGTCGGTCGAGGCGGCCGAGAATTACTGTCGATCTCCGGATAATGTAAAGAAAACTTGGTGTTATACACAGCATCCTGATATTCGCTGGGAATATTGCAACTATCCACCTTGCACAAGTAAGTGAGCAACTACCCCAGCCAGTCACTATCGCTCCCGCCAAGGAAACGCCATTCAAATATATTGCGGTCCTTTTTTTATATGTTAACTGGGAAAATTAGTCAAAATGCTAACTATGACAAAGGCAACTTTCTTTCTGGACAAATCTCCATAGAAAATTTGAAAAACTTGATAATTTCTGATATTTTCGAACGATTTGATGTTGCCAGTGACCTGACTGTTTTTTTTTGTACTTTCAAATAAGTATTTTATACCGTATCTGCTAACTCATTTTAATCTATGACAAAAATAAGTTTAATGACACAGATAAACAGCATGTTGTACTTATATCGCAACTTTTAATATCCATGGTATAACCAACAATACTGTAAGTACTCTTATCACTTATCACAATTTCTAATTGGTCACTTTTCAAACTCATTATTTCTGACTAAGCGTTCATAACATTGAAATGATTTTTCCCTAAATATGTGCAGTTTAATTTGCAAATGATTAGCGGTCATTCAGAAAAGTTGTCTTTCAATCCACATTTTTCTTGGAAAAAATGCAAACATTTGCTTTTTTGAAGAAAAATGGTTTGAGTAAAGTTTTTATCAAATTAAAGTACAATTGGTAATAAACTGGTCTAGCTGACTTCAACAAACACCAAACACTTGGAATATTGATTAAAGTTGATTTTTACGCATTTTTTAAAATATCACATTTTTTCGAGATCTTTTAATTTCATCATCAGCATGTGATGCATTTTGTTTTATCTGAACATTATAGGTGTTACGTGCCAGGCGTAACTAGAAACAAATTCAGGAAACCAAAATTTGCTATTTGGAAAGTCAGCAAAAAGCACTTTTAAAATTTAACAAAATTTATTAAAAACAAAATTATCATTTACATTTTCATTTAGCAATGGAAAAAAGTTATACAATCAAAGAAAGTCTAATTTACAATACCTGGTATGTCCAAACTGTCCCTCAGAATATTTATCAACACAAGTCTTTCTGCAGTTTCTGATCCCCAGATTTTGAAGTTAAATCCAAATGAACATGAAGTCTGAATCCAAAACTGAATAATCCAAAGTAATCCAGAATGAATAAGTTAAACAGTAAGTATTCCAATATAGAATTCCAGCACAAAAGGTTTATACTTTTAAAAGGTGAAATTATTTCAAAGATGCCCTTATGAAAAATTTACTCTTATATATACCCTTTAAGAAAGTTCTAGAACGGTCAAGAAAGACTATTATATCATATGCTATATTTATTTATTCTGGAAAATTCCACAAACTTCTACTGAATTCTAGAACCTACTCAAAGTTTCTATTTGCATGGAAAAGAAAATTCTAGTAAGTTCTGGTCTTTTCTCCAAGGTTCAAGAACCATCTAGATGATTGGTCATCCTTCTAGAAAAATCTTATAACCAAATAAATACCTTGTTTACAACAACTTATTTACCATCAATGTCTCCAATATCTGGGTCAGCAGAAACTAAGTAAACAGATAAACACTATACATGTTACACTTCCCCTCCTCAAAGAAAAGAAAGTTTTATGAAGTAAAGCTTTCTTTTGCAATAATGAACAATTATATATATATATATAAAAAAATAATGTGAAATCACATCAGATCAATAAGGAGCAATAGCACAAACTCAATATCAAAAATGCTGAGGCATCTGAGCCCTAGAGAGTGCATCTGGGATGATATTATCTTTTCCTTTAATATGCCTGATATCTAGATTGTGCTCTTGCAACATGAGACTCCATCTGAGTAAACGCTGGTTCTTGTTTTTCATTTTATGAATGAAAGTCAGTGGATTGTGATCAGTGAAAATGACAATAGGTGCAACTGAAGAAGCTAGGTAAACTTCGAAGTGCTGAAGAGCAAGGATGAGAGATAAGCATTCTTTCTCTATGGTAGAGTAATTTCTCTGATGTTTGTTAAACTTTTTAGAATAGTAACAAACAGGATGGTCAACACCATTGTCATCTTCTTGTAACAATGCACTGCCTGCACCAACATCACTGGCATCTACAGTCAACTTAAATTCTTTGTCAAAGTTTGGTGCTAAGAGAACTGGAGCACTTTTAAGTATGGCTTTAAGCTTTTCAAAAGACTTCTGACAATTATCAGTCCAAATAAACTTGGCCCTTTTGCCAAGTAAGTTTGTCAAAGGCTCTGCTATGACAGAGAAGTTATTACAGAATTTCCTGTAATATCCAGCCATACCGAGAAAGCGCATCAGTTGTCTTTTGCCAGAAGGTACGGGAAAATCTGAGATAGCCTCAACTTTAGCCTCTACAGGTTTTACCAGACCTTGTCCCACAATATGACCTAAAAATGTCAAATTTGCATGGCAAAATTCACTCTTTGTTAACTAACTCTTAGTTTAGCTTCACTAAGTCTGTCGAAGAAATCTCTGATAGTTTGTAAGTGCTGTTCCCATTCTTCGCTGAAGATGATAGCGTCGTCGATATAGGCTTTACAGCCAACCAGATTGAATATCAAGCTGTTAACCAAGCGTTGAAATGTTGCTGGAGAGTTCTTCATTCCAAATGGCATAACTTTATACTGATACAATCCGTCTGGAGTAACAAATGCTGAGATCTCCTTTGCTCTGTCTGTAAGAGGTATTTGCCAAAATCCTTTAAGCAGGTCGAATTTCGTGACATATTTGGCTTGTCCAATGTTATCGATGCAGTCATCGATCCGTGGGATGGGAAAAGTGTCTGTTTTGGTGACAGAATTTACTTTACAGTAGTCCGTACACATGCGAAATGTCCCATCAGGTTTTGGTACAAGAATACAAGGAGAACTCCATTCACTTTGACTAGGTTCTATAAAGTCATTATCCAGCAAATATTGAACTTCTTCCCTGAGAATTTGTTGTTTTACAGGGTTCATTCTGTATGGATGTTGTTTCACAGGTTTTGAACCATCAATAAGTTCAACATCATGATAAATTTTGTCAGTTTTGGATGGAATGTCTGGAAATAAGTGCTCATATACGAGAATTAACTGCTTCAGTTCAAGTCTCTTGTCTGAACTAAGATGAGACAATTTCTGGTCAAGATCCTTTAAAATATCAGAGTTCTTGAGTTTTGACGATGCGGGATCAGATTTCACAAAGTTTATATCTTCAGAGTCCATTTGATTTTGTTCAGGAGGGACAGAATTTAATAGATTCACTGATGAAATAACAGAACTATCCCTATCAATGTACTTTTTAAGCATGTTAATATGACATAGCTGTTTTTGCTTACGCCTCCCAGGAGTGTTGACAATGTAATTAACATCACTTAACTTTTTGTCAACAGTATAAGGACCATAATATCTAGCTTGCAATGGCTTACCAGGAATGGGCAAAAAAGCAAGTACCTTGTCTCCAGGTTCAAAATTTCTATCCTGAGCATTTTCATCATAACGTAGTTTCATTTTACTTTGAGCTGATTTGAGATTGGACCGTGCAGTTTCACAGGCTTTTGATAGTCTGTTTTTGAAATCAGAAACATACTGAAGTAAGTTCTAAGAACTGTCATCATCTGAGCGAAATTTTTCTTTCAGAAGTTTCAAGGGTCCGCGCACAGTATGCCCAAATACCAGCTCAAATGGGCTGAACCCAAGAGACTCTTGTACAGATTCCCTAACAGCAAATAAAAGCAAATGTATACCTTCATCCCAATCCTTTTCGGTGTCAAAGCAGTAAGATCTGATCATGTTTTTCAAAGTTTGATGAAATCTTTCTAAGGCACCCTGGCTTTCAGGATGATACGCTGATGACTTGTATTGTTTGATGCCAAGTTCATGCATGACTTGTTGAAAAATTCCAGACATAAAATTTGAACTTTGATCAGATTGTACAGACCTTGGAAGTCCCACAAAAGTGAAAAACTTCACAAGTGCCTTAACAATTGTCTTAGTCTTAATATTTCTGAGTGGAATGGCTTCAGGGAAGCGTGTTGAAGCACACATAATAGTCAAAAGATATTGACAACCTGATTTTGTTTTGGGTAAGGGACCTACACAGTCAATAATGATTCTGCTAAAAGGCTCATCAAAGGCAGGAATGGGCTGTAAACAAGCTTTTGGAATGGTCTGATTAGGTTTTCCTACCATTTGACAAGTGTGGCAGGATTTGCAGTGCTGAGAAACATCAGATTTTAATCCTGGCCAAAAGAAATGATTAAGAATCTTGTGATAGGTCTTATTTACACCTAAATGGCCTGACATAGGAGTTTCATGAGCTAAATTCAAAATTTCAGGACGGTAAGCCCTAGGAACCACAATCTGGTGGTTAACAGTCCACTCATCATCTGCTGAGACATCAGGGACGCCATTTTCTCATCAAAATGTCATTTTTTACATAATAGCAAACAGGGACTTGTGACATTTCATTTTCATCTAAAGCTCTATCAAATAAAGGTGATATCTCAGGATCACTGTGTTGTTCCTGACAAAGCTGTGACCTTGACAGCTGGTCATGACCTTGGTCATTTGAAATTGAAGGTGAAAGGTCAATGTTTGACCTTGAAATGTCAAAGTCAGTCTGAATGTCAGACTGGCTGGGAGAAAGAGAATTTGAAATCTCATCATTAAAGGACTGACCTATTAAAGTTTCAGCTAAATTAATATCCTGCATCCCATTATTCTGATTGGCTTTCTTTGCCATTGCCCTAGTGACGGCACAAGAAGGGTAAAGGTCAGGAATTTCCTGCTCAGTAGGATCAGGCGGTTGATCAACACAAGGTGTGTTGGTCAAAAGTGGGTCTACCACAACCTTATCTCCAGCCAAATCATTGCCTAATAGCAAGTGAACACCTTTAAAAGGTAAAGAAGGTCTAATACCTACAGCCACAAGACCAGTAACTAAGTCTGAGGACAAATAAATGTTATGGGGCGGTACATTAATAAATCCACATTCTACACCTTGGATAAGGACACTTGTCCCAGAAGAAGTCTTCTCAGAAAAAGGCAGGGTATCTGCCAAGATAAGGGATTGAGAAGCACCAGTATCTCGTAAGATTTTAATAGGGGTAGACTGGGCAAAGTCACTATTTAGTGACACGGAACCATCTGATAAGAATGGTTCATAAATCTCCATAACGGCATCAGTCTCAGATGTTTTGGCCAAAATAGGATTCTCATCCTGAATAGAAGACTGTGGTTTTAGCCTTAAAGAGGTGAGACCTGTGGGTTTAGGACTCTCCTGTCTTTCTTTTTCTCTCTTTCTTTTCAAAGCTATACATTCAGAAATGATATGGCCTGATTGTTTACAATAATTGCAAATTGTCTGGGATAAAGGACTTTGACCTTTGTTTTCACCAGAAAATCTAGGTTTTGGAGTAAATGAATGACTGGAATTATCGGATGGATTACTGGGGTTGGATTTTGGACCTGACTGAGGGGAATATGGTTTTGACTGAGGGGAAAATGGTCTTGATTGAGGTGTAAATTTTAATTGAGGGTTAAATGGTTTCCTAGGAAATGGCTTGTTAACAAAAGAAGTTTTATGAGTCAAAGAATAATCATCAGCTAGTCTAGCTGCTACATCCAAATTTTCAACTTCTTTTTCATTTAAGAAAGCCCTGACATCAGAATTTATGCACCATTTGAATTCTTCAACAAGCATGAGCTGTCTTAGTTTTTCATGATCAGAGCCTACTTTCTTTGAAGAGCACCACCTATCAAATAATTGTTCTTTTGTTCTAGCAAATTCCACATGAGTCTGATTAGGTTCTTTTCTACAATCTCTAAATTTCTGCCTGTAAGCTTCAGGGACCAACTCATAAGCTTTAAGAATAAGCTCTTTTACTTTGTCATAATCTGAGCTTTGTTCTAGTGAAAGCTGAGTGTAAATTTCTCGAGCTTTGCCTATTACAACGCTCTGCAAAAGTAAGGTCCAGTGCTCTCTTGGCCATTTCAGGTTTTCTGCTACCTTCTCAAAATGTAAAAAATATTTATCAACTTCTTTTTCTTGAAATGGAGGAACAAGTCGGATGTGTTTTGTCACTTCAAAAGATTTGCCAGAGTCTAAAGGCAAAGGTTTTGATTTAGATTTTCCTTCTAACTCAAGTTCTTTCATTTTTAACTCAAATTGTAATTTTTCTTTTTCAATTTCAATGCGTTCTTCAGCTTCAAGCTTTAATTTCTCATGTTCTAATCTTTCTCTTTCTATTTCTCTTTGTTTTTCCCTCTCTCGTTCTTCCATTTCAATTTTTTGTCTCAACAACCTATCTTCTCTTTCTAATGTTTCCAGTCTTATTCTTTCCTCTCGCTCTTCTTTCTCACGTCTCAATCTCTCTTCACGCACTGCATTTTCTACCCTTATTCTGTTCTCATGTTCTAATCTAAATTTTTCCATCTCAACTTGCCGTTTAATTTCTAATTCCCTCAACTGCAAATCAGTCTGGGTAACCAGAATCTGAGATGTGGCTGAGGAATCAAATATTTCTTCGTCCACAAAGAACTGAATGAGAATATTCTTAATTTCATGTTTTAACATGGTCTTTTTGATATTGGGTAGGCCATAATGGTCAGCAATATCCAAAAGATCAGACTTTTTTGCCAAGTCTAACAGCTCCTGAGAAGGCGACGCAGTAAAATCACTAAGTTTGAATGACATATTTGCTTTCTGCTGGCTTCAGCTAGTCAAACAGCAAACAGTGAAATTTATTTTAAATTTCAAACTAATTTGGTGCAAAAATAATTTCAATCCCGGACGAGCCCCCAATTTCTGTTACGTGCCAGGCGTAACTAGAAACAAATTCAGGAAACCAAAATTTGCTATTTGGAAAGTCAGCAAAAAGCACTTTTAAAATTTAACAAAATTTATTAAAAACAAAATTATCATTTACATTTTCATTTAGCAATGGAAAATAGTTATACAATCAAAGAAAGTCTAATTTACAATACCTGGTATGTCCAAACTGTCCCTCAGAATATTTATCAACACAAGTCTTTCTGCAGTTTCTGATCCCCAGATTTTGAAGTTAAATCCAAATGAACATGAAGTCTGAATCCAAAACTGAATAATCCAAAGTAATCCAGAATGAATAAGTTAAACAGAAAGTATTCCAATATAGAATTCCAGCACAAAAGGTTTATACTTTTAAAAGGTGAAATTATTTCAAAGATGCCCTTATGAAAAATTTACTCTTATATATACCCTTTAAGAAAGTTCTAGAACGGTCAAGAAAGACTATTATATCATATGCTATATTTATTTATTCTGGAAAATTCCACAAACTTCTACTGAATTCTAGAACCTACTCAAAGTTTCTATTTGCATGGAAAAGAAAATTCTAGTAAGTTCTGGTCTTTTCTCCAAGGTTCAAGAACCATCTAGATGATTGGTCATCCTTCTAGAAAAATCTTATAACCAAATAAATACCTTGTTTACAACAACTTATTTACCATCAATGTCTCCAATATCTGGGTCAGCAGAAACTAAGTAAACAGATAAACACTATACATGTTACAATAGGCCAAACAGAATAGAACTTGATTCGTCCATTTTGCGGTGACAAGCATTTCACTGCTGCTGTGCACTTCCCGTTTGAATGTTAAACTTAAGAAAATCACTTTGCATTTTTTCAATTTCCAAACTAGAGCAGTGACGTCTAGTAGTAATGAATAATCGATGAAAATTTCAATGCCATGTCGCAGATAATAAGGCGTACAGAACAGTGCTAATTTCATAATGTAAATTGCATGCAAATACTGACTTTCTACCATTTAGCTGCTGGTAGTGTTTGTCTTCATGTTATTAAGTAAAAGAAACAAGGAGTCCAAGTGAATCAAAACATTTGAAGCCTGTTCGTCTTAAATCGGCAGCCAGTAACTTCTTCAAACACAACTACAAAAGGATAACGTCTCTGTGGAATATTTCATATTGTAGAAAATGTGTGACTTTTTGAAATGAGGGTACCTATACTCTAGCATCGTCTGTACAAGAAGTACCAGCCATTTTTAAATGAAATGATCTGCAGTGTCTCGACAAAGTCTTGGTTTATTTATGGAAGCATGCATTTTGTATAACAGATTCTTACTTTCAAAGTTAGTGTAAAATGTAAGGTGGCCAATTAGAAATTTTGCTAAGTGAAGAGTGCCTACAATTTGTCTATAAGTTCAAATTCAAATCTTATAACTACATATATATTGTACAAAAGATAAATAAGTGCATCATAAACGCTCAGACAACTTATTTTAACTTTTTTCTTACTACCAGTGACTCTTACTGTCTGTTGATTACCTTTGCAAACAGTTTGGACCCGGATCAGTACTGACGAGATCAGTCCTGATCTAGATCTGAACTGTTTGACACCCTGATAGTGTTCCCGAAAGAAATTTTAAAAAATCGAAAAAGTGAAATAGTCAGCAAACGACAACAAAGGCATGAAAAAATAATCAACAAACAAAGAGTTATGACTATGTTGATTTATTTTAGTGTTTGATGAATTTTGTGGTAAAACCCTAAGCCAGCCATATGGATTTATATTTTCACCTGACTGGGATAACGATGGCCTATACGACCTCCTGGTAGACTGTAGTTGGATTATCACTGCAGAGGCAGATGAAAGGATAGAGCTTGAGATATTGTCTATAGATATAGAAGTTGACGAGACATGTGACTATGATTATATCAAGGTAATTTTAGAGACAGTTAACGAGTTTTATTGGTCATCACACTGATAATGTAACGGGAATTTTCGCGAAATTTTATTCTCAGGAATAGCGTTAGAAAGATATATTTACCATATATACCAGATAGAAATATCCATACTGAGGGCACTCCTTAGCATCACCAGCGAGAAAAACCATATTGGGAATACTTCATGGTATCATCAGTTAGACCGGAGCGCAGTGGCTCAGTGGTAGAGTGCTTGACTCGAGACCGAGGGGCCATGGGTTCGAGCCTCACCAGCGTCGCTGCGTTGTGTCCTTGAGCAAGACACATTTATCCTAGCTTAGTACTGTTTCAACCCTGGAAGACCCTTTTCCTATATAACTGAACGATTGTTGATAGGACGTAAAATATCAAATCAAACAAACAAAATCACCAGATAGACATAGCCACACTGAAGATACTGTGTGACATCACCAGAAAGAAACAGCTGTATTGAGGATACAGCTTGACATCTGTAGATAGAAATGCTCTTTGGCATCACCAGATAAAAGTAGCAAAGCTGAGAATACTGTTTGAGATCACTGAAGTGATAGCAGTGATAGTTAGATGGCCTCCATGCGAGCTGAACATTTTTTGTACTTCAACAACAGCAGAATCTAGGGCGAAGATTTGGTACCAGTAAAATGCATTTAAGCCCCTGGTGGCTTAGGCTGCTGTCCGTTCGAAGGCGGTGGTTCTGTTGTTGTTGACTTTTTGTTTATTGTTACCCCCATTGTGGGAGTCTGTAATTGTTCTGTTTTGTTATACGTTACTTTATGTCCATTCTAGTATTGCAATCATCTTGATGGGGAAGAGAGAGCTGATTACTTTGCTTAATTTGTCTTTCTGGTGTCTCGTGGTGGTTGAGTGGCTCTTCCTCGCGGTGCCACGAGGTTGTCTGCGGTTATTGATTGTGGCATTTCCTGATTATACTCACTTACTATTATTGATAGAAATAGCCACATTATAGGACTGCTGTTTGGATCACCCGGTAGAAAGAGCCATACTGGTGATACTGTTTGGCTACACTAGAGAGGAATAACCATATTGAGGATATAGGTTTGGCATCACCAGATAGAAAGAGCCATACCTTATGACTACTGTTTGACATCATAAGATAAAAAAGCTATATTGCGGATAGAAATTAAGATTTTCTTGTGGGGAGGCAGATATGATATTAATAGATATGGCAAAGTCGGTTTATACAATGTATTTGAACCTATTTTTTTCAATTACCCCCAACCCCTAAGGGTGTTGAAAAGGTTCGTTCTGCAGTTCAGCATAGACTTTCAAATCATTGAAAGGGAAATGATGCTGAAAATATGTTTTTAAACCTGTCGTTGTCTGTGATACTTTACAGAGTTTAACATTATGTCTAAATACAATGATGTCATACAATTATTTTTTTCTATGGAATAGGATACTGTCCTTCAAAGGTCCTGGAAATCCAGAAATTTCCGAAATTCGTGACGTTTATCAATTTGGATGATTGTTTACAGCCTTGCAGTTTGGGAACTATTCCAAATGTATATATAGGTTAAATACAAGCCCATGGTGAGTTTCTTAACCAATTAGCAAAGAGTTTGATTGCCTATTCCATTGCATGGCAATGTTGTTTATTGTTTACCCCAAGTGTGCTCTTCAAGCTCAAAATGTTCGATGGGATACTGGTTTTTGCTGACAATTATATTTATGGCAAAATATTTGATTACAGTACCCATTGTTTATATCCTTTCAAGTATGCCCTTTAAAAAATGTGAGTGTCATTTATATAATTTTACAAATTATTATTTAACTAACAGGAAAACAATTTTATTTGTTAACAAACTTTCTTATAGTTGGCCATCCACAGCCTGGCAAAAAAAATCTGTTGGCATTTTTGAGTACATTTTGGCATGCATGCTCAAAGTGTTTTTTGATGTCTTTTAAGAAGGATAGGGGTGGATGCCAAGTCTGGAAATGCCCCAGAGTCCCAGAATTAGGTCAAAGGTCAACTGAGTGCAAATTCTTGTATATACGTCAGATGTTAGCGTTTTTATCAATTAGCTATCCAAAATTATGATTCAAAGTAATGCAAAATCTCTTTTGGTTAATACAGCCATGCTATATAAACAAACAGCTTCATCAAGACATGATGTGTTTTTGGATCAAAGGTCATTTAAGTGCAAAATCGGTGAAAATTGTAGCAATATTTTATTTATATAGGGGGGAAATTCAAATTTTAAGTTCCCTTCTATTCTAATGGAAGAAGTTTTATTGCTATCCTGCTAGGCGTGTGTCTATCATGTTTGGAAAGCAATGATTTACCAAGTTTCCCGCGTTCAAATATCGATAATAGGCATGTAAAATACGTTACCGCATAAAATCAATTAAAATTTAATAGAACTAAGAATAACCATTTCATTTTAAAGAAATATTTTTTGCTTAATGCTTTGTATTTTTAATACGTCATTTATGCAATTATCTATCCTTTTACACATAAGATGTGTTTAGGTTGTTACTTACGTTACATTTTATCATCTGAAATCGAATCATTTCTCAAAGGTATATGTTCCTAGCTACAGCTTTTATGAAGGACTTGGCCATGATCTTATGCTTATAGGACTAAAATAATATTTCTTTTCTCATTTCACGCATTTGTTTTGTTTGTTCCCATCTATGAGTAATTGTAAAACACTTTTTACAAGATCACTACCTGCTAATTGCATATACTAAGCATAGCTTCATGAAAACACAAAGACCAAGCCTCCTTTCATAAAACATCAGGCGTGTTGAAACTCTGATAGAATATTGTAAATACCATATACTTGAAGGAATATATCCTCACATTGGTCTTCACATTGGCCTGTTAGCAGATGGTAACATACATAACATAAAGCTAATATACTAATCCTCCATATAACTTTAAACATTTAATTGTAGGGGTGTCCTTTCATTTGCACATATTAATGAAGAGATGTGTATTCAAAAGCAGCATTTCTTTGAAATCAGGCTGCTTGTGTAAAAGTATTCATCCATATATATAAGCAGTATAGATATGATATTAAAGGTAACCTCTAATTTTAAGATATCATAAAATATATATGTATGTCTTTGTTTCCGTGTCGATAAAATCAATTCTAAGTATCATTATTAAACAGATTTTGCTTATTTTTTTTTGCAATGATGATAGAGATCAAATGCTATGAGGTTATTGGCATGTGTTTCTTTATGTTATTCTTTTTAATAGGAAAATGCCAATGCACGTTTTATTCCAAATTAAATTTCCCCAAAACAGATGTCTGGTGACTTATTGGGAACACAGACATTCACCAAATTGGAGCACCTGATAATTTGATTGTGTTCATAGTTTTCCATCAGTTTGGGGTCATTTCTTAGTATTTTGAGTAAATGTGTCTAATATGTACATTTACTAGCATAATCCATTGGTTTAACATCTCCAATTTGCTTGATGTATATAAGATCCTAAGGTAGTTAACTCGCCTGTTCTAGTGTAGAATCTATCGGTTAACCATGACAATATGCTAAGACACGGATTGATTGCATAAAGGGTAGGTGACTTACATTAATGTATACATCTACTGCTCATAGATACAAGTGCAATATATCAGATTGGATAGCACCTGTAACTGGTAACATACTCGACATGTGTAGTTTTAATATGGCATTACTCTTGAAATAAAACTGAACTTCTTTCCTTTCACTATATAAAAGACAGTCCTCAAACAGTGTTAGTCTTCACAAATATCTACAAGGATATAGGTACAAGAGTGAGCAAGCTAATGCTTAAAATGCTTTCTGCAAGCTGTTGTCAGCAACATAACTCACTTTTCATATGACATATATAAAACATGTACTAGGGTTACAAATAGCTCAACAAAATCAAATAGTGCATTTTCAAAACTTAAAACAAACTACCTTGTGAATAAGAAAAGCAAAGAAATCAGCTGCGTGTGACACTACTTTTTCAACATTCAGTTTAATCTGTGAGTTTCAGAGATGCAAACCATTCTAGTGAATTTTGGGAGTCATGTTTTTGTTTTATGCTTAAGAATTAAACAGTTAACTGATCTTTAAAATAAAGAATCACTAACGTTTGAATGATTTGTTGTTTATGTTAACATAAAATATGTTCAGATGTTTTTACAAGACTGCTACATGGCTCAGGTAACCTTACCTCAACCAACCTTAATCTATGATAATAAATTAGCAGAATAGTTTCTATCAGAATTGCTGCAGAATATAATAAGATAATCATCATTACAATATGATATGAAATCTAGTTCAACAAAACATAGAAGATTTTAATGGGAACAGATAATAAATTAATTTTATAATGTAATTGTCAGCAGTGAAAAGTGAAAATTAAAAGAATTCAGCATACAAGGAAAATCTTTAATACTAGATCTATGTAACATCCTATATTTTGACATAAACCATGCTGGTTCTGTACTACGATGTTATATTTGCAATCTTCAAAAACCTATACCTGCTATAGAAGACACTCAGCACTACCCCTGCCTTAATTCCTGCCTTGCCACTAGATTTATGAAATATTGCTATGCTATTTTTAGTAAATTATTGATATTAAGTCAATATTTAAATCATGATGTATATTGCATGTTTATCGTTATGTACCATTGGAAGAAATCTGAAAACTGCAATATGAATGTAAAAGAATCAAGCAAATTACAAAAAGTAATTGAGTAAGACCAGGAAATGCCAAATTCACATATTGCAGACCAACCCATAGCACTCTTTTAAATTAAGTCTAATATAGAATAAAATGTGTGTAGTATATGTAAGCGAATTGTGGACAGCAGATCCAAATTTAATATAAGCCTAACAACAATTTACTACCTTTATTCATTTATGTAAGGCACCTTTTGTTACCTACGTTACCTCATTAATATATGTGCAGCAATTTAAGATATATTATTGTTAATATAGTTATAATTTGATTTCATTATGAAAGATATTTTGCCAATTCCAATGCAATGTAAATAATAGAAAAATGAATCTGTAAGCAGCAATGCGTTACATGCTGGAGCCAGTACAAATTACATATTAATTAGCATATTCAAATATTTACTTGATTTCACATCATTGCTAGTTAAAAGATATAATCTACTTCAAATATATGAAAATGAACAGTTTCAAATAGAATGTAGAACAATAGCATGTATATTTCAGGTCAGGTATTATGGTTTATTCTAATACATGTAATTTGTAAAGTCATTATCTGCAATTTAGTATAAAATGTAACATACGTATCGCTGAAGAGCAGAACTACATATCACAGATGTATGCAATTGATTTTATGTCTAGTTTAAATATTTAATGCTTTAACTGTTTCACTAATACTATTAAAATAAATCAACGTTAGCCTTGTACTGTGTGTACTGTTATTTTAAATGCCAGCAGGGTTACGTTGATTACAGGCGATTTATAGAAAAATGACCACAGAAAAGTTATTAAACTATAGGTTTCTAAGGCCCCAAGACATGTCCCAAACTGAAAATAGTTTTACTTTCTGAGAGGTGCAGTAAACTCTCAAAGTAGCCCATATATCTCAGTTTAGCCCAATTGAGGGAGAATATCCGTCAGAATTGCACAAAACTTACGAAGTTTGTCTTTGTAAAATCCACAAAAGGATGCTTTCAAAGGGGTTCCTTTACCGATAAACATGTTAATTCAAGCCTTCTGAAAGACTTGTACCCTTTTTAGAGTTTAAAAAGCATCTTGTTGTTGGACCAGAGAAAAAAAAAGAAACACAGTTTGTAAAAATGCTCCGATTATTGCACTTGATGACCTTTGACCCCATTTTAAAGTCAACATAGGAATATCTAGTGATCAAAAAACATTTTGTCAATGTTTTTTAGACTAATTACTATAAGCATTCAAAATTTGGCTTGAAATGAAATATGTTTACATATAAAAAGATAAAGCTGTTTTACAGTAGTACATATTTTCTCAATTTTGCACTCAATGACCTTTGACCTAATTTCTGGCCTTCATATGCAAATTCAGACTTGGCATCCACCCCTACGGCTTTGTACACATGCTAAATATTATGTTAAAAGTGGTTTAACAAATGTACTCAAAAATGCCAACAAAACCAAAAATAAGCATCTTTTTTCGATTCGGATTGCCAACTATTAGCACGATTTATTTAATCTATATGCCACAAATCAGCATACCATCTCTGGCCACGATCAGCTCACCAGCGTGACGCCATTCCAATGGTGTTATGCGGTTGGGCGATGGTGGCCAATGATGTGTGCTTTCTGGGTTGGGTCTAATGAATATGTATGTTATTACAGGTTTTCTTTGAGGATATATTATTGGATACATTTTGTGGAGAAACTATTCCAGCTCCTATTAAATCAGCTAGTAGAATGAATATATACTTTCATTCGGATAGCTCTGAGAGTGGAGCAGGATTCAATGCTACATATGATCATATTGAAGGTACTTGAATCATTATCCTTTTGTATAGTGGCTAAGTTTTCCTAACTTTACTTGTCTTCTTCCAAACTAACTCAAACATTAATCAGGAAATAGATCAAACACTTGACGTTTTGTTAAGCCTGATCTGTTATCAGTGGCGAAAATAGCAGGCACATATTTAAATGAATTATATGGTAAGAGTAAACTTGTTAATCCAACATAATCAAACGAATATGATTATAAATGGCAATATTGAGGGCATATAAAAGTAATTTCGTAGTAGAGAGGAAGGCAAAGATAAGGAAATCGATACGATCATTTACCATAACATATCCTAGACACCATATCAGAAAGTGACAAAAACACAATAAAACACAAAAAAAAAAACAAGAGACCAAGCAGTCAGCCTTTTCTAAATAGGTAGTCATAAGGCTGCAAGGAACAGACAAGATAGCATAACAAATACAAATATGAAACATAGATAACAAAAAGGCCACCTTGGAACGGTCAGCAAAGATTTACTTGAATGCTTAAACATGTTTAAAGGTACCAACCTTACCCATAGTTTTAATGTGAATTAAGAAACAATGATGTTTGGTTTACATGAAAGGTACCTTAGCTATCAATATATCATTCCAAAGTACATACAAATCAAGATATAAAAAGGAGATAAAACAAAGATAAGAACTCAACAGTACATTCAATTGAATACCGGAGCAAAAGAAATCAAACAATCAAACCCTCAATATTTGCATTAGACTTATTTGTGACATGATTTTGTACTATTCTGGTGGTCCAGTAAAACCATAAAAAGGAACAACACAGCAACGGTATGTTTTTACATTAGGTTAAATTTTAGTTGCGATAATGCTAAGTGTCATAAAATACCCATTTCAGTTTAAAGGTCTTTAAACTTTTGTATGATATGGATCAGTATCATTCTATTTTTGCCTTCCCCGTGCATCACTAAAAGATATCAATGCAATCAGCAAAACGTGCTTTGGAAATGGTTATTCATTGGTACTATATGCATTGAATTTCGAATATGCTTTCCATTTGCAAAGAACAAAAACAAACATAAAAAACAACACACAATCAAAACGCATCTTCTCACAATTTGAGACATCTCTAAAGTTGATTCATGCTTTTTGTATTTCTAAAATCCATTTTATAAGGCAGGACTATCAATCCTAATCAAACCATGCTCAAATCTTTATGCACCTCGTAAGGTTTGTCTCTAGTTGGGAATTCATACAGCAGGAGATACCTTGTGGCACATACAATGCAGCTGTGTATGATTAAATAGTAGATGAAATTCTCAAAAAAAAGAGGCACAGTTCCATGCGGACTACTGAGCCGATTCCTATCACTTGAACTGATCAAATGAGTGAACATAAAAACGCAAATTTATGTGAATATTACAATTTGATCCCAAATCTGGTTTATGGCCATTTTCTTGATTGCAGTTTGACCCCTGGATGCATGGGCGGATCCAGACGGGTGGAGCAGGGGGTCCAGACCTTTCTGTAAAATCATAAGTGGCTATAGGTTTCTTTAGAAATACTAGTATGAATCCCCCTCAAGAAGCAATTGGACCCATTCGGAAAAAAGGTCTGATTGAATTACCTGGATCCACCCATAGCCATAAGATGTAAAAGATGTGCACTGCAAGAGAAACTTCAAGTACATGAAACTGCCTCGAGGTTATAAAACTTGAGTACTGTCTCAAACTCAAAATAAACCGCAAAGATCGGTTGCTTGCGGACATATCCCTCAATTGTTTTTCTGAGTAAACTTAAATTCTGTCAATATGGCTTTTAACGCCAACATTTAAGATGTTATTGGTTCATATTTGAGACACTGATTGTCTATGGTATATAGATGACAACAAAGGGTTTATAAGTTGGTATTAAGGCCAGATTTTTTTTATTAGTTGATTTACGGGAATTTTTTTTCAGATTTAGGGTCATGGGGACGAAAAAAAAATAAATAAAAAAGCTCTGAAAATGACCAGTTAACTGGTCATTTTCAGAGCTTTTTTTTTTTTTTTTAAATTTTCAGAGCTTATTTTTTTATATATCTCCAGATAATAGGTTAACCAACAGTCTGTGTTAAATCTTCAAATAAAATGGACTGGGCAATCACTTTTAACAGTGTCACTCTCAAAAATACACAGACAGAACCTCAAAAATACATTATTTTTTTCAACGAAACAAATAATATTTAGAGTCGGCGGATAAAATAAAAAAAATTTTTTAGAAATTAAATTTTATTTTTTTTCCTACTTTCCGGAAAATTACAGTAGGAGGGTTTGTAAATCAACTAATAAAAAAATTCTGGCCTAAGTGTACCTTGGTGACAAAAAGGCAAAGCTCATACTACGCGGTACTTATTGTCAGTACATATGAGCTGTGACATGAGATTTCCAACAATGTGGTATGCAACAATGCGCACATACGTAGACTGATCAGAGCCTTTGCTAGTCGCTAAATTATTCTTTTACTGTTAAGCTACCAACCAAACATCATTTGGAGTTTCTAAGCTTAGAGGAAGGCTACAAAGGCTCGTCTGAGTCTACACTTGTCATGAGAGTTCCGACAATGTGGTATGTTCGACCAGTAAAGGCTTAGACCAGCCTGCGCATATGTGAGACTGATAAGAGCCTTTGCTAGTCGTTTGAATATTCTTGAACTGTTAAGCTATTGACCAAACATGACATTTGGAGTGTCTAAGCTTAAAAGGAGGCTACACGTGCTCGTCTAAGACTCCACTTGTCAAAATGCCACATTGTTGGAAATCACATGTCGAGGCTCATTTGTTGGTGATGGGCCCACCCATAGTTTGACCCCAATTCTAGTTATCACTATTATTATTATTATTATTATAAGTATTATTAATAGAGGATCTTACATGAGTGCTCATGTTTCATTGAATTGATAAAACGAGTTGAGGAAAAGTGATAAAATGCCAGGCTTGCAAAGGTGTTTAATAAATTCAATAATACAGGAGCAGAAACGTTAGATTCTATTTATCATATATCATTAAAATTATTTTGAAATCATATTTTTGTCGTGAAAAACGTTAGAATTTTGCCATATGCGTAACGTTAAAAGCGTTATTTCATAACGTTTCCGGAAAATCTGTAAACCACTAGTGGTTTTCTTTTTTATATTTTTTTTATTTTTGTGGCTGCGTTCCTTGGCTGTACCAGTACTGGCCGGGTGAGTTTATGCTCTTTGTGGTTCTGTGTTCAGGAACTCCCGAAGGCTCAACCGGCAGTGGTTCTGATTTTATAGCATCTCAGAAGACGGGACAACGGCTTACAGTCATATCCGACAAACTGGGAGAAGCCGGGAATCGAACCTGCGACCCCCTGGGTTTATCCCCTACACCACGGCAGCTTCTAGTGGTTTGCTCAATTTTAATGCATGGCGTTATTTCACTCCCAGACGCAACGTCATATTATTATTATTATTATTATTATTATTCAGTTCTGGCTGAAGCTGGATGTGGAGAAGAGCTGACAACTTTTCCTGGAACTCTTGGGTTTGTGACAGATGATATATTTGCTTCTACTGATATTGACTGCCAATGGACCATTCTGTCAGACGGCGAACCTTTTGAACTAAAGATACTGTACATGAACATTTTTGAAACTTCGGACTGTGATCCCTACTTTCTAGCGGTATATAATTTATAAAGAGGATCTTACATGAGTGCTCATGTTTTATTGAATTTATTAAACGAGTTGGGAAAAAGAGATAAAATGCGAGGCTTGCCTCGCATTTTATCTCTTTTTCGCAACGAGTTTAATAAATTCAATAATACAAGAGCACGAATGTTAGATTCTATTTATCATATGACATTAAGATTACGTTGAAGCCTCATTTCTGGCGTAAAAACGTTATAAATTTTCAATATGCTTATTGGGTCCGAGTTATTATGTACGCAACGTTGTTATGGACGTCATAACGTTTCCCGTAAACCTATAAACCACTAGTGGTTTATCGATTTTATTGCATGGTGTTATTTCACTCCCAGACGCGAGGTCATATGATAAATAGTATTACAATATTAGCTTTGTCATAAGTTATCCTGACTTTGTGTTATTGTCAAGCTTTCTCGTTTGTTCAATGCTGCATTGTGGTCACCTGAAGGGAAAGAGCTGACCTCTTGGCTCTTGTTTGTGATGTTTATTGTGATTTTGTTACTTTCTCATTTGGTATCTTGGGACAGGTGTGGTACTTGATTGTATCGATTCCTGATTCTTTCTGCCTTTCTTACTTTGTGTAGGATGTGAACAACAATGGCATATACCAGCCTGTCGCTCTACCTCGTCATTCACTTTGTCTTATCAGAGTATAGGCTTTCTTGTATACTGGATAAATAGAATCCATCATTAGAGTTCAGTGGGGACAGAAAAATCCCAACCCGAGGGCCCACCGTTCCAGTGGGAAACGAGGCTTGCCGAGTTTCCCACTGAACGGTGGACCCGAGGGTTGGGTTTTTTCTGGAACCACTGAACACCAATGATCGATTCTTTTTCTCATATACCACGACCGTACGGCACAGTACTGTGTAATATCTGTTGGTGACGTCACTGCGGTCGATGCAAACAGTCAATGACGCGCGCTGTACAAATCAACTTGAACCGCGAACAAACGTCGCATCAAACAATGAACAAATAGTTATTTCATCAAAATGGATTAACAAGAACTAGCTTATCAGCCACAGTAACTCGAGTAAGTAATTATGTTGAGGAAAATGTGTGTGTGTGTGTGGTGTGTTTTTATATCGTCAAGGCTCCCCGTCCCGGTGGAATCAGTAACCCAATGCCCAACACAACAAGTTAAATATGTCAATGGCAATGCACTCAGCATGTCCAAAGCATTGAATAAAGGTTGTATGTAAAATGCGCAGTTTTACTTTTAAACCAAGTTGAAGGCCGACTTAAATCGCTTAAAATTCAACATAGAATTTTTTCCTGACTGACAACAATTCAACTTTCGTTTTCAAAGGAATACAGTCATGCGCCAAAAATGTTTTCTCACATACCAACGCATACGAGATCGAGTGATTCCTATACATAAGCTCCCTGTCGGAAAAATCTGTCCCACATCGCTACCCATGTTAGAGAAGCGTAACTAATACGAGATAAGCCACACGCGGACGGTCGCTAATGCGAAATAACATTTTTGGCACATGACTGTATTCCTTCGAAAAAGAAAGTTGAATTGTTGTCAGTCAGGAAAAAAATTCTATGTTGAATTTCAAGCGATTTAAGTCGGCTTCAACTTGGTTTAAAAGAAAAACTGCGCATTTTAACTTACAACATTTATTCATGCTTTGAACATGCTGAGTGCATTGCGATTGACATATTCAACCTGTTGTGTTGGGCATTGAGTGACTGACACCGGAACGATGTAAAACACACAACTCACACACATTTTCCTCAACAAAATTACTTACTGGAGTTACTGTGGCTGATAAGCTAGTTCTTGTAAATCCATTTTGATGAAATAACCATTTGTTCACTGTTTAATGCGCTGTTTATTCGCTGTTTAAAGTTGATTTGTACTGCGCGCGTCATCGACTGTAAACATCGATCTCAGTGACGTCACCAACAATATTAAACAGTATTGTACCGTACAGTCGTGGTATATGAGAAAAAGAATCGATCATTGGTGTTCAATGGTTCCAGAAAAATCCCAACCCTCGGGTCCACCGTTTAGTGGGAAACTCGGCGAGCCTCGTTTCCCACTGGAACAGTAGGCCCTCGGGTTGGGATTTTTCTGTCCCCACTGAACACGAATGATGGATTCTATTTATCTCACATTAGCAACCGGCCGCGTGTGGCTTATCTCGTATTAGTTAGGCTTATCTCACATTGGTAGCGATGTGGGACAGATTTTTCCGACAGCGAGCTTACATAGGGATCACTCGATCTCATATGCGTTGGTATGTGAGAAAATGATATCTGAGATTTTACCCTGGGAAAGAAAATCTTTTCTTACATACCAACGCATACGAGATAGAGTGATCCCTATGTAAGCTCGCTGTCGGAAAAATCTGTCCCACATCGGCCTCCAACTTGGTTTAAAAGTAAAACTGTGCATTTTTACTTACAACCTTTATTCAATGCTTTGAACATGCTGAGTGCATTGCGAATGACATATTCAAGGTCACTGCCCACACCTGGGCGATTTTTTTTTCCCAAAAAATAGATTTTTTTCATTTTTTGATATTCTGTAGTACGTCATATTATTAGCAAAATAACGCAAAATAAAGAAAATTAACCGTCCAGTTCAAAAGTTACAGCTCTTAATTATATGGCCTTTGTTGGCTTTTTTACGCAGCATTTTGGAAACTCATTAAGACAAGTAAAATATTCTGTAACTCAATTTTATATTTGAAAATCGTTATTTCAAACAAGCATGCGAAGCCATAAATAATTAAGAATTTTTTCTCGAACCATTCTTTTGCAGCTATACAAGTATTCTTCTTCATATCACGCTTTCAAACCATCGTTCACCGATATTTATGCCTTCATTTTGGCAATTACTGACTGACAATTCAATATTTAAACATACTTTAAAAAAATAAATTTTTCTATTTTTTTTTAGGAAAGTGATCATTATATTAGATGCGTTATGACAAAATTTAAAAAAAATTCACCATCTAATTAGTGAGATATTACCAAATAATTATCCCTACCCCCTAAGCTAAAAATTAATGAACTTAGCAGGCTTTTCTTGTTTCTAAGCATGCTAAAACCTTACGAACCAAACGCTGTTGATTAAAATAACTCACTGTGAACTTCCAAATGAAACTATATGTACTCCAAATACTCGGAACATTTATATGCATATTTGTGAAGACTTTTCAATACCAAAAACGATACCAAAATACCCCACCCACGGTAAAAAGAAACTTATCCGCATTTTGTCTGAACACCTAGTCGATATATTTTGACCAAATTTGCATAGATACACCATTAGGATAGAGATGTAATGTTTTGGGGACATTTACCATTTTTCAAGGTCACGGGGTAACTCTGCATGTCAAATTTAGGTGAAAATGTGCTGTTTTAATATGCATCGCTTTAATTGATCGATGCATATACTTCATGTACTCATCCAACATGTCCAAGAATTTGAAATGGTTTTAAATCTTTGCTGCGGCCTCGGGCGCCATAGTAATGCCCGATCGCGAAGTAAGGCCAGACCTTAACACTTGACCAGAGGAGGTTTATTTCTATTGGATCTATATATCCCTTGACGGACATCTTTCGGTTGAAAATGTCAAATGTAGAGTAACCTTGGAGATTAGCAAAAATTTTAGCGTAAAATTGTAAATATTTTATTGCTCATTATTTTTATATTTGCTTTGGGTGCTCAAAAGAACCGTCTCACTGAGTACCTATAACTTAACTATGATTTGGTTGGACCCGCATTTATATGAAAAAAGGTTCTTTTTATGCCCACACCCTTCCCGCTACTGAAGGGGGTATTCAGTGGCGCGGAGAGGGAGGGGGTACTATTTTTGGTACGGATCCTGTCCGCGTTGGTCATGGGCGGAATTGGCCACCAGTAGTCTAGAGGGGCTAGACATTTTCTATGCGCATATCACATGAACCAGGCTTGAAGATTGGGTCCGCATTTACATGAATATAAATGAGCATCGATGCGACAAAACCTGTCTTCAGGGTTTCCGATAAGATCATACCAAAACCAGCCTTCTCAGCCACTGAGACTAGATAGAAAAGTGAAATCTCGCTTGGAGCAAGTTTAGATACGATACTAATCAATTTGTGAATAGCAAAGGCGCTGATCAGACTGCGCGGATGCGCAAGCTGGTCTGCGCCTTTGTTGTTTGCAGACCCCCGATGGCAGAATTCCTCGCGTACCTTTAATAATTTAGAGTAGGCCTACTATAATTTAGAATCACGACTATACATGGGTCAACCTTAGCCCAAGATAGCCTTGTAGCTAAATATTGGAACACATTTGACATAAGGCAAATTGTTTAGGAAGCAAACTAAAGCGAGGGACTCTCAACGTCAACGTCAAGTTCAATACTTGTCGTTTACTAGAGAACGTGACGAGATAGTCTGTCTTGGTGAAATTTTAATACAGGTAAAATAAAACCAGAAAATCATAAATAGATCTATATATACAAGTAGTTATATCATGATTGTTGATGTGGACTGTCAAAAAAACGCGAACAGTCGACTGACATTTCCCGGGTAAAATGCGTGTTCCATTACACTGACTGACATTTTTCTTCTCACAGAGCTGAGCGTCCATCGTTTAGTATCCGTAAAGAATGCCAACTTTTGTTGTTCATTATACTTAAAATTGTGTTTGCATTTTTAATGTTATATCAATCACTTTCAGATTACCAACGTGCAGTGTAACGGGCATTACTGTCGGTAGAAAACATATCATAGTTGCGTAAAATCACACTTTGTCATAATCGAACGCTACCAAGTATTACCTCCCATGATGATTTAGAGTTATGGTTATTGCTATGGGTAGTGACCTTAACCTGTTGTGTTGGGCATTGAGTGACTGATTCCTGATTCCACCGGGACGGGGAGCCTTGACGATGTAAAAACACACCACACACACTCATTTTCTTCAACAAAATTACTTACCCGAGTTACTGTGGCTGATAAGCTAGTTCTTGTAAATCCATTTTGATGAAATAACCATTTTTTCATTGTTAAATGCGCTGTTTATTCGCTGTTTTATGTTGATTTATACTGCGCGCGTCATTGACTGTAAACATCAATCTCAGTGACGTCACCAACAAATATTACACAGTACTGTACCGTACGGTCGTGGCATATGAGAAAAAGAATCGATCATTGGTGTTCAGTGGTTCCAGAGAAATCCCAACCCTCGGGTCCACTGTTCAGTGGGAATCTCGGTAAGCCTCGTTTCCCACTGGAACGGTAGGCCCTAGGGTTGGGATTTTTCTGTCTCCACTGAACACCAATGATTGATTCTATTTATCTTACCCATGCTATCTTACCCAGGCTGTCACGTGAGGGGTTCATACATTTGTTGTATTGGAGATCACGCACATGGTCGTCAAGTGACGTCATTGTTATGTTTAAGTGACGTCATCATGTGAAATTGCATCTTAGCGTATTCAGGGATTTCTGGAAGCTTATTTAAAAAAACAAAAAAACAAAACAAAACAAAAACAGTTGTGAGAAAGAAAAAGAATCCATTCCATGTGTGAGGCTAGTTTAGAAAAATCCGTCCCTCGGGATCACCGTTTTTTATCACTCGGCAAGCCTCGTGATGCCAAACGGTGATCCTCGGGATGGATTTTTCTATCCTACCCTCACACTTATGATAGATTCGTATAGTTTGCGTGAAGAAGCTGTGAGTGATACCATAAGTGCAGTCAAACTATTTTGATCTAATTGGTTTGATTTCCAGACTGATCTAGGTCTTTGCTGTTTGCACATACGACTCATTTCATTTGGTTGGTATTCACTTGCGTTGTCTCAAATAAAAACAACAGAAATGTTATTATAAAAATCTATCATGAATTTGAGGATGGGATAGAAAAAATCAGTCCCAAGGATCATCATTTGGCATCACGAGGCTTGCTAGTAGAGGAGCCAGGGTTCAAAAATGTCAAAAATAAGCATTTAGGTATGTCCCCTTTTTAGCAGAATTTTCACTTGTTTTATCCTTTTGTACGTAGTATAGGCAGTATGAAACCAGATATTGCACTCAATTTAAGTCTTGCAAACATACCTGTAACAGTGTGTTTAATACGTTATCCCTCATTTTCTTAAAAACAAAAATATGTAATTAAGTCTATTTAGGTAGAAGTTGAAATGTTTAAATGAACATAACATTTATGCAATCTGTACGAACATGCTATCCTCTACACATATTAATGTTTTTTAAATGTTGTTTGGGTCCATTATAATGTCATTTACGTTACATTTTCAACTATACCCTTAAAATCATTGATATTTTGTAAAAAAAAAATCATTTGACAAAATTTTCAATATGCGTTTAACTTCAAGATCACATGTATTTAAAACAGCGTTAGCTGATCATTTCAAAACTGCAAACAGATACGTTCTAACATAAAAACTTTGTCAGTTATAAGCTGTTAAATCAGATGACCATAGATAAAACTTTATGTAAGTTAAGAGCCTCTTAAGTTTGAAAATAAGCATGCATTTTTTTGGTTAGCTTTTAAGCACCTTTTGATAATTGTTTTGATATCACCGACTTTAGAGTAATACATCACAACATTTCTGAGGTTAAATATCACTTTGTTGTTTGATTTTCAATTTGTAACGTATAAAACAAAGTTGAAGACAAACAAGTATTGCTTAATAGCTTAAATTTTTACATCACTGGAAAGTTTATTTCATTATAAAAGGGGGGGAGCTGTGTTTGATAGTCATAAAAAGAGCATTTGTTCCAAAGAAGAAGTTATCAGTACTAATTAGGAGACTGTGTATATGGTTGTAATTTTTTCTTTTAAGAAATGGTATACTTATTGACTTAAAAAACAAACCACAGTGTTTGCTAATTTTCTATGTTATGTTATGCAATTTATAAATTTATACAATGATAAGTCTGATGCAACATCTCAACTAGGATACATTCCCTTAAGCTTGTTCAGTCAAATTTGCTAAAGTAACATATGTAACTATAAATAAACAAATTATATATCATGATTATATATTTTTCCCAACCGCTCTCCATTTTCAACGAGAGCCTAAAAACCTGAAACAAATTTAGATATTTGCACATTTTTTTTTCTTTTAATTGAACAAAACAATCTAATAAGCTATTCAGAAGCAGCCAAAGCTTTGTGTCGAACCGGTTCTAACTCATCACAATATATAAAATAGTTATAACATATCTGTTCTATCAAATCAGATTTAATTATGATAAAATATCTAAGAGTTTCTGAAATGATGTGTAGATATTTGAAACTTTGTTCGTTGTTGTACTTATTGGTTGTAGGAGTTTTGTATAGGGCCTTAGTTTTCTAAATTTGTTTGTAGTTTAGTATTCATCTTGACAAGAAAGAGAACTGGTTGCTTCATTTTAATCATATTGTAGATATCTGCGTTCTGTGTCCCTTCCTGAAGGTGCAGTGGGTCAGTCAGGAGACTGTGATTGTGAAATTTCCTAGTCATGTTCACTTCTAGAAAGAAGACGTTTGCTGGCAATCTAGACAGCATCACTCCTTTATGAATATATAAAATAAGATGTTGTTTACGTTACATAAAATTTAAGGAAACAGAAGTGTTTGTTATCATTTATTCTTTAAGAGAGAGGCTCTGTTATGCAAATTGTTTAAGTCACATCTAATTTTGCTTATATCAAAACTCAGAAGGTGACTTTTAAATTTATACTAGTAATGAACTTTAATTTCAGCTCATTTTTAACATGGCTTTCATTGTTTGATCTTTGCACCCTTACTTACTTTCGTTGTTTGATTAATGAAACTGATAGTCCTTTTAACTTAACAATACTAATCATTTGTCAAAGCAATGCAAACTTTAAAACTGAATGGGTTATTCAAAATGAATTATTGCCGGTGAAATTGGGGAAATCATCAGTAAGGATGGGTTTTACATGACAAGGCAGTGATCATATCCAAGAAATCTAGATTTCTTCAGTTGTAATTTAGGATACCAAATTTACTTTATAAAGTTTCAACAGAGAGAAAATTTTGAAGCCAAATTTAACTAGTATGCATTAAAATTTACGTTTAAATGATTATTTACGTTAATCAGAATGTTGATAGGAATAGCAATAACTTAGAATAAAAAAAAAAAAAAAAAACAGTCATAATATCAAACTTAGTTTTAGCAATTAGTGCTAATATAGCTGATGTTAAGTTCTATCATAATACCATAGCAGTCATTGGACCCCAATTTAAGCAAACTGTTGCAGGAATCCTGTCAATTGATTCCTTTTATGTGCGTTAAATAATAAATGAGTTGTAAACACATCAGGATATAGAGACAAAAAAGGCATAAATTAAATTATCTACTGTGCTAAAAAAATAATAGTTATATGGACAATAGAGAAGGCAATAGTTAGTATCATTACTTACACAAATAATAGAATTACAAATTATGCTTAGAAAGTATGCATAAACTTGACAAATAGTACGTATGCATGTTTAATTTGTCGCTTTTTTTTATCAATCGTCTGCATAGGAAATTGTATTTCTTTCGATTTGTAAAAGTATCATGATGCATCTCAGATAGTGATAACATTGTCGCTATTGCCAATTGCACTATATGTAAGTATGATACAGCATAGCATTTGTTGAGTATACTATCTGAAAGTATTCTTTGAAAGTAGCATAAGTATGGATTTGTTTCTATTACCTGAACTATCAATATACCATAAAATTAGCATCGTTTCACAAGTTGGTACATGTTTTATGGGTATTAATTAGTTAATTTTAAGTACTGAATGACGGTTGTTATGATTACTTATTGTGAGTGTAAAAAATAAATAGTGTCCTGCTGAATAAAATAAAACATTAAAGCAGATTCTATCACGTACGCTGATAAGCTATATAGCTAAAAAGCAAACGTCTGCAAATATTCTGGAATATATGATCAATCAAGTCCTATTTTAGAAAGTTGTTTGCTCAAGGTCCTGATTATCGAAGTCTCATCATTTAGAAATGTCTACAATACTAACAATGCAGGGGAGCTTTTCCAAATTATTAACAGACATGTGTCTTAAGTATTAAAATGGTAATTTAGAATAAATGCTGTCCTGTTTCATTGCTTCACAAACGTGTAGAACCAGGTAACACAATGATTGAAGTAATGATCTTTTAATATTGTTGTTATATACGTTACCAAAATAAATAATACTCTTTTTCCAAAGCGGACAGGCTGTAGATACTAAAATATTATAACCCCAAGGATAGCTAAGGCGGGTGCTAAATCAGAGACAGATATCATCACGTTTCCACAAACTTCAGTTTTGTTTCATGTGACACAGATGAAGGTATCTTTAATCTTTCACTTCTTGATTTGGACTTCTGCTTGGAATATCGTACATTTATTAGAATTTTAAAGTATATTTTGTGCCTTATTGTTTTAAATATAGCTGCTGTAACGAATAACTGTTTATACATGCATATATTTGATGGATTTTACAATGTGTGATTGATCTGACTATGTTACTGCGTACTTTTTATTAATTCATTGAGCTGTTGACGGTGAAAGAAAATGTCTTGTATATGTCATTTAACGCCAATTAATGCATAAAAAGGAGCAAATAAATGGTAGTGGCACGGATTTTAAATAATCATTTAAGCTTTTTGAAACAATTTAGTTATGAATAATAAATAGGTATCAATTATCCTATTTACAAGATTCCTTAAAACATGTACTTAATGGCATGTCTGTGCTTTATTTTCAAGTTTTTCCCTTTAAACCAAATATGATTTTGTTGATGTTGCATCTCATTCATATTAAATGTTTGAAAATACAATATTTTCAATCTAATTTTGAGCACTAAGATGGTAGTCAATTTCATTTTCACCTTCTAGCTGTTAAACTGCTGTTTGAACGCATATATACATAACATTGCACAAAAATATTGTTTTAAAAGAAAGTAACATATATAGCAGAACTTCCATGTGCCTAAACTAATATTATTATTTTGCTATTAAGCTGCATCTAATTAAAAGATCAATCCTAACGATATGTAAGAAAACGAGGCAAATGATAATAACATTATACTAGGAGTTTCCTTATAATCTAATGGTAACGTATTAGACTTGGCTATTGCATTGTAAATGCACATGTTCATCAAAAGCATATAAAGTAGCTAAGAAAATCTTATTATACATAAATCTCCCTCCACAAGTCTTTTGGCAGCCCATGACCAAGTAAACAATAGTAATATATTTGAATGTAAGTAACGTATATAACAATTACGTAAGTGTAAGTCATTTAAACTTATTGTCAGTTTTGTGCTTTTAATCAAGTTACTGTAAAGCAATATGCAGATAGTAGGAAATGTGACGTGTCTGGTCTAAATAACTTTTCTTTTCAGCACTGTAACGAATAGCCTACTACATGAAGCCTGTATGAGGGTGGCTATGGTTACCCCACAAATAAACATCTTTTGTAAGACTTAAAATTTGTTCAATATCTCTTTTCACTCTTCTGAAACACCATACTTACTGAGAATATAGTCTAAAATTCTGCTTCTTTCCGGCCACTTTTTTCCAATTTTTGAATCTCTGGCTCCCCTACTATGCCGAGTGATACCAAATGGTGATTGTGAGGGATGAATTTTTCTATCCAAATCCTCACGATTAATGGATTCTTTTTCTTGCTGACCTTTAAATAATACATTTACATATTCCCAGCTGAGATCCAATATAGCCTGATGACGCCGCTTTAACATTACAATGAGGTTATTGTATATTGACGAGCGTGCGACTGTTGATTTTATATACTAAACAAAAATAGAACTTTTACACTTTATAAACAGTAATATCTCCACCAATACAAATCCTATGTAAAGCAAATCATATCAAATCAATAGGTGTTTATTTCTCAGTAAACCTGTGTAGTTGAAACTAATATGAAAACAATCTTCATGGACAGAAATATATTAAAACTTAGATATTCAGACCTGCGATTCCTTAAAATACATTAATGGACAAACATATGCTTTTGAATCAGTTTATCACATTATGACGTTGCGTCTGGGAGTAAAATAACGCCAGGCAATCAAATCGATAAAACACTAGTGGTTTACAGATTCTCGGGAAACGATATGACGTCCATAATACCCTTGCGTACATAATGACAATACTTTAACTTTTTACCTTAGAAATGAGATTTCAAAGTAATCTTAATATCATATGATAAATAGAATCTATTATTCGTGTCTGTTTTATTGAATTTATTAAACTCGTTGCAAAAAGAGATAAAATGCTCTGCAAGCGTCACATTTTATCACTTCCGCAACTCGTTTTATAAATTCAATAAAACATGAGCACTCATGTAAGATCCTCTATATGTTTGGGAAATTCTTTCACAATGAAAAGGGTTATTATATGGTTTTAGGTATACGAAGGCTCAACAAGCGAGGGACGTCTGGTAAGAAAGTTATGTGGTAATCTTTTACCTTTACCAGAAGTGTTTTCGTCTGGAAGATCATTTCTACATCTTCATGTGTATGGTGGCAGCCTAAATGAAGGATTTGAGGGAGCATATAGCCATGGTGAGTATCTGAAATATCCATAGATCATTCAACATTATGAGTTGACGTCACGTAATCATAACAATGATGCCACTTAACTACTATCTGTGAAGGAAATACTTTAACCAAAGAAAATTTGGTAACTTGTGTTATCTGGGTATATGCCTATGGTGGCTCTGCAGATTGTATATCTTGGCTGCATATTGGGTCTGACTTGGCATTTACGATAGGAATGATGCTTCCATAATCCAAAGAAGCGTGGTTATCATACTTTTGCGTCTCCCAACATGTATTAAATTCGATGCTTTGCTCTAACTAAATTTATGTAAATGATAAAAACACGTATATTTCTTGTTTAATTATGTATATCTTGATTTGACCATACAATGTTCTGTCACAAAATCATTTATGATCATAACAACTATTAAAATTGTGACTAACAATTTTTTTTCTGGTGGCTCCATTAGGTATAAGGAGCTCATACACCTTAACTATGCCTTTTTAAAATGAAGCTACTATATATGCAACAGTCCCATACTTGAGTAGACAACATATTGGTTATAATAAAAAGCATATACAGTAAAATTTGTGTAAAACGGCCAATCAAAAATAGACAAAATAAAGATCTTAATGACAAATGATTGTTAAATGAAGGTCGAAAGTATACAATACATTCGACCTGCATTAAGCGATAATTGGTCTTAAAAATTATTTTGTGGTATTTTTGAATGTGGCCGTTTGACACATGTTTTATTGTACCACAAATAATTCAAGTCAATCTGAAGAAATGCGTGTATACGTTTAAAGAAACTTACAACACTTGAGCCATGATTATAACACTTGAGCTATGATTTACAGCACTTGAGCCATGGTTATATCACTTGAGCTATGATTTACAAGACTTTAGCCATGATAATAATGTACAATACTTTAGCCATGATTATAACACTTGAGCTATGATTTACAACACTTGAGCCATGATTATAACACTTGAGCTATGTTTTCCAATACTTTAGCCATGATTCCGTGTATTGAAACATTTTTATGAATGAAACACATTAAAACCTGTACACATGCAGGTGAAAAATCCTAAAAAAGCAATACACGGATAGCTCGTGATTGGTGCATTTTAAGTTACCCCAAACCACGAAGCGTGACTTTGGTAGGAACGTGTTAACATGTAAATCATCCAAGCCAATCTTATGACACTTTTCTCTCGCCCTCTCTCTATTTAGGTATCTAAAGTATATATACTGAATTCTACCAGTGTAGAGACAGATCAGTTACCCAAGACTCAGGTTACTGATCCAGCTCTCCACTGCTAGTTCTTTGCTTTACCTTTTGAAATCAAATTAAACCAAACTGATTTGATATGAAATGTTTGCTGAACAAGCGCATTATCTTGCCACAGTTACCCTCGATGGTAAAGTGTGTGTGCGTATGTGTGTGTGTGTATGTGTGTGAATGTATGTAAGCCGCCGCCATAACGTAAATTATATGCTATTTTGTATGTACTGCTGCCTCATGTTTTACATGTACCATGTAACTGAGTGAATAAAGTTTGATTGATTGATTGATTGATTGATTATAACATACAACACTTGAGCCATAATTATAACACTTGAGCTATGATTTACAACACTTTAGCTATGATTATAACACTTGAGCTATAATTCATAACACGTTAGCTATAATTATAACACTTGAGCTATGATTTACAACACTTTATCCATGATTATTAGACTTGAGCTATAATTTACAACACTTGAGCCATAATTATATCACTTGAGCTATGATTTACAACGCTTGAGCCATAATTATATCACTTGAGCTAGGATTTACAACACTTGAGCCATAATTATATCACTTGAGCTATGATTTACAACACTTAAGCCATAATTTACAACACTTGTGTCATAACAAAACTAACAAAATGAGTGTGCGCAAAGACTCAGATCAGCCCAGTCTGATCAGAGTGGATGCCAAGGCTAATTTGAGTCTTGGCTCTGTGCTCAGTTGAGAACTTTGGACCAAAGATTTCTTCGTCCCGACTCTAACTCTAAACCTATGCCTAAGCTGATCTGAATTGTAACCACATATTTGATATTCTTATGTTATGGCTGAAAGCCCTTTTTATCACAATACCAATGCATGGTCAATGTTTTGAAACACACACTTATTTCCTTCTTTTTAAGCGGATGAGCAACTAGAATGCGGTGAAATGCTTAACAATGAGACAGGCTGGTTTAAAAGTCCTGACGTCGATGGTGACGGGTACTATGATTACAACGTTGATTGTCGTTGGACAATTGTCGTCCAATCTGGAAAAATTGTTCAATTTTTTATTATGGAATTTGATTTAGAGAGAGAAAGCACATGTAGATACGATCATCTTAGCGTGAGTACAACATAAGCCAAGAACAGAAATATAGGTGTGTAATAAATATTAGAGCAGTTCGGCTGTAAATAATGCATTTAAAGTACGTGGCTCCTCATAGAATCACATTTTTTTCTTCAAAAGGTGGTGAGAGGTTCCTTGTTCAATCCCCTGCTCTGAAAGCAATACTTTTCTTTTTCTAGATTATTTCTTACTGCCGAGGTGGTGAGGTATTCTAAGAATCGGTTCGTCAGGTACCCGTATGATGGTCAACAAGTATACGCACTGCATAGAAATTGTCCACAAGTGCCAGAAATAGACCAAAATAAATACTTTAGGTATCACTAAACACAGAAACCACAGCCCCTAATTGTTTGGCACATAACACTATGCATTTCCTGTTCCAAGCAAAACCTTTGTGCATTACAGTTATTCATTTTCAGAACTTTGTTTTTACATCTTGACGACCAAGAACATGATCGAAAGGCAGCATGTACCTATACATGTTAACACTAAAATAAGTTGCTAATGGTGAGGAAAGCTTCTTGTGAAAGCTAATAATTGTCTAAATTATGATTGGCCCAAGGATTACTGAAGTAGTCCCATCTTTATGCAAAACTCTTTTTGAAAAACAAACGAGCAGCTTAAGTGTTTATAAATACCTTAGTGGATAGAGTGGATAGTTTACCTTAGAATTTAGTTGTAATGAGCACAGTGGCTCAGTGGTAGAGTGCTTGACTCGAGACCAAGGGGTCGAGCCTCACAGGCGTCACTGCGTTGTGTACTTGAGAAAGAACATCAATCCTAGCTTAGTACTGGTTCAACCCAGGAAGACCCGTCCCTTTATATCTGAAAGATTGTTGATGGGACGTAAAGAATCAAATCAAACAAACAAATAATGAATATAAAGTCTGTTTTGTTCATTTTTCTCATACATCTACGAGAGGGATTTTTTTTGTTCGTAGAATCAGGCTGTATCTCTACAAATATAGAATTTACGGTACCATAAGTCTATATGTTTTGAAAGCTTTTGTTTATAAAATGATATAAGGTTTACATCATTAGTGCTTTGCTGGGTCAAGATATTGCTTTGAATAGGGCATAGTAAGGACACTTGTCGAAATCCATGTCATTTTAACCACTAAGCAAGCAGGAAATTTAGACGCTGTTAAATTCCATGCGCTATGGTGATATAAGCATTTGTCAAGCCAATTTTGCTTTTGCACTATCAAAATAAATTATTCAAACGCTAATCGAAGACAAGTGCAGTAAACTATAAGCATGTTATTTGCTCTTCTATAACAATTTTAAAACACGCATCAATATACCAAAATCATCACAGTCAAGCGCTAGTTGCTATATCTGTTAAAAGTACGATTATGAACAATTTTAAAAAAATTCTGGTTTAGCCTAGCACATAATATACTCACTCATTCGTCAGCAGGTATATTGACGTATCGACTTAAAGGCATATATTTTGTGATATATGGAATCATTAGTGAATTTACTGATAAGGGACAGTTTCAGTATCTCACAAACTTAAAGGGGCCTCAAGAGGGGACTTACCTGTATACAACGCAATTTCTTTCACTAAGATAAAGATCAATATTTTATCAGAAAATACCTAATCCCTTCATGGGACCACTTTATTGCCCCCTGTAAGGAAGTCATAATCACCTAATAAAGATTAGCCTTTGATCTGTCCAGTATGACCCCTGGAGAGAATCATAATGAGTGGTACCAGTATTATTGCTAAATTTTCTGTGGCTTTAAGCGTGTAACTGGCAACTTCCAGTACTGTCATACCTAGTTCAACAAAAGTATTAATCTTGTTTTGGAATGAAAGTTACCATAATTCCATCTACCATATTAACAAAAAATTTAGAATCCTACTTTACAGCTAACATATAAAGCCACATTCAAAAGCCAGTATCCAACTTCTACTTGTGTCAACATTTTACAATAAAATGTTATATGCTTCTGTGCAATTTGCTGACGTTACAAACAAATCGTCCATATCCAATCATTCCTACGTATAAGCTATAATGGTCATATCATATTATAGCACCTAGTGATCTTTATCTGCAGCCAAAAATTTCAGAAGCAGTGTATAGCTATGGACCCATTTTCATGCAATTGTTACTAACATTCAGTCAGAGACAAAGTCCATAAATGTCATATTTCTACCATATTCCCAGTGTCCGATAGGTAGGTATGTCTTTGCCTCTTAGAGGTCATTAAAGTAATGCATTTTGAAATAAATTTAGGTTGCATGTATAGATAAAAGAAAAGCTCAATCTTTCCAAATATATGCATGATGTATGCATTTACTTTCGCTGTTTTCATTAAGTCTACCACTATACAATCATAAAAAACGTTCCTCGTAGTAGTCACTGTGAATTGCTTCAAGTCATTTATTATATCAAATGCATCAATTGAAAGTATCAATTGATATGTGACCATATTTGAGCCAGCTCGTAACTTTTGTACTTATCACCTCTGCGTAAGCTCACTCCAGACTCTGGGCCTTAGCTGCTCATTAATTCGAAATGAGCCGTGACATGAGATTTTCAACAATGTGGCATTTTGACATGTGTAGACTCGGACGAGCCTCTGCAACCTTATTTTAAGCTTAGAAACTCCAAATGGTGTCAGTCAGTAGCTTAACAATTATAGAATACTCAAGCGACTAGCAAAGGCCCTGATTAGACTGCGCGCATGCGCAGGCTGATCTGAGGCTTTGGTGGTCGTAAATACTACATTGTTGGAAATATCATGCACTGGCTCATATGTAAGTGCTAATATGTTTACAAAGTACAAACCAACTTTGCAAAAAACGTTTCAACCATTAATTTTGATGATATAGTTAAGTTTTGTTTCACTTCTCTGTTCAAGGTTTATGATGGACAGGACGATAGTGCAGCTTTGCTTGGTACATACTGCGGGATACAAGCACCGATAAAGTTTAGATCCACGTCCAATACTTTGTATGTGATATTTACAAGCGATGGCAGTGTTTCGGGTACTGGTTTTGAAGCTGGCTTCTCCGTGGCTGACGGTAAATATATACTATAGTGAAGAAAATCAACCAATCCCTCTGCTGACACTTCTTGTATATCCTAACCCTTAATGCGAAAATCTCAATAAAAGTCGTCTGCTTTTCTCGTCTGCTGAAATGTTTAAGAAGCCGTCTATGGAAAAGAGTGTGGACCAGATCAGACTGTTCCTATAGGAGCAGTCTGTTCTGGGTCCAAGCTGTTTGCTTCTATACTTAATTTGTCAGGAATGCTAGGCAATTATTTGCAGCTGACGACTCCAGTAGAGGACATTTTCAGATGCATTTTTTTCTTGGCGCTTTAAGGGTTAATATTGCCAAATGGACTTTCCTTATAATATCAATTCAACGAGTCGTTTTCCAGTTATGGGTTTGTATTTTTAATTGTATGCAAAATTAAGTTATACATCCTGAACAAATTGGTTCTCACTGAAGTTAACCCATAAAGAGACTTAGTCTGTAAGTATGAACATTTTTCGAAAACAAATCTTTTTTTTAAAAGCATTTATAAAAATAGAATCAAGTTTTGTTTTCACAATAAATATGTTCAGTACAACTGAAAACTGCAATCTTATATAAACATGTGTTTTGTCTCTTGTTGGTAATTATTAACGTCCCTCCAATAATTCCAGACATTTGATTTTTAACATAAATGCTGTTGTTTTGGTAGTGATAATTTGTTAAGATGTATTAAAATGGTTAAATGTTTACCTGAATTTGAGTATTTATACTGTGTTCTTGAAAAATAGAAACATTATTTCTAAAATTAGAAGATCAAAAGTTACAGACTATGCAGCTTTAAAGCGCCAAGAAAAAAATGCATCTGAAAAATTTCTTCTTCTTAAGTCGTCTGCTGCAAATAATTGCCTAACATTACTGACAACTTAAGTATAGAAGCAAACGTTATGGACCCAGAACAGACTGCTCCAATAGGAGCAGTCTGATCTGGGTCCACACTGTTTGCAAAAGAGGCTTCTTAAACATTTCAGCAGACGAGAAAAGCAGACGACATTTGTTGCGATTGGCGCATTAAGAGTTAATTAATTTGAAAAGGACCTCGAACAGTCTTAATACAAGATTGCCCGTAAAATTGACCAGTTAAAAGTTTCAAAGAACATGTTATTTTTCTGTGGAAAGATAGTTGGTTCAGCCCTCGAATTATCTGTGAAATATTTTTCATATTCATAATTTCATATTTTTTGAGGGGCGTCAATGTTGTAGTTCTTTTAATAAGAGTTATTATAAAAGTCTAATGCTCAAATTCAGCGACGTCACCATTGACACCAATGGGATGTGTACAAGGGTCATTTTTTATGTTCGTAGAATCGGGCTGTATCTCTATAAATATAGAAATTACGGTACCATAACTATATATATTTTGAAAGGTCTAGTTCCTGTCTATCACCTGATATAAATTTTACATCATTAGCGCTTAGTTCAGTCAAGATATATAGCTTTGAATAGGGCGTAAAAAGGACACTAGCCGAAATCCGTGTCATTTTAACCACGCAGTCATTAGGAAATTAGACGCTGTTAAGTTCCATTCGCTATAGTGATATAAGCATCTTTCTAGCCGATTTTTTCTTTGCACCATCAAAATTAATTATTCAAACGCTAATCGTAGACAAGTGCAGCAAAACTATAATCATGTTGTTTGCTCTTCTGTAACAACTTTAAAACACCCATCAATATACCAAAATAATCACAGTCAAGTTCTAGTTATTATATCTGTTAAAATTACGATTGTGAACAAATTTTAAAATTTCTTCTGGTTTTATATAGCACATGATATACTTGATCATTAGTCAGCAGTTATATTGATGTATCGATTTAAGCGTGTAACTGACAACTTCCGGTACTGGCATACCCCCATCTTATAAAAAGTGGGTGGTGTAAATCAATCCCGCGTAGAAAACCCGATAACAATCGGATCTGCATACTTTTCTTATTGCAGTAATTTCAAAACCTGTTAAGAGGCACAAAAACAGTTTTAATGTATTTTCTAAATATAGTAACGCTCCATGACGTCATTTATATACAAAATAAGTTATTTTAGCACCCCCTAGGCTATTTATTTTGCAGTTCATTTCTAATAAAACAAAAGTGTTAACCTTGTTTTGGTATGAAAATTACCATAACACTTCCATCTACCATATAAACAAGAAAAATTATAATACTACTTTACCGCTAACATATTAAGCCACATTCAAAAGCCTGTATCCAACTTCCACTTGTGTCAACTTTTTACAATGAAAGTTTATATGCCTACTGTTCAATTTGCTGAGGTTCCAAACAAATCTTCCATATCCAATAATCGCTGCGTATATGCTATAATGTTTATATAATATTGTAGCACGTGGTGTCCATGATCTGTAGCCAAATTTTCAGAAGCTGTATATGGCTATGGACCCATTTTCATGCAATTGTTTCTAACATTCTGTCAGAGACTAAGTCCATAAATTTCATATTTATACCATATTTCCAGTGTATTATATATAGGTATGTCTTTGCCTCTTGGAAGCCATTTAAATAATGCATTTTGAAATAATTGTAGATTGCATGTATAGATAAAAGCTCAATCTTTTCAAATATATGCATGATGTTTGCATTTACTTTCGTCGTTTTCATTAAATCTACCTTTCTACGAACATAAAAAACGTCCCTCGTATTAACAAAAATCTAGGACAATTTCAAATATTGGCATTTCGTTTATAAAATGGTATATTGCGAAGGGAATAATATTTTAAAACTTTATTTATTTAGCTTCCATACTATACCTGCATTTATTACCATAAAAACATTGTATCAACGCTAATAGTCTATGGAAATGAGTTCTAGCGATAAGGCGTGTAGTTTCCCTAGTTGGCCTTGATAACTAACACGAATTTATCAAATTGTCCAAATGCGTATAAAATCCAAGGATTATGGAAGTAAAATATATTCACATAATACCAAAATACGTTTTAAAGCCTTTCATATTTTTAAAGCCGTGAAAACTTGCGATTTTCGCTGACATCCCCCCATTTTTACATCTTCATACTGGGTACCGTTTTGATCAAATTATGAGAAAACATATTGTATCTTTTCAAAAAAAAATTAGGATAGAATTGACTTTCAATTCCAAAAGTTTGATTTATTCTTGCAGTGCATGCATACGTAGTTTGCATGAAACCATGACGTTTGTCATTGGAAAGTTGAATTTTGTGTCATATCAGTTTGTTTTTAGGTGCTTTCCTCCTTAGACCCAAGCAGCCCACTTGGACCTAGAAATGTCGCTACATATATACACAACATATGTAAAGGGCATCTTGGGTCTCAGGGGGGGGGAACAGGGCTATACAAGCAAAATATACCATCTAACAACTGACAAACATCAACCGCTTTGCAAAACGCACATTTTTATCATATATTAGGCATCAACTGCACAAATAAGTATAATCGACGTATATAGATTGGTTCCCCTCGTTGATAAAGCTCCACTTCCGCTACGCATATAACGTTTGGTAACTAGTAATTTTTTACAAGTAGAGAATCCTACTCATCCGACTGCGCATGCTCTAGAAAAGATTTTACAACACAAACTTCAGTATTTTTTCAGTTACTATAATTTGATAATTAAGTAAAAGAAAAAATATAAACTCCCAGAACAAAATAAACTTAATAAAACGGCTTGTTTAAAAAATGCACTTTATGTCAAGGGTATTTCCCAATACACGTCACTCATGACGTCAGTGTGTATGCGATACGTAGGCGCAATGGAGGCTAGTAGTTACCTGTCTTAATATGCTGACAAGCTATTAAAGGGAGAGAACCAGTCTACGACGTATACTCGATGGTTTCATGCTTGATAGGACAATTGTGTCCCTTGATTTGTCTGTGAAGTTCTCATGTACATATAGCTAATAATAGCATGTGGTCAAAATGAATTTTCATTCTAACAATGCAGGGTAGTCAAAAAGAAAAAGAAGTAAACCCTTTTTTGTTTTAAACATCCAGGCAAGAGTGCATTGACGACTGGCCTATATGTCTTTGATGAATATGTTCAGCGTATACAGACGTTATTTCAACAAAATAAATTAAACTTCTCATTTTAGGAAACAATACGCCTTAACGCTAGAAATCCTTTTAAAATTATTATCATTCCGTATGAGCACAGGAGCTTGAAGTGATGAATATTAAGTGATTTAGGTCTAGGAAAGCGTACTTTGTGCTTTGAAATGACGAAAGTCCGACTATTTAAGGATTTGAAAAAAAAGTTCAAATCGAGTATAAGAATAATGCTATTTCTATGAATCAGTCTGGTCGAAATTTTCACTTTTTCATGGTCTATTGTTTTCTCAAAATGTTTGAATGGAATTAAAGAGAAGGCCCCTATGCATCAAATAAAGTAGCATTTGTTCATAAACTCAAGCACCTGTGTATACGAGTACTTATGATACGCCACTGTACTTTTCATGAATTAACTCTTTGCCCATGAGTGTCGTCTGCTGATTACCTTTTCAAAAAAATTTAACCCAGATCAGGCCTGATATGGAGCCAAACTGTTTGACACTTGAACTATTTTTCTTTGAAAAGTTGATTTTGAAATAAACACAGCAAACGGCATAAAAGCATGCAGAATTACCCAGTAGGCAAAGAGTTAAATGTTCAATATATTATTCAGAGTTTGCTTGGAAGCAGTGGCCTGATGGAGATTACGCTATTCCTGAGACTGTCTATGGATGCCCGGATCAAGACATAAATCACTGGACGAAAGGCTATATCAATATAACTTTAATGATCGATGCTAGTCTTCTAGAAAGTAAAATAGGACATGTATCAAGGAAGGATGACCTGTTCATACTTGGGCCGTATGGGGCGAGACAGTTTCAACTTGATTTCTGCGTTAAACATCGTATAAATGCTGAGCCTCTTCATAACAATCCAGCTACAACAGACTGGCATAAGAAAATAAGAGAGACAACCGAATGGCCCCGTGGGAGTTATTCAATTCATCAGATGACAAAAAATTGTCCTGAAGGTAAGACAGCCTCGTTCAGAGGGTCAGGCCCCGAGGTTATAAAACTTTTTTCATGCTCAACTCAACTGAGCACGAAATTTCAACTGCTCAGAAAAACTAAAATACTGACAAATAAGGAAGTTTCTCACTTTAAAGTTTTCAAATGTTGTATTTATCATACTAATGAATGTTAAAATGCCAACAATTGTTGGCATTTTAACATTTATTAGCAGGATAAATTTCGTGCTCAGCTGAGTTGAGCGTAAAAAAAGTTTTATAACCTTAGGGTCAGGTGAAGATTCACAGTAAGCATACGACAGTGGGCCATCATCGGCCCGACCAGCGAAATGCGAAACGCCATTTGGCGTTTTGCTGGTGGGCTGATAGTGGTCTGAGTCTTATACTGGGTGGGTTAACTCTTTATCTGCTGGAAAGGGTTCCTTGCCGAATGACTGTTCATAGGGTGCAGCTTTTGAAATGTTAAAATAAGTCAGGCTGTTGTATCGTCTGCTAGCAAAAGGTGTGGACCAAGATCTGATCTGGGACCACGCTGCTTGTCTGTATGCCGAAAGTAGTCATTAGCGTAAGCATTTACATGCAGCAGACCACATTTTTTCAAATGCACTTATTTTCGTAGCAGACGAAGGGTCAAAAGTAGTATAGTTATATTTTTAAAGCAGTCTTTAAATGATTCTAGAGGTTTGAAGCCGTTCTAAACAACATTAACCACTAAAGAGATGTACGAGTATGCATTAAGGGGCTACTTTGGCTTCCCTATGAGACCAAACAAGACAAAGTCGTCGAATTTATTTCCCTCTACGAAGAATTATTTCAGAGAAACATGAAAATCACAAAACATAAATCCCATTGCTCCAACCCATATGTTCACCTTGGGTATCATTCAGATCATAACAAAAGCGTGTCAACTATTTTAACACAAATATAATTATCTGCACAATTTCAATATCTGACCTTTCAACCTAACCTCAGACGTCAGGGGTGTGTGTGAGGTCAATTCGTTTTGCTTGCATGTCGGTCTACACCTCTTTTTCTTTAATTTGATATGCAACATGACGACTTTCAAAAGAGAAAAATAAATTTGTATTTGACCTTTTGATCCCACTCCAGGGGTCGAGGATGTACGTAAAAAAGCCGCGTTTACACTATAACGAATTGACTGGACGGTTTCTCAACGAATTGCAAAAATATGAAAATCTCCAATACACACACATAATCTGAAAAATCGGACGAACGTTATCATTGAGGCTTGCCATAACCAACTGAAAGCGAATTTGAAACAAGCTCAGAACGTGTTCATAGCGTACGAGCATCGTCAAGTAACGAACACCAGCGAATGAGAAACGAATTTCAATAATCTCTCAAAGAACACTTAGCGTGTTGTGCGTACACCTGTGTGTGCTCTGTGAATAGTTAGCATTTCCTAACCGATCAATTGCTGTGCAGATATTTAAGCTAAAAATTAAACCTCTAGTTCTTTTCGTTTTACTTCAGCGCTGCCTTTTACAATGAGCATTTTGTAAGCATCAAAGAACATATATACATATATACATGTACAAAATGGGCTGTAGACATGTGAGTTACTAATGGACACAACCGACGTCGACTGCTTGTAATCATTTGACCACTATATGTCCAAGGGACTGACTTCTGCGAAACTATGTCTCAGATTTAATATACTATTGATTTGTGATTTTATGGCATAATTGAAAAACGATAAAACCAGCTTTGTACTTTTCGTGTAGTTTGTTTTGAGTCAAACAGCTCAGGGCGTCTTGATGCATTCAAAAGAACGCAGTTTGTTAGGACGAATAGTACCACTGACGTAACGAACCATTGCCGCACTGTAGACAAACAAACCGTTCGAATTGCGTTCAGTATTAAGACCTTAAAGTACTGCCTACGCACAAACCGTTCGCATTGCACTCAGTGCATGCACACAAATCTTCGATGCATACTGTGCGAAAAACAACGTAAGCGAACGTTCTTCAACAAACTGATCACGACCTTTAATAATTGAGCTTACGAGCTTCAACGTATACCAGCGTGTGTCAACGAATGTCAAAATATCTCCAAACGCAGAGCGAATGCAAAGCTAAATTGTTATAGTGTAAAGGTGGCTTAAGGATAGAATATTCTTTTTCATGGTGCTCTACGCTCCATTCCCTTTAATTTGCTAAGCAACATGACTACTTTCAGAAATAAATGTTTTGACATTTTGATCCCACCACCAGGGTTGGGGTCTGTCTGCGGGCAAAACGTTTGCTTCATGTGTTGTTCCCTTTAATTTGATATGTAATATGACCATATTCCGAAAAAGTTTAGTATTTTACCTTTTGCCACCACCCCAGAGTTCGAGGGTGTGCGTAAGGACAGAATATTTACTTTCATTGTTATCTACACTTAATTTCCTTCAATTCGATATGTTGCATGTGTTGTTCCCTTTAATTTGATTTGCAACATGACCATATTCCAAAAAAGTTGAATATTTGACCTTTTGACACCACCACATGGGTCTAGGGTATGTGTAAGGACAAAATATTTGCTTTGATGGTGCTTTACGCTCCAGTTCCCTTTAATTTGATATGCAAAATGACTATTTTAAGAAAAAATGTTTTGACCTTTGACCCCATACCCAGGGTCGAGGTTGTCTGTAAGCAAACTATTTGTTACCATGTTGATGCATGCGTCGTTCCCTTTACTTTGATATGCATCATGACCATATTCCAAAAAAAGTTTAATTTTGGCCTTGGCCATCCAAGGGTAAACCCAGGCCATCAAACTAAATCCCATTTGATATGTTTCATATCTATTGTTCCCCTGCCTGCATGTACACTTTTGGTAGAATAAATTGACAACTGACTTAGCATTTGTCAAAGTTTAAATATTTGACCTTTGAACCCGCCTAAGGGGTCAAAGATGTGGGGTAAAATTTTTGACAATGCATGCTTATCTACAAGCGCTGGATAATCATGACCTATAGTGAGAAGTTGTGATATCCAGTAGATAAACAGGCGTCGCATTTTATCTCTTTTCCCCAGCTCGTTTAATAAAGTCAATAAAACATGAGCACTCATGTAAGATCCTCTATGTACGCACTGCAGTTGTTATTCTCTTTGAACTGAACCCATTGGATCATACTTTTATGAACGTCAGAAAAAGGAATGGAACATTATGTGTTTTAGTTAGAAATAAGGCATAACACCGCTTCATACATATATGGAGCCATAAATATCAGCTACCTCTCATACATGTATTATCTACATTGTTGCAAATTGACCTTATAAACGCTGTTTATCTCAATGCATTTGAGCCATGGCATGGGATTTCCAACAATGTGGTATGTGTGACCAGCAAAGCCTCAGATCAGCCTGCGCATATGCGCAGTCTGATCAGAGCCTTTGATAGTTGCTTGAATATTCAATGAGTGTTAAGCTACTGACTGAACATAATTTGGAGTATCTAAGCTTAAAAGGAGGCTGCACAGGCTCGTCTGAGTCTACACATGTCAAAATGCCACATTGTTGGAAATCACGTCATGGCTCATTTATCTATTTCAATTCAACCTGACTTTGCATTTTTTCAATACCGTAGATAATAGCTAGTGGATACAACGACAAACAGAATTATATATCAGGTTCGCGTCTTTTGATACACACGCATTTGGGGATTATGTTTTTTAGCAAATAGCGAAAAAATGCTGAGCACGGCTGAGCATGCCATGTGTTATCTAGAAACAATTGTTAGCATTTTGATACCTAAGAGTAGAATAAATATTAACGAAATTCTGACTTGTACCAAGGGCCATAACTGTGTTATAAATGAAATACCTAACTATTTCTTTCAACCTACCTCAATTGATGCAGGGCGAAAATGACACAGGACCAAAAACACTTGCGTACAGTAACGCACCGATAAAGTCCTAATCGAAGTCACTGTACCATGTGACAATCCATGTACCGTAATACACTACTATAGTTCAAATCAAACTCACATAACCCAGATTATTTTGTGGATGTACAAATGTACTGTGTGACCTTTTGTTTAAAAAAATCGCTGCAACAAAGTTGGGAAAATTTAAAACGTAGAAAACTGTCAAAAATGACAAAATCCATGTTAAATTAAAATATATTCAATAACAACAATATTTGCAGACTTGGTATCGAAATTGTGCAGCAAATCTTCGCAGTTTTACTGGTTAATGTTGTAATCAATGTCAAAAACAGTCTATCAAAGCAGGAAGAAATGAAGAATTCAAGAAATTTGAGCAAAATATTTTGTATTTATTGAAAAATATTGCTTCTAGCTCTTAAAGAGACTAGGTCTGTAACTATGAACATTTTTCGCAAAAAAAAATATTTTTAAATCGTTTGTTAAAAATGGAATTAAGTTATGTTTTCACAATAAATTTGTTCAGTACAGCTGAAAACTGCATGTAAAAGTTAATTATCTTATAAAACAGGCGTTTTTTTCCCTTGTTAGTAATTATTTACGTCCCTCCAGTAATTCTAGACAGTTGATTTTTAACATAAATGCTGTTGTTTTGATAGTGATAATTTGTTAAGATTTACGAAAATGGTAAAATGTTTACCTGAATGTGAGTGTTTTTACTGTATTCTTGAAAAATAAAAAAAAATATTTCTAATATTAAAAGATCAAAAGTAACAGACTATGCAGAGGAAAAAATATAGAAAACATCAGATTGTGCGAGATTTGAACTTGATAAGCAAACGCGTAACCCACTTGAGCTATTTTGCAAATCAATTTTGAGGTGTACAGAAAACTTCATATCAATATTACTTTGAGTGTACACAGAAAACTGCCAAAATCACAAAATTTAAGTTAAATTGATAAATATTCAAATCGAAATTATCAATAACAACATTATCTTAGACTTGTTATAAAATATTGCAGCAGATCTTCACTGGTTAACAAGGTAATCCATTTATTTAGCACTATAGAAGTTTACCAGGCTCAGCTCTGAGAACGCATGTTGAATCACGAGGCAGAACCTCGCCAACCAACAAACATTCTCAAAGCCTTGCCTGGTAATCTTTATATCAAAGGCAATCACATACTGTCCTGCCAGCCAAGAGTGACAGTGACATCATGTTTTCGTTATCAGGGACTTAGAATCGATATATCACTTGTGTATTAATCCTATCCACAGGATAGGATTAATACACAAATGATCTATCGATTCGCGTTAGCTCAAGTTGAGTGTACAGGTTAATGTTTTACTTGACAATTGTAAACAAACTATTACGCCACTGTCACTCTTGGTTGGCACGACAGTATTATTCTCTATTTACAGGATTTGAATCAAAACATGAGGAAGTATGGACTACCAATGCAATGGTTGTAGCTTATGGTGATGTTCCTTTAATGGAGAACCTCGACGCTGAAGGTTTTTTTGATAGAGGATTTGTTAGTTTCATCATGTGTTTGAAGCGGAACATCACAGATACGGTCACATATCAGAAAGATCTAAGATTCCCATTTGCTGTTATTGCCCAAAGCATCAGTGGAGTATGTTTAAAACCATGTTTTTCTTTCTTTTGCTTTGATTTATGTAGATCTCTTAAGACGAAAACATGTCTGCCGGGCTTGTCAAGATTTCAAAATGTTGAGTTATTAATGATGTAAATATTTCTGACAGTATACTGTCGCTAATTTTTGACGTTATCCAATATAAGGTTGCGTTACAAAATCAGGAACATTAGACTGATGGTGTTATTGACAGTTAAGTTAATTATCTTTTATTTTAACTATTTGTCTGCTTGTGTTGTCTATTGATAAATTTTACAAACAGTTTGGAAATTGATCAGGCTCTTTTGATCCAAACTGTTTGACACTGATCGTATTCCTGAAAGATAAATTCCAAAAAGTTGGCATTGAAGAAAAAATGCCAGACCACAAAAAGCCTGCAAAATTACCCGAAAAAAAAAATGAAATCAGCTGACAGCAAAAAGTAAGTATGATCAGGAAATACCACAATCACATACTGCAAACTAACCCACGGCACCGTGAAGAAGAGCCACAGAACACGTACCACCATTCTCAAAACATCAAGAACACAATTAAAGTAAAGCAACTAGCTCTCTCTTTCTCGTCAGGATGATGACAAAAGTATAAATGCCACTACGTAATGCATAACAAAACATGGGTCAAGCACAGAACATGCAAAATTTCATAGCATGTATTAATAGACTTTTCGCTTAATGTAAAGGCGGCAACTTTAATATTCATATCTTGGCGTGGTTCGGCTATTTCATCTTCTAAACAAGGGAAATCAGGTTCTATTTATAATTTGGTGAAGAAAATATAAGTTGTATGGGCCGCGCAAACGTGCGTGCATTTCATGAAAAATCCTAACCGTTTACACACTGAACTCACATTTATTAACCCTTAAAGCGCATACTCACAAAATGTATGTTTTGTCTTCCACTAAAATATTTGAAGCCTCATAGACAAACAGTGTGGACCTAGATCAGACTTCCCCTGTAGGAGCAGTCTGAACTGGATCCACAATGTTTACCTCAATGCTTATGTTGAATAGACATTTTCAGATGCAGTTATTTTGCTGGCGTTTTAAGGACAAAATAATCTGTTTTGCGGCTTAACTGAGGTAATGGCGCAAGATGATACAGTTACTTTTGAATAAAAGCACGCCCCATTTTCAGCTTTTACCTATGTCTAAGGTAGACCAGTCCTAATTACGCATTCATGGGGTGCCGCCTTTACAGTACCCAGAAACTCATATAATAAATAGTTTCTTTTTATTTTCAGGACATCACAGACATTGAGAAAAGAACCTTAATGAATGGCCCCTTTACTTCAATGCAACTTGTCGTTGAAGATTTCACTTTTAAGTATGCTGACTATGTATTGGATCCAATAGTTCCGTGGTTCACATATGGAATTCTTTTGCCGAACGGTAGATATGATTACACTGCTCAAAAGAATTAAAGGAACACTTTTATAGATATCACACAGTAAGAGTATAGTCCGTCATGGATAGAGCCCAATAGAAAACAGGTGTAGCAGTTTAATACCGTTATTCATTCATTCAATTTCATTAAGAAAAAATAATAACACTGCAGGTAAAACGATTGTAGGGGTTTAGCGATAAATTATGATCATGTCATATACAGCCTTGGTGGCTCAGTAGGTAGAGAAGCAACTATGGTTATATGCACGTGAGCTGTGTAAAAAGTTACGTGTTTGAATCCCATTGTAAGCATTTTATAGGCTTATTCATATGCTCTATTTTTTTCTTATTTGTTTCCATTGTGCATTTTCCTATTCTAGATATTTTCTTATTTTGTGTTTTTTTTCTTTATATTTTCTAATATTTTATTTTTCAATTTCTATAGTTTAAAATCTTTTTTTTCCAAACAGTATTTTATTTCAATTTATTCATGATAAAAAAAAATCATAAAATAATGCCAGCATAGTGAGTTTTTTTCTTTTTATCACAATTCTGAGCATCAAAGGATCAGGTGAGCCTGCAGAAATATGCAAACTCACCAGAGCGTTTGCCGCTCGCATACACAACGTACTATGTGGATGTAGGTGAAGACTCATTTTAACTTTAATTATTGCATAAAACCCCGTGTCGCACGCTATTAATAGCCAAGTTTTAACCGGCAAAAACCCATGTATTAATCAGGAAATTCACGGCTTTTGTACTTTACATATAGGCATTCTAGGTCGTCACTAAAATTGACGTCATCAACAGTAGCATGTATAGAAATGAACGTAATTCAGTGACGTTAGGATGACGTAAGTCTTTGCTCTGGGACAGGCTTTTTCAAAACCTACGAATCCTTCATGCTTTTGCGCGCCATTAAAGTAATACACAAATTAACTTTTCGAAGCGTTTTTCCAAAGTTTTCAAGTGACAAAATGACTTTATGCAATAATAACGATCAAACATGGTTTTCTGATAAACTTACATCTACTAGATCCCTCGTCGGTCGTTAAAACCCATGCCTTTCACTGGTTTTCCTGTAAAGCCTGAAATATCGACATAAGCCTTTGTGTTCAAAGGCAGATCCACGACTCCAGGAGAGGGAATTTAGATAAATTAGGGAGGATTTGCAGATGATCTCTCATTTTTCTTGAATATCCCTATGAAAATGAAATAATCTGCTCCGAACACCCCTGAACCCCTTCTGGATCCGCCATTGTTTGTTAGAGTGCTAGGTAATTCAAACGGCCTACTGAAGGAGTAAGAAAAAGAAAAAAAAAAGAAAATAAAATCTCAGGGATTCGAACCCTCAGGAAAAAGTACAGGTTCGAATATGTAAATATCGCTATTTAAACACTTGACCACTGGTCTGTGACACACAATGATAGCTTTAATGCATTAGTAAGGATATAACTACCTATATCCATGTTTGTTTACCTGGATAAATGCGGGATTACCTTTTATTGACAAAAGACCTCTCTGATTACAGTTATAATTAGTGACGTCACTGTACTCTTATTTTGTTAAGCCTGTACCTGTTACATTGGGGTGTTTTAGTTGATTTTATTTTTTACAATTTCAATTTTATATCGACATGCATAACCTTAAGTGCATACAGGTAGATCGACATGTTTCTACCTGTTAACACGGAAAGCATACAAATCTTTGGAGCAGAATACCCCTATTTTACATGTGTTTAAGTACATGGACTTGGATTTTGTACCTTCAAGGTAAATGTTTGTGAAAAGATTTTGATTCTTTTCTTATGCCTATGTGTTATCAGTCACTGTCTGACACCATTTAAACAGTCTAGAAACTGTAAGAAATGTGCAAATAATTGATGATGGGTTCTCCCAGCGCCACGTAGCCCACATCCGTGGTGTGCATGATCAAGAAATATCGTCCCCTTAAATACAATATACATGCGCCGTTCAACTTATAATGTAAATTATATAGGGTATGGCGGATTTCTTAAATTTTAGCTAAGCAAATATCAATATCAAAATTGTCGTGTTATTTTCAAATAAGCTGAGCCTAGGCCTACACAATGATATATTTTTATACGTTTTAGAACATAATTCATCCCATCATTTTGCATAAACGTCTACATGCATTAGATGTATGGGGAATTAGTCAAAAAGGGTGTTAAAATGATCAGAAATTTCGCAATATTATTCTATATAATTAAAATGCAAACAAAACATCAAACTTTACATGTTATCTGGTTATTCTGCAATTAATACCAGATAATTTGATGTAAGGTCTTTGAAAATTGAATAAATATTGACCCTATCAAAATGCATTTAACAACACCTACCATATATTCAAGAAATGCGTACAAGAGAAGTGTCGTTTCGATCTTTGACACTGCTCAATTCAATTCAATTCAATTTTATTCAGGTACAAGATCAGACATAAACATATAAATCAATACTAAATGGCACATATCATACGTACACATTAAATCACATAGAATAAATATAAAAACTTTGATAGAGCTACATAAAAATTGATATACTTTAAGACACATTGTATAAAATGATTCTGATCTCATAACCTAGGATAACCCATGAAAGACAATTTAATGGCGTATTTACAATGGGGTCCTGTACTTAAACAATACAGTTTGCAAATTTAAATATGAAAAGAGCCTTAAATATGAAATTATTAAATATATCAGAACTTGTCATTAAGTGAAGCATCCATAAAAGTCTGATCCTATATACCTAAATTACCACAGATAGATTTTTATAATACAGCATTGTTAAAAAATATCTAAAATGTCAGCTTAAAAATAGTAATAAATACCTGCTTCTCTTGACTGACCACCAGTCAAGAGATGCCTTTTTACAGCAGTTTTATAAAAAGATTTTTTTGTAATAGATTTGATATCATCTGGTAAACTCTTCCAGTCTAAAATTGCATTGTAATAAAATGTATGAGAATCACTGCCCTTAATGGAAAGTGGTACTACAAAATTGAATAAACTACCCCTTGTTCTGTAGGAGTGGCTATCTGAGCACTACTCTTAAAAAAATGTTGATTTAGATACTGTGGAGCAAGCTCATGGTAAACATTAAAAACACGATTCGACCGCAATTGCTTTGATTTATCCTCTGCCTTAAGCATTTTATTTTAGACAATATGGAATAGCTTATCCTTGTTATGGGTTTAAGATTTAGGATAAACCTTATTTTGAGCCACCTGAAGTTTGTGTTTTAAGGATTTATTTAAGCCACCATACCGAAGGGGAACATGAATAATCAAAGTAACATTGTATCAGAGCTGTTGACAGAGTTAACCTTGTTGAGCTATTCAAACTTCTACAATTTCTTTATAAAAACTTTAACCTTAAATTTACTTTTCCAATAATGGAATAAACTATCTTTTCACAATTAATGTATTTATCAATGCAGAGTCCAGTATATCTTACACTACCCTGTGACTTGATAACTTGTTCCTTGCATTTTACATTGAAGCTCTTGATTTGTTAAGTTTTCTGCGAGCGCCAAATAGGACACATTCTGTCTTGCCTATATGTAAGGATATTTTATTATCTACTAACCAGTTTGAGCATGACTCCATTACTTCAGACAGCTTTTGTGATATTACTTCTGGGTTCTTATGGCTAAAAAGTATGGCACTATCATAAGCATAAAGAATTAACTTACAGTCAGCACTGACACTGGTGTACATATCATTCACATAGCATAAAAAGAGTAATGGCCCAAGTATACTCCCTTGAGGAACACCACAATTTACACAGCCTGGACTTGATGTGACCCTATTAATGGTAACTACTTGTTGTCTATCAGCTAAATATGATTTGAACCAGTCTATTGAGACAACCCCCTTGCCCTCTAATTTTTTACAAAGAATGCTATGATCAACAGTGTCAAATGCTTCCTGTAAGTCAAGCATGATCATTCCTGTATACAGTCCCTTTGCAGTATTGCCTTTGATGTAATCTAGAAGGTGGATTAGACATGTGTCTGTTGAATAACTGTCTCTAAAACCTGACTGATACTCATATAAAAAGTTATTTTCTTTTATATATCAATCAATTGAATAGAAATAGATCTTTCAAGAATTTTAGAAACTATGCTAAGAATACTGACAGGTCTGTAATTGCTAACATCTAGTTGACTATTTTTCTTAAAAATAGGTCTCACCCTAGCAAATTTCATCTCATCTGGAACAATTCCTGAGTTGATGGACATATTAATAATAATAGAGATAGGTGTTTTGAGAAATTCAGCACCATCTGAAATAAACCTAGCCAGTAAGCCATCTAGACCTGTGCTTTTGCTTACACATAGCCTTTTTAATTCTTTTAAACGAAATCTTCACAGATTTCTTTGATATGGAAGGTAAATTTTGGGGGGTTCTTGAACTGTAAAAATTTCTAAAAAAATTGATCCAACTGAAAAAATGTTTCTTGCACTTGGCAATTTGCTAACAAGATCTGAAGCTATATTTGTAAAAAATGTATTAAAATGGTCTGCAACTGTTTTGGGGTCATCACAATTTAATTATCAATTTTTAAAACAACTTTAGAGCTTTCATTTGATTTATTTTTATATCCCAAAATTTAAGCTGTTGCCATAGTTTTTTTGGAGTCAAACCTATTTTCTTCAACCTTGTTTAAAAAATAATCAGCTTTGGCCACGCTTATATCCCTATTTACCTTATTTCTCAATTTGCAGTTATTTTTAAAATCTTCCTGTGAATTATATTTCTTAAAACTATACATATATTTATCCCTATTTTTCATCAAATCTAAAATTTCAGCTGACATCGTGGCTCCCATAAGAATTTAGTAAAATAAAGGTAAATTATCCTAGACTATGAGGCAGTATATGGCGAATGTGCACCATACCGGGAATTTTCGTACACATATATTTTCTGATAGCCAGTATCCTAAGCTACTTTGTCCAACTTGTTAGCACTCTGGCTGTGCGGCCTTTATCGTTTCAGAGGGTGTTAAACACGTTAATTATATGTAATTTGTAAGTTCAGAGTTAATAAATGGTAAAAGCGATCTAATCTTAGGGTAATTTGCCTTTAGATATTAAGCTTAGATGCTACTTGTTCTAAATTCGTGAAATTCAATAACATCTGAATATCTTGACCACTGGTATAATACAAGTAACATAGATTACCTATGTAAATTAATGTTTTTACCTCTAATTGATTCTTATATAACTCAGTTCTGACTAGATGTTGCATTAAAACTAGTTTTTTTAGTTAACTACTGTCTACGGCCTTGAAATTGGTTTATAGCTGAGCCCACTGTGACCTTCCACTTCCTCATAAATTCAGATTATCTGACCCAACCCTCTTTTTAATGGCCACTTACAAGCATGTCCCAATGAAATAGAACATGCAAACTTTCTGTCCAAATCACCTTTAAAGTTTATGAGGTAACCAATGCATTGTAATGTTTGCATTAGGATTCCAAGTACAGACCAAGTGCAATGGCAACGTAATCCATGCTACTTAAAAGTAACGTAAGTAACAATCTTATAGTTTCTATAACAGAAAATCTTATATAAGGCTTTGAAAGCAGAAATTTATTTTTCCTTATTAGTTTTTCATTGAGGAAATATTTGGTGACATTTCTGCCCCCAAAACAAAGAAAATGTGCGTTGTATGAGAACGATTCGACTAGTAATTGGCCTCGTTTTCAGTCTCGTCCTCATTACTCCATCTATCGACATTAGACATAGACAGAGGCATACACATAGAAATTCTATTTTGCGTCGAATATTGTACAACTTGTAACATAAGCCCAGTAGGGCTTTTACTTCGACAAACAAGAATAAACAAACTATTTAAAATAACGAGAATCACAGCATGCACTTATATAAAACAATATTATAAGAGACAAAGCACAATGTACAAAATATATCACAGCATACAGAAAGCAATTAAGGTATAAGAAGGTAAATAAATGTATATACCAATAGAGAACATCAGCAGGGGATTGATGAATCATCATACCAACTGCTGACGAGAACTATTGGATACTGCAATATATCTGGGGAAAAATTTTGGTTGATAAGATTCAGAATTATTAGACATTTAGATTGCAGTGAGCAGACTCCCAAAGAAACACAGCCTTTGCAACAAAGCGAACGAAAGTGAAACAACAGGGGTCGAAAAGCGAAAGCTTGTAAGCAAAGGGGGTGCAAGGGAGTTAAAACATAATTGCAGAAGCAAAGAAAAGCCCAAATTTAACATGAAGGACATCCGCAAATGCCACCATCCCATGCATGGAGCAGTCTCTTGAACTATGGGAAGGACTCAGCCAGCCTCAGGTTATTTGGGAGACAATTCCATATTTGGACAGCTTCATAGCGGAATGACCCTAGACCATACCTTGTGCTCTTCACAGCTGGCATACTTGCCTGATTTTCTCTCCTGAAATTGTAAGTTGACTTTTTGATTTGATTAAATCTTTAATATAGTCAGGAGCAATGTCATTTACAATTTTGTAGACCTCTGAAGCCATTTGATTCATCCTCCTTACGTGTAGGGGGCAGTGTTCGTCGAGGTCAACAGAGCTTGTAGGGATGACGTGAAATCATTGTTGATGAAACCTAAAGCCCTCTCTTGAATTTTTTCTAACTTGTTAGTGCTAGAAAAACTACAAAAATGCCACGCTAGGGGGGGGGGGGGGTGGGGGGGCAGTAATTAAAATTGGAAACAATAAAAGAATTGTAAATAGTCATCTTGCCTTGTTTAGTTTAAAAACGACCAATGCGCTTCAAGACTGCTAGTTGTTTTGAAGCTCTTTTACAAATTTGGGACACATGGTCATCGAATCGCAACATAAAATCTATATTTACACCTAAAAGAGTGACATTATCTTCACACTTAATTTCAGCTGAGTCAATCTTAAGAGGAGTAATATCATCATGTGCCCTTTTCCCAATACAAATTGCCTGAAATTTTGTGGGATTTGCTTTCATGAAATTAGTAAAAAACCAGCTAATAATTTTCTGAACCTACCTTATTTGACACTAATGTTTTTGTAATTGAATTCAAAGTTTTGATGGCTGTATGGGTATCTTTTAATGTATTAAGTTACTTGTCCATCCATGATTTGAAGTTAAAATATTGTCTGAACACATTTCATAGTTTGCTTGTTTTTGGTTATATTCATATTCGAAATAGTCCTATTTAATTTAGATAACATAACTGATTACATATGTGCTAACATATGAAATATATCCAATGTAATATAATCATTGATAACATTATACAATTAAATGAAATCATTCGCTTTTTATATAAAGTTTAATAATGGTCTAACATCCATTATAGGCCATCTGCATTTACTCAAATGGACAGCTTGATAAAAGTTGTTGATACAGAAAAAAAACTTAAAATTACAAAGAATGCATTTTTTGCGCTATCTAAAAGGAGGGTTAAGCTGTTTATGTTAGCAATCTGCTATAACCTGTAATCCATGCTGCTTGCACAGCTCTTTCAAGTATTGGCATAACAAGCCTTTTGGGATTAATTCAGAATGCATTTCAGAACTTTTTCAGAATATATTATATTTAAATTTCACAAAAAAAAAAGAAAATTGAAGTTTACTACTTTGAGAAATTTGGTAAATTCCAACGTATTATCTCTGTTACCAAATAGAAGAAACATTATAAAACACCATATACGCTCATTGAAAATAAATATTCGATTTTTGTGTGTATTATATTTATAAACTTATATTAAATCACATATTCGTGTTAGTTCTAATTCATAAATCTCATTTCAGTTTAGAATTAGCATTCTACATATTCTCAAAGATAAAAATCGTTCCATCAGAAGAACCCAAATGTAACGTTATGTTGAAATTTTCTATGGCATTACAATCTTAAAAACTGAACGACTGCAGGTAATCAAGTAAACAGTTTAATTTAACAAGTATGGAGCACTGGCCTTTACAATTGTATTAAAGACAGTAACAAAATTTAAGTATGAGGATACAAGGTTAAGTGTATTTTGTCATATGTCAAGCCATGCACTGTTTTTTTAGTTAAATGTTTCAGCTCTATTTTAAGAAAATTATCGAATACTGTATGCTACATGCAGTTACTCAATATTCAAATCTATAATAAAAACAAGTACTATGTATTTCTCACCATACTTAAATTGTTCACTGCGAATATTGTTGACGTTTGATGAGATTTTTTAAACGACAAAAACATTACATTCCATATATTAATTAATGTACTAATATTTAAAATCGGTTGATCTGACTGGTGCACTCATCTTAATTTAAAATGCATAAAAAATAAGTGAGTATGATAAAGAATAACTATAACATTAAGTAATGGCTATGAATACACTTGCTGTAAGCAGAGTTACTTATTAGACAATAATGGAGATATGCATGCTTTCAGCCATAATTTATCTGGTTATAATGTGTTTGTGCTAAGATTAAGAAAATCATATGGTAATTTTACATGAATATAGAGTTATTTCTTACTTGTAGGATCGAAATATGAGAGAAGACGATAAACTGTCATTTTAAAACCTTTTAAAATTTTATTATTTGATTTAATTATACATTTTACTAGACGATATTGCATAAACTATGATGAAATGTCTTTTTTTTACTTAATTTGATTATAACTGGGCATTTTATATTGTTTGAATACTGATTTCTACCAAAAAAATACCTGTTCAATCAACCAATTTCAAGGATTTGTTTATAAAAGGGAAACATAATGCTTTAGAAGTTTGATTAATGCAATTGGTAGCCAACTTTTTCACAAAAGGACGTGTTTGTATAGTGAGAAATAGAGCTGGTGACATTTTATCATATACTTGGATATTGAATAGATACGAAACAATACAACAATACCCAAGATATTCCCTCAACATAGCTCAAATGAACATAAAACAATATTTATCATATGGTATGTAGTTTAGTGATTTTAAATGTAGCATGAATTACATGATATTGCAGATGGAGAGCTAAAGCCTGTTTAAGATAATGGGACACTATATAATTTAATGGATTTTTGAGTTTTTTCTACTTTATCTATTTTTATTGAACTGATATTTTGGACAAAAAGATACCAACTGTTTATACCATGTATACAGCTGCATATAGAATATTATTATTTTATATATATAGAAAATATTTTATTTGATAGTGTTAGGGTGTCCAATAAATATATTTAAATTTAATGAATATTATTTATGTAATGATATAGAGAATAATATGGTAACGCATACAATACCACTGGAAGGAAATATCTTCTTTCAACTGTTGGACCCAGCTGACCATTTCATCTAAAAGAGTATTTGACCATTTAGAGAATGAAAATATTGATTAAGCTATTAAAGATGCTCAGAATATACTTTAAATTTAAAGGCTTTAGCAAGTAGCGTAAATAAAAGTACACAAGCAGTCACTTTAGCAGAATGCGAATCTTTTTATTTAATGACATAAAAATGGTAAATTAGAATAATATAATTTCATAGAGCGCATTTAGCTCATAATCATGTCTGAATCAAGCAAGGGGGTAATATTACTCTATCTTTGTTTGTAATATACGTTATTTTCAATTACTAGAAAGATACCTCCCTAAATACTACTAATACCTTCCTTAGTTAAATTAATAAATGCACTGAAAAAAGATGATGACTAAATTGATATGGAACATACGAGGGGCATTTGGAAAGTTTCTTAGCATGGTCTTTTATCTCAGTAACCGATTTACAAACCCTGTTGTGTTTGATACCATTTAACGAACTATCTTTCCTCTATGTTATGGCACAAAATTCATGAGGATATTATAATGCAGACACGTACAATATCATTGTGAATACGTGTACTGTTTGTATACTGGAAAATGCAAAATTTCAGTGGAAAATATAACATTTTACCTTTTGAAAAGTGTGCAGAGCAATAATATTAGTTCATGAAATTAGACAATTTTGTACCATTTGGTAGGCCACGATCTGGTACAGTTATTACAATTGATAACCGAGTTGGATGTTTCTAATAACTAAATATCGGAACAGCAATACCAAAACCGCCTAGAAAGCATAGCAATGTGCTATTTATTTCGACTAAAATCGCATGTCACAATGTGCATATTTTGAAAATATATAACCGACAGTCGTTTAAAAATGACGTGCATTGGTGTTTTTGTCAAGCACACTTTATGCACTTTGTATTGAAACCAGAATAAATTTTGTAAACCAGATTAAAGGGAAGATAACTCTCATAATCTTCCCATGGGGTAGAGAAAGTTTAGCTATGAGTTGATGTTCTGGTTCATTTCAATTGAAAATGGTGGCAAACAAAAAAGTAAAAATACCTTGAGAGTAGAAATCAATCAATTTTGTGATGGTTAATGCGATACCATGAGAATTTCTTATGCTATCGACGAAATGCGAGGGGTTAAGTTACCCCACCCACTTCTTCAAAAGTAGGGGTAGTGTTATAAAGAATCATTTTCTTGAATACAGAACTAAACAAGCTACACTTTTTGCGCGACGAAATGATTTTTATGCATTGTTTTCTATAAAAAAAAGCAAAACATATACTCAATAGGACTTTTTCGTGCTCCTGTAGTGACACAATTTATAGTCAAAGTATAAAGAAAAAACGAAAAAAGTCCCATTTTTGAAAGTTTATCATTTCTCTATTTGTCAACATTTACTGAATGTAAAGGTATAAGTCATGCAAGCAATGATCGCATAATATATTTTACTAAAAATTAAGTTGTCACCAAATCATTAATTTGTCAAACCATGATCGTAAATAAGGTCCCCAATTTTCCTTCGTTTTTTTACATTTTGTTTAAAATTTCAGCCAGTGTATAAACCCTACTCATTTTGAGCATGCGCTGCACGTGAACGCCGAGTCCCTTTTCGACAAAAATTAAACCATCAAGTAGCCGTTGAATTCTAGTTCTCAAAAATGTATTATTTGATAGCATTTTATCAACGCATTGGGGAGTTATGATGCCATGCTAAGAACTTTCCAAATGCCCCTCGTATACCTGCTTTTTATTACCCTTGAACTGGTGTGAATAAAATAGCGTTTACGTGGGGTTATCATGTTTAAAAGGCAATTACATATATCAAATATTATATATGACTTACAAACATACTTTTTTCTGAAGATAATAGATGTACTTTTATTATAATAAAACAATACTCAGGACAGCTTTACTATTGAATGTTTGTAACCAAACTATTTTAGACAAAATATTTAAAGATGTTATACCATGTAGTATTTAATAATACACGTTACCATTCAATCATAAATTCAAGAATATAGCTATTTTAGCATGTTGATTAAAACTTGCTTTAGTATCTGGTGGAAAATTCATAATCTTAATGATAAAAATGTATCAAATATATATTTTATGGCAATTCTTGTACGTGTTTATAAAAATGCATATAGGTAACTTCATCAACAGGCCGCCACGGCAAAACGACCCCATGTTTAGAGTGCAAACAAGCTTCATTTTAAAGGTGGTTGAATGTTTTAGAAAATATATGTCTACAAAATCCTGGTATGGTGCACTAGGGTCTATTGGCAACTCAAGGTCTATCCAATCTATGCTTTCACTAGTTGCCTTAGTCGAATTTGTATTATTTACTGTAATTTAACCATATGTCATTTGCTTTACCACGAAAACCTGGATTAAGGACATGCGACCCATATAAAAATGCATATCCGCTGTCACAGTAACGGTACTCATTTCTTTTCAAGCTACATAGGCTTGACTCTAGCATCTTCTGTTTACCAAAAAGCACAAAATAGGTATATCAGGCATAACCGAAAAATATTGGAAATTTTGGCGTACGCTCCCCTATGGCCCCTTAACAAATAATAATAATGATAATAATAATAATAACAATAATAATAATAAAAGGAAACCTCACAATGTCCACAAAAAATCATCCCCAAAAGGATTAATTTTTCTAAATTGAGCCCCAAAATACAAAACTAATAAAAATATTATCGGCCAAGCAGAAGTATAAACATAAAATTTCAGAGTACCCCCTCCATTCTGGATACGCATGGTCTGGTAAGTGACTTAGGTTCTTTGCCTTTTTTTAGTATAATACTCTAAGTTATTTATCCAACACAGTAGAATAAAAGTGATCAAGCTTCAACAGCCCAAGGACATTGATCTGGTAATGTCAGCGATGGCTTCAATGTGAAATGTTCAACTGAAATGAGCATACAATATTTAATATCAGCAGCATCCTTCCATGGGTTAGAGCACGTTGAAATAGTTTGAGGGTCACAGATATAATCTATACTAATAACTGTTAATTTGCATGTAGTGAGACTATGAATTTGTGTGTTCTATTATAGCAAAATTTTCAGGTGCAGTTCTACAGAAATATAAGGTACATAAAAGCATTCTTTCGACCTTGACGAAGTCAAACTGACATGGCAGTTTTGAAAACTGCTGTCGCTGTTATGTCCTCTTAAGAGCTCACCTTAGCCAACTACATGCACATGTAAATGTATAGAGGCACAGTGAATACAGAGAGGGGCTTTATGCTGGCTGTTTTAGTAGTAAATTTGCAGTTTTCTCTGGCATCACTTATAATTCAGAAGATTTTTGAATGCTGTAATCAGTCACCTAAGGTCAAATATACTAGTAGACTCCACATCGTGCACTAGTGGCATCATTGCCTCAATGCCCACAGACTGATTGATATCCATCGATAAATTCGTGATCTTTGTGGGTTTTCACGAACTACTCCGACCTAGCTCCATTTTTTATCGAGAATATGAAAATAATAACGCACATCTAATATAATAATGCAGGTTAATTCACTTGTTTCAAAGATACATTGTAATCTGCTGACACTAAGTCCATTAGGGATTACAGAGCTTTTATAATGCCATGTTATTTGTCAATTTTATTTGATGAATCATGAAGAACAATACCTCAAATCATGTTTTAATGATATGCATAGGTTGAATTTGACAGTTGGTACATTCTGGAAACTGATTTAATCAAATCACATTTAAAAATTGTTGGAAAATCGTTAGGTAAGCATAGATTTTGATGTTTATACTAATCACAAATTCCCATGTAATATGTAAATATCTATGCCTAAAGCAAACGTAGTACTATGAAGTTACTATTTAGAAAAAAAAGTACAAAGAAGGCATAACGATTTTATGGAACATAGATATTGTGTTTGGAACTTATAATTACAAAAAAACTGTAGGTTATTTCCTCTATTTGTTAGAATATGTTATAAATATGTTCAATCGCCAATGACCAGTTTATGCAATAAATTAATATTACTATTTGAATTTATTTTGTGGTGTTTATGGCTGGTATTCATATAGTTTGGAAGACGTCATAACAGTAGACAGAACAAAGGGAAATTACAGACTCGAAGAGAAAGTTAAAATGTTGATTAATCAATATTTTGATATATAGCTCTATAAAACCCCAAAATATACATTAATCTAATGTTGTTATGAAGTGTTAACTTTGCATATATAGATTTTACACATGTGTCTATGTTCCATAACAAAACAAATTCTGGCCGCTTGGTTTAGTTAAACTAAAATTGGTAGTGAAACATACATTAGGATCATTATTGATGTTGGTAAAGCAGGATTAATGTAGCCTAACAGGATTGATGTAGACTAAATAACACTGAATCATTTATATATACCGTTCCTTGCAATGTTGTCATTGTTGAGTTTATTGTTTTTACTGGCAAAGGGATTCTGTCAAATAAGCATGCTCATTTTTTTTAATCATTATTCTTGCTTTAAATATTCATAGAGTTCATATACAAGTTTCTGTTGATAATAATTACACCTATGTTTCGAAAATGCACCTTTAACATGATCGGTTAAGAAAAAAAGTTTTGCAGCTATTTTCCGTAACAAATGTGAAATTTAAATAACCCATAAAGGTTTCCATTTTGAAACACCAGATGCAGTGTTTTAAAGTACAATGTATTACAACTAGCCAATTTGATAATCAATTTTGTTTTGAGAAACATGTGATGAAAAATTAAATAAGTTATGCCTTGGTCTATGCAGTTTCATTTAATCACAAACCAATGATGATTTCAATGTTTAACCATTTACAACACCGCTAATCCTTATAAAATGATATCTAGCTTGTTAATACCTTGTTTCCTCGTTTTATGCGATCAAATATTAGTTTGACTGCATAGTATCAAGATAATCAAGATAATGCATATGTTAATCTAAATAACCATGTCATATGTTCCGTAACTCTCACACACAGGTTCCATTATTGAATTTCTGTTACTTGTCAACGATGCGAATGGTGTGGGTCATATTTATATTTTTGTTTGTTTGTTTTGTAGTGGGCAGGCTTGAACAAGCGGTTAACCAGTAATTCGTGCACATACTTTCGCTTGTAACCAACAACAACCCTTCTTGAATGAATCAGTGGAAGGGAGAAGAATGACTGTAGAAATCATTTCATGATCAATCTCCATGAAAGTATGGGACTGGACCAGGATAGAATTCCTGACATCTGGATCTGCAGTCAGACACGCATCTGTAGCTAGACACTTTACCGACTGCGCTACGTGGCCCGGTCATATTTATATACGTTGTTATAGAGGAAATAGACAAAAGCATGCTTATCCAGAAAAAATCATTTTTCACCATTTTTCATTTTGAAATTATATCATTTTGGTGGAAATAGCTGAAAAAGTCTATCACACCTCTTTTCGCTCTCTCCCTCTCTCTGGCAGGTGTCCTGACATGTCTAAAATATTGTTGACTGGAACTTTAAGCCTTAACTCAACTCGGCCCAAACTGTTTTTTAAACGTGGGAATTATAAAATTTGGGTCAGCCCATTTTGTGTCATGAACTGCAAGGTAAACAGTTAAAGTTGCTATCTGGCCCCTTTCCCACTATTCCTATAGTTGGTTAATTCAATCTATAGAAAGAATGTAGCTTTCTATTGGGCGAGGTTGTTAGGGGAAAATATAGAGAATAAGAAAACACTGAAGTATCTGCCAGTGGGAGGTCTGCGTATTGGTCATTCACAACTGGTCTGGCAGGATCTTGAGACAATGTCGGCAGTCCGAAAAGGAGTTATTAAAGCAAGATTTATCACCAGAGTCTATCTGCTTCAGTTGATTAGACATATAAATGTATATAGCAAAAAGACTGTGGACCCAAATTGTTGATTATGTCAGCTCGGGGTAGAAGATACTCATCATGTCGTCACTCGATGTCAAGCCTGCCAAATGATACGAACAGTAACAACTAGACAGCTTAAGAAAATTATTATAGACAATAGTGATACTTGTGTGTGGAACACCGCCTTAAGTGAGTGGGAGAATTATCTAAAAACTATTATCTGTCTTGACATTATTCGGGTTATGGTACCAGATTTATCCAGTGTGACCAGCTCAGTGGAAGATCTATCTAGAGACTACTTTTAAAACGTGCATACAAAGAGACTGTTTTTAATGAAACAACAGGAGTAATGGCTGCCCGCGGACACTCCACTAATCACGTATATAGCTAGTTATGTTAGTTGGTGCTGCACAGAACTTTTAAACCCCATTGGAGTTATTTTATAAACTGTGTTTGAAACTTTAAACTTCTACACAAGACTATGAATTCCTTGGACTGTGGTGCCTCTGAACTAAAAGAGAGATAATACACCAGAAAGAAAGAAAGAAGGAAAGGACGCAGGATGCTGATGTTACTAAAATCAGGGTATAAAAGTAGAACCCTGATCTATAACATTCATCTTTGGGTCGGTGTCTGCTATTTACTTTTCTTGGACCCACTGTGGCTCAATTATGTGTTTTCTTAAGCTCTGGCTAGCCATTTTATTTGTTTCATCACAACATGTTAATTGATTTTTCCCTGTGATAAGTTTGGGAGCAGACGGAAAACTGTGCTTTGAGATTAGCAGACTTCAAAGGCGGTACTTCTTTTGTGGATATTTTAAGATTTTTTTTTCTGTCTTATGTCTGCTATGCCTTTGTACGTGTCTGTTTAAATATGTGGTACTTGATTGTATCGATTCCTGATCTTTGCAACCTTACTTACTTTGTGGTCACCTGCTGGGAAAGGGCTGACCTCTTGGCTCTCGTTTGTGGTGTCTAACTGTGAGTGTGTTACTTTCCCATTGGTACCATGGGTCAGGTGTGGTACTTGATTGTATCGATTCCTGATCTTTGCACCCTTACTTACCGCCTCCACTCGGTGGCTTTGGCTGCTGTCCGTCCTAAGGGGTGGACCTGTTGTTGTTGATTTATTGATCTTTTTTGTGGAGGTTTAGAGTTTGGTCCTTGTTTTGTTGTGCAGAAGCTATTGTCCTTCAAATTTTACAATAATCTCGCTGGTGAAGACTTCTTCAGTTGTCTTCCTTGAGGTTAGTCTGTAGTGCTAGATTATGGCATTACCTGATCATAGTCACTATTAACGTTTTGAATCTTACACAAAAATCGTAGTAACTCTCTAACCTAAATTTTGATTAAACAAGCTAAGAAATGAATCAGATTTTTCTTATTCCAAATACAATTTTAACATTCTACTCATTCTTGGCCAAAATCACCTACCCAGTTGCGAAAATCTTTACTGTATCACTCAGTAATTTAGTCATGTGATCAATTATGAGCAACACGAAGGCCAATGTAGGCTCAGCTAGTCCGATACCTTAAAATGAAGTCAACCATCTGAGAGAGCATATAAGCATGCAGTGAGCGATTGAGTAAGTTAAGCAAATCTACATATACCAGGCAGGTTGTGAGCCTAAAGGGTGAACCAGTGCCACAAGCCTGGTAATGAGACATATAATCTGCCTTATCTGATATAAAAAATCAAGTAAATGCAGTACAATATCAAGCGCAGTCTTGATGGATAGTCCAGGGACCAAGGACCATTGAAGTTTAGAAGCTTCGTTTCCTGACAGATCGGGACAAGACAGTCGTGTTTAACCCTTAAAGCGCCAAGAAAAATATGCATCTTAAAATGTTGTCTGCTGAAGTCGTCTGCTGCAAATAATTGCCTAACATTACTGACGAATTATGTATAGAAGCAAACAGCGTGGACCCAGAACAGACTGCTCCTATAGAGTCCACACTGTTTTGCCATAGAGGCTTTATAAAACATTTCAGCAGTCGAGAAAAGCAGACGACTTTTGTTGCGATTGGCGCATTAAGGGTTAAAAAGCAGATGATGGAACCATATCAGAATCAGTATTAATGGGCAGTCCCGGCATGAGGGTCTGGATGGGGGGTCTGGTTTTCACTATTCATTCAAAATTTAGCCTATATTTCATCTCATTAAAATTTTGGGTTATATATTAAAATAAGACCCATCGTTCATTAAAATCTGATTATTCACTAGTCTTTATTTTTTTCTTTTGTTCATTTAAATAAAGGCTTATTCATTACTTTTTGGCACTCATTATTCACTATTCATTATTTGTTTGGCTCATTATTCACTTTTCATTATAAAAAAGGACCATTGTCCACTTATCATTATACCCCATCTAGACTCTCAGGCATGGGGCCAAGGACCATCAAAGTCTAGAAGACTACTTCTGACTGGTCACGACTGGTCAGTAATGTTTAAAACTTTCCCATATGGTGTCCTGCGTCAGATGTAGTACTTGATTGTATTGATTCCTAACTATGCCTTTTTCTCTACTTTGACAGCTATCACACAATAAAAATACTAATGTTTTATTTCAGATATGAAAGAACTGTTTCTAGAATCTCAAGGTAAATAAAAAAGTTTATTACCCAACCGTCTATATATGGAGTTTTGTCTATTTTTTGCTATGTCGTAAGTCACTGAACTACTGACCAGTCAATAAATTTGACCATTGACTGGCACTATACCATGACCTGGTTTCCCACTTCCCTGTTCAAAACACACAGGCGCTTATCGACATGCCCGATTACGATGCGCGTACGGTTCGTTTATGAAAATAGACGTTATGCAACAATGGGTAAAATAAAGTATGGTTTGGCAACTTTAAACTCCAATTACTCCGCTTTTTATGGTCAGAAACATAAAGTGTGGGTACTCGTTTTCTTAGTTAGAACAAGCAAAACATTTTGAGACCAGAATTGAGCAGATTTGGTGCTCTGTTTTGGAACAAAACCGCATCGTCTTCAGCAACTCCATGTAAGGAACGCTGCTAAGTATTGCATCAAATAGGTTGGATAATAAAACAGGTTTTAATGCCTGTTTGTAGTATAGTCAAACTATTACCCCTCAGTACCGAGGACGGCCCGAGGCACTATTGCACTCCGCCTTCGGCATCAGGTCGTCCACGGCACCTCGGGGTAATAGTTTTGACTATACTACAAACAGGCATGGAATAACTGTATAATATTAAGGATATACACTAATCCATTACAAATAATTTGGAAATCATTATCTTTATCTACATTTTTATACTACCAAAGACAGTGGGGTATTAGTTGAAATAAAGGTTGTCTGTGCATCAGTCTTGGCATCTATCTAAGCCAAATTATTATATTCAATGCACGGAATTTAAAGAACCTAATCACTATAGATATTTTACGGTAGAGAATCACTTTTATTACTTGACTTTTCACTTACTGTACAGGCGGCGCCTCATGAATGCGTAATTAGGACTAGTCAATCTTAGGCAATAGGTAAAAGCTGAAAATGAGGCGTGGTTTTATTCAAAAGTAACTGTATCATCTTGTGCCACAACCTCAGTCATTATTTAGTCCTTAAAACGCCAGCAAAATTACTGCATCTGAAAATGTCTATTTAACATAAGCATGAAGGCAAACATTGTGGACCCAGATCAGACTACTCCTACAGGTTCACACTGTTTATCTATGAGGCTTCAAATAGTTAAGTGGGCGACAAAAACATACATTTTGTGATTATGCGCTTCAAGGGTTAATAAATGTGAGATCAGTTGGTATAGTCAGGGAACCAAAGTCGCCTATCGTGCAAAAACACACATTTTTGCACCCGAAAGGTATACGGTTGGAATTTTGTATACTGATAGTCTAAATAGTGCTTGATAAGAAACCACTGTATAGCAATGCGACCAGAATTGCATTTCGTGGAAAAATGCATTTTTGTATGTCACATAGGTCATGTTAAGCAATCTTTCATGGCATAGAAATTGTGATGTTTCCCTTATCAATAAGTTAAAGTATGTGATTTTGGTCTTCAAAAGAACCGTCTCATTAAATAGGTCCATTTAAGTACCCACAACATATGATTTGGTTGAGAAATAACACAAATTATTTTCCATTGCGCACTCTTATCTGGCGGATGGGTATGAGAAGCCGTTTGACTGGCGATAATACAATAGTACACTATCAAGTGCATTTCAAAGTATGGGCAGTCATTTGTGCGCCAAAGTAATCTTTCTAGGGACATTTTTTTTTTCATTACAAATACTATGCGGTTGCATTTCTGCATCTCAGACGGGGACAGACAGGCTTTTCATGGTGATACTATACTAGTTATACGAGTTTTTTCGTCTTTATTTTATCACTGTTAAATGTAATTATTGTTTTCAGTAGATAAAAATCCCATTTGTCCCTACAAAGACCCTCTGTTTCAAAGCTGTTGTAAATATGTAAGATAAACATTATTTAAACCTTGACAAATTTCATTTATGTATTAAACTGCTCTGAAGTTGTACATAGTATTTAACTACACACCAGCTGGCATGGGCTAAGTTACTAAGTATCAGAATATCGTGGTTTCATATTTTCACTTTTCAGCTACCTTTTCTAGTTTGCCATTGAAAATAAAAAAAAATATCTTAAATCATGTCCCAAACGTCTGTCTAACTGTATGCATTGTTTAAACGCATTCAATTTACAATTTATTATACCCCCGGTACGAAGTATATAGGGGGTATATAGTTTTTGCCTTTTCTGTAATTATGTTTGTTTGTTTGTCTGTCTGTAAACTTTTTTTCGTCAAAGATTTCTCAGCAACTACTTGGGTTAGGATTCTGAAATTTGGTACAAAGCTTGATAGTGATGAGTTGTATTGTGTCACAAAAGAACAGCCACATATTGCTTATCAGTCCCTTTATTTGTTCATTTTTCTTTCTCTCCAATGGAAATTTCTGTCACAGATTTCTAGGCTCCTATTGGAGCCAGTGTTTTCAAATTTTGTGTACATCTTCAGGAAGGCAAAGTGTACTGTGTAAATGGAAATTAAGATGCTAATCCTCATTTTGCCTTCTTTTTTCAAATTTTCATTTTTTCCTTCTTTCTCTCTTATATAATACATATGGACATTTTTTTCCGTCAAAGATTTCTCAGCAACCACTTGAGTTAGGACTCTGAAATTTGGTACAAAGCTTGATAGTGATAAGTTGCATTGTGTAAGAAAAGGACAGCCACATATTGCTTATCAATCCCTTTATTTGTTCATTTTTCTTTCTCTCCAATGGAAATTTCTGTCACAGATTTCTCAGCTCCTATTAGAGCCAGTGTTTTCAAATTTTGTGTACACCTTTAGGAAGGCAAAGTGTACTGTGTAAATGGAAATTAAGATGCTAATCCTCAGTTTGCCTTCTTTTTTCAAATTTTCAATTTTTCCTTCTTTCACTCTTATATTATAATACATATTGACATTTTTTTTCTGTCAAAGATTTCTCAGCAACTACTTAAGTTAGGATTCTGAAATTTGGTACAAAGCTTGATAGTGATTAGTTGTATTGTGTAACAAAAGAACAGCCACATATTGCTTATCAGTCCCTTTATTTAATCATTTTTCTTTCTCTCCAATATTTTTAAAGTTGTGGAGTGTGGTGATATATGTCATATATTATTGTTAATATTTGGCTTATTTTAGTTATTCTAAACGTGTGGGCCTATTTTATACGCCACCTTTTGTGCAAGTTAGCAAAAGTATTAGTTAACAGGATGAGACCTACTTTATATGCCACCTTTTTGCAAGTAAGCAAAAGTATTGTTAACATGATATTTTATTCACTGTTGAGGCCTGTTTTATACGCCACCTTTTTGCAAGTCAGCAAAAGTTATGTTAACATAATGTTTTATTCACTGTTTATACCATGTTTGTTTTGTGTAAATATTTTTGTTTCTCATTCATTAATCATTACGTCATTTAAAATAAATGACAATTTCAAATCAAGCATATTCTTGTTTTCATTGTCAACATCCTGGATTTGTCATAAAGACAGTTTACGAGTATATCGAATGTTTGATGTGTCCATCTTAGATATAAAATCAACAAAGTAAGTAAGGGTGCAAAGATCAGGAATCGATACAATCAAGTACCACACCTGACCCAGGATACCAATGGGAAAGTGACAAACTCACAGTAAGACACCACAAACGAGAGCCAAGAGGTCCGCACTTTCCCAGCAGGTGACCACAAAGCACATATAAACAGACGCACACAAAGACATAGCAAACACAAAACAGAAAAAAAAATAAAAGATCCATACAGTCAAATCTCTTTAATTCATGACTACAGGTTTTATTTCGAATTTTCAGTAGTTCGAATTAAAGGGAAGTAGACATAAAATATATATAAACCCCTAAAATGATTATTATAATTTAAACTATCAAATATAAATTTTGGGAGCATAACAGAAACGTCTCCTTCACCCAACACAGTTATTAAAATAGATCATGAACAAGATTTATACTCTGAATCCAGTGTGTCTCAAATTTATTTTACATTAGCGAGTATTTCGAAAAATCGATTTAAAATTTTCGAGGTTTTACTGAATCTTCTCCTTATATATACACTTAAGCAAACTTATAAACGAACACTTTTCAAGCTGATTTCTTTCTGACTAAGGCACCGATTTTATTGAATGGAATGTTAACCTATTCATGAGCATTTTATGGACCAAAGTTTAGAGGTGTTTTGAGAGAGTTTTCAATCATTTTACTTTTTGGGGTTTCAAAAATATAAAAATCTACGTTTTTGGTGAAAAATATTGTTTGGGTGTATTCTTATCAAATTGAAGTACATGTGCTTACAGTTGGTACAGGTGACTTTAAAGACACCAAACATTTTAAATTTGATATGTGACAGATTTTTTACGCAGTTTTAAAAAAATGAAAAATCTCATATTTCAAGATCTCTGAAAATCGACAGTAGCACACGTTAAAATTGTTGTATGTGTTTTATTTTATCTGAACACAGTAGACAAAATCCAACAGAACTCGATCAGTCCTTTCTGTGGCTGTAAATCTTCAATGACTATCCCACACTTCCTGTTTCATTGTCAAATTTAACAATCAATTCAACAGACTTTGTCACAGTTTTGTTTTACTTTTCAAAAGAAGAACAGTGATTTCTAGTAAAAATGAATTATCGCTGAAAATGTCAATGTCGTGCAGCAGATAATAAAGCGTACAGAGCAGTACAAATTTGTATATAAAGTACATGTTCAAAGCAAATTTCCAAGATTAAGCTACTGATACATTTAGCACCTGTCTTCATGTTAATACGGAAAAGAAACGATGAGTCTGATTGTGTCTAAACTTTTGATTCTTATTCATCTAAAATCATGGCAGTTAGTAACATCATCAAACAATCAAACATGTAAATGGGTAATGTTTCTGTGGAATATTTAATATTGTTGTGAAAATGTTAATTTTTGAAATGAGGGTACCTTTACTCTGATTTCGTCTGTGCAAGACGAATGAGTCGTTTTGAAATTAAATGACTTGTATAGTCTTGGCAAAGCCTTATTTTATTTATAGATTAATAAATTTTTGTATGACAGATTTCTACTGTTTGAACTAGCAAAAAAATGTAAGGTGTTCGTTTATAAGTTTGCTAAAGTGTATATGTACACTGATATCTTACAAATTAAACACTGTGTTGTCAGACGGGTCTAAAATTTCAATAGATGTATGTTGCGTTCCGCTAATGGCTCACCTATTTCTTTTCCATTTAGCTCTGGTCTCGAGGTTGTAGAATTTTCATCATGCTCAATCCAACTTAGCATAAAAGTTATTCTGCTCGCTCATAAATGTTAGCAATTCTAAAACGTATTAGCTCGCATGATATATACAACATTTATACGTATAAGCATTAAAAAACTTTATTATTCATCATATTAATTTTATGAGAATTTGGAATATCATGCTTAGTTGAGCATGAAAAAGTTTTATAACATCAGGTCGATGTGCAATGATCTGAATAAAGCAATTAATCAAAATGCAGAAGACAATCAACCTTTGTATTAATATACTTTTTGCTTACTGTAAAGGCGGCACCTTTAATATTCATATCTGGGCGTGGTTCGACTATTTCATCTGCTAAGGAAGGGAAATCAGGTTTTATTTATAATTTGGTGAAGAAGTAATAAGTAGTAAACGCGCAAACGTGCGTGCATTTCATGAAAATCCTAACCGTATACTAGTCGGGGAACCAAGGTAGAAAAAATGCTAACCCTTGCACCCGAAAGGTATACAGCTGAATTTTGTATGGTTGCAAAGATAATTCTATGGTGTATCTGAATCCACTGTATAGCAGACTCGATCGACTTACATACTGCCAGAGCAGTCAAGTTTCTATGGAAACCCAGCAAGAACATGTCAAAATATTTTTTTTCAAAATGTTATATATTTTTGTTAAAAAAGTTCAGGATAGAAAAAATATTGAGTTTATATCATAAAACAACGTCGGCGTAGACCTCAGAAGCAGTGGTGGTTATCTAAGAATACTGCTTATTGATTTTTTAAGCATGTAGAATAGGGCACCCCCAATTTGAAATTAAATTTATAGATTGCTTTGTTTCAAATATCACTAAAACTGTATTTATTGCCCAAAAATGTATATAGTAAATATTTATATATCGCTTGGAAACATATCTCGTAAAAGGATTGCGTGCTTACTAATTCACTTTTATCCTCCTGCCAAAGTGGTTTGAAATGCATATTTATTACATAAATGAAATATAGCAAGAAGTGAGCAAAGCTCACATACCCCCGGCGGTAGCCAGCAGAGGTAGTAACACTTTCAGAGAAAAGACAAAATTGTCAAAAATTTCATAATCCTAAATCAAGTAGTTTCTGAGAAAACTTTGATGAAAAATGTCCATGTGTTATATAAGAGTGACAGAAGGAAAATTGAAAATTTGAAAAAAGAAGGCAAAATGAGGAATAGCACCTTAGTTTTCATTTACACAATACACTTCTCCTACCTGAAAGTACACAAAATTTCATAATCCTGAATCAAGTAGTTGCTGAGAAAACTCTGACAAAAAACGTCAATATGTATTATAATATAAGAGTGAAAGAAGGAAAAAATGAAAATTTGAAAAAAGAAGGCAAAATGAGGAATAGCATCTTAATTTCCATTTACACAGTACACTTTGCCTTCCTGGAGGTGTACACAAAATTTGAAAACACTGTCTCCAATAGGAGCTGAGAAATCTGTGTCAGAAATTTCCATTGGAAAGAAAGAAAAATGAACAAATAAAGGGACTGATAAGCAAAATGTGGCTGTTCTTTTATGACACAATACAACTCATCACTATCAAGCTTTGTACCAAATTTCAGAATCCTAACCCAAGTAGTTGCTGAGAAATCTTTGACGAAAAAAAAAGTTTACAGACAGACAGACAAACAAACAAACATAATTACAGAAAAGGCAAAAACTATATACCCCCTACATACTTCGTACCGGGGGTATAATAAGCCACATATAAACAATATAAGATATAAATCTCAATACTGTAAAATTCTTAAATAAAATTGAACTGCTGAAAAATGATTAGAGAGAGTTTTGAATCAAAAATAGTAAGTGAGTATGATCAGGAATACCACAATCACAAACTGCAGACAACCCCGTGGCACCGCGAGGAAGAGCCGCTCAATCATTTGTATTAGAAATATCTGAGTATCAAGGTGTTAGAAAGGGGTGGTGGTGGGCACAAAAAAAGTCTACATATAATTGTTAACGGCATACACTTTTATCAATGGCGAATGATTACGTCACGTGATTACATAATTTATGCAGATCAAACAAGAATAAGCTTTTCATATATTTTTTTACGCATTTACCTAATATTTCTTCATCGTTCAAATATAATTAGAATAATGTTCTGAATGTGTCATAAAGAGCATTATCTAACAATATTGATTATTTATGACAAATCCAGGATGTAGACACTGAAGCTTCATTTTTTTGCAAGGAAAAAGCAAAACAAGAATATGCTTGATTTGAAATTGTCATTTATTTTAGATGGCGTAATGATGAATGAATGTGAAACAAAAATATTTACACAAAACAAACACGGTATAAACAGCGAATAAAACTTCATGTTAACTATACTTTTGCTTACTTGTAAAAAAGGTGGCGTATAAAATAGGCCAAAAAGCCAGTAATATTTTAAAAAATATAACTGACCCAAGCCGCGATTATTGTTTTTCCATTTAAAATATTCTCATAATTTCAGCAAATTTATCCAACGTACATCCAGTCTTGACTCTTGGACAACCATTGGAGATCTTTGAAGGCGATATATTTCAGGGTAAGTCAAATGACCCGTTGTTTTCTAAACGATCTTTCCATACAGATAAATACAATAAAGTTGGGATTATATATTTCAAGGGGTCACAGGTAGACACTTCACATTTATGTTGTACTTCAGTCCATGGGAATCATTCTTACCTTAGAAAACAGAGCAGACCCTGATAAAATGCCAAGTTCTAGGTCTTCACCGTTTTTAAAAGAATCCATTTAGGGGTTGTTAGTATACTAATGGTAAAAGATATACAAATGTGAACATACTATATCTCACAAAATAGCATACTGTTAAGGCCTAAATGAAATATATGTGTGGTTCCTGTTGGACACCAACAAAATTTAGGGTAGGTAGATAGGGAAATTATTAAATTTTGTTATAACATTTATCAAAGAAAATAGTGACAAAATCTGAAAAAGTGCCCATTTTAGGTATTTTTCTCCAAAGACCATTTTAATGTTTAGGGTAGGGTTAAAAAAATAGGGTAGGTTGGCAACAGGAGCCACACATATATTTCATTTAGGCCTAATCAAAATGTATTAACCAAACTAAGAATTTTAGCCTATAGAGACCAGGTCTAGGCCTCTAGGTTTATAAAACTTTTTTCATGCTCAACTCAACTGAACATGAAATTAGAACAGCTCATAAAGACTAAAATGCTGAAAAATAAAGACTCTTATCGCTTTCAGACTCTCAGATTTTGTATATATCATGATAATATTTGTTAATATGCTAACGGTTGTAATGACTATATGAACATAATGAAATCTGTGCTATCATTTATATAGGTAGATATGAAATTGAAAATTATATTGCACTTTACCAACACTTTCAAGAATGAACTAACCAGAGGTTTAAAAAAGACTGCTTAAGATGTGTGCGTCAGTTATATTTTGCTGCCATAAAGTAAAACGTAGAATTAATAGTAGTATATATGCTTACCTAAACCTACATTGTGTTTATGAAAAATGCCACTTTAAAAATACCTAATTACCCAACTATAGTAACCATGTGGTTATGAAATTTACACTGATAGCCGAAGCACGCAGCATCTTATCAGTCCCTACTGTTCGCTTTAGAGAAAAAAAAATATTTAGAATATTTTCGCAAGCACACTTGATAAGCTTTGCATAATGTCCCAAAAATGGGACATAAGCTATCAGCCAGGACCCAGATTGGATGCCGTTGAATGCGACATCAAATCAGGGTATCCACTGATCGCTCCAGAAGGGCTATACTCCGGAACACTGCATGGAAGCCGTAGAACGCGACCTCTTGACAGTCTCTATTCCTGGCTTCGGTAAGCCATATTCGATGACCAAAGCATTAGTTTGAATATGCTTACACACTCCTACATTTTACTTATGAATCGCTTATCTCCAAAATACTCTAAGCAATTGTCACATAGGCCATAAGCTGTCATCATAGCCCTAGATGAGATACCGTAACACGCGATATCTTAGCTGGGTCTCTATGGTTCTCTTAAGAAAAAACAATCTATGGCCCTGCACCCCAAGGGTGACAGTGATGTCATATTTTGTCTACAAATTATCGGGAGCTTATAACTGATAGATCACTTGTGTATTAGTCCTGTCGGCAGGATAGGATTTGTGCACAAGTGATCTATCGATTCGGGCGAGCTCGAGTGGAGGTTGCAAGCTAATGCTTTACATAACAATTTCAATTAAATTATTACGTCACTGTCACTCTCGGTTGGCACGACAGTACGTACGATGACTAAAAGCATTGGTCAGTACATTTATATATTTGTTTTCATTGTGGGACAGGAGTGCATCACCAGCTAACAGTGAAGGATCGAATGAGATACTCCGTCTGATCCCACAGACGCAATGTCTCAGTGGGGCTTGACTGAAATAAGTGCTTTGTCAAACACACCTTAGTTTTTTGTTGCGTTCCTTTCCTTAAAAGCAGTCTTAGGACTATGATAATACAACAACTGCTCAACCATTATGGACCAGGAGTAGACTACGAACCTCTCGTAGTCTACACTCGGTTGATTCTGTTGAGACGGTGCATGTTGGACGTGCTTGGCCCCGGCTAGGGCCCATCGTCAGGGTGACTGGGTCGTAGCCGACATGCAAGCCGCAATTCACTGGCGATGACACGACCTCCTCTTTCAATTGCTGTGACCTGGACGGGGTGGTGTGCGGTCAGACATGCAAAACTATTTTCTTTTCTTACCTGCCATCAGCCTGACCCAAATAAATCCACACACATTTCTGATTATCAAATTACGGAATGTTTATCGTAAATTCCTTAACTGTGAATGAACTCTGTATCACCAGTGATTTGCTGGAGTTTCACGTGCGATTCTACACATGGCAGATTTTAATCCAGTGAAGCGGTGTAACTAAACAAGTTAAGTCAAAGGGAGACCATCGAACCAAAAACAAATCTGAAATTGTATATTGTTTTCGTCCCTACTACTACCTACCACTACCTGTAACATCAAAAGCTTTAATGTTTGACAAACCACTCTTGGTTTAAACGTATTTTATTTGTATACTTTGTACATAGAACAACATATAAAGACATACAATAATATACAGTATACAAATGGGATTCAGAAGAAAGTCTTCAGACTTATACGAATCTGTATCCCATTTAAAATATCAATTTTACTTATTTTATCGAGATTTAGAGAGAAAACCATTTCAGTACCAATGCTAATTTTGGTACTCAAATGTACTACGAGAGTTCGGAAACTTTTCAATTAGAAGTAATATAGCAAGAGGCTCCACGGGGATGGAACAATTCATTTTCTAACGTTTAAACAGATTATAAATGTTTAATAGTTCGTGAATCTCAAGGTCAAAGAGTAATTACTTAAAGGCAATTTATAGAAATCGTTTAGTCCTTAATATATACTCCTGTATGATGATGAAGAGCTGCCTATTTGTCTCGTCAGACAGATCTGTGACTCCATTTAAAAGAGCATTTAAGGTTGGTTCGCATAATTGAGATATTGATTGCATCATTTCCTGGAGCAAGTTATAAAAACTATTACATTCAAACAAGTAGTGTTTGGTAGTTTCAGGTCTACCACAAATGCAAAGCGGACTGTCAATGATGTATTTTGAAAAGAGATGGTGATTAAGAGAGCTACATTCCATTCTCAGTCGAGAATGATAGATTTGACCAATGCGCTTGCCATCTAGATAGAAAAGAGGGACACTGATTGGGGTAGAATTAAGACTGCGTTTGAAAGAGCTAATACTTGGTGCATTTCTAGTAGTATGGGGTAGTTCATTCCAATCGCGAACTACTGAGGGAAGAAAGGAATTGTAATACAACTGAGTATTTGAGCGTATGTATTTGTAATCAGATGCATTACGGAGACGATATGCTGTACTATTTTCAACAGTAGGGGGGACAAGTGAAGACAAGTAGTCAGGACATAGTCCATTTATCATTTTGTAGAATAGTATTTGTTTATGTTTTTTCCTTCGGCAAGAGAAAGTATCCCACCCAACTTCTTTTAATAATTTGTCTATTGAAACTAGCTTAGTGGCACCACTGACAATACGTGCAGCTTCATGTTGTATTTTCTCTAGTTCATTTGCCTCGTATTGCGTACAGTTATCCCACACGACGTCAGCATATTCAAGTAACGGTCTGATAAATGAAAAATAGATGATCTGTAGTGATTTTCTGCTGAGTTGGAATTTAAGTTTTCGCATTACATTTATACGATGCCAAGCTTTTGTTTTGATGTTGTTTAAGTGTTCATGCCATGAAAGGTCATTTGTAAAGGTTAGGCCCAGGTGTTTGTGAGACTCAACAGTGATTATGTCTTGCTGATTCATGTAAAGGGTTGGATGAAGTGGTTTAAAGAGTTTACGTGAGAATAGTAATGACTCCGTCTATGATGGATTAAAGGTAACAAGCCAGTTTGATGCCCATGTGTATATTTGTGAAAGATCAGAGTTTAATATAGTTGCTGCTTGGATTGGGTTTTCGACTATGGTATAGAGGCTAGTGTCATCAGCAAAGAGGCGTATGGATGAGTTAATATTGCGTACAATGTCATTAATGTAAATAAGAAAGAGTAAAGGGCCAAGTATGGAACCCTGAGGCACACCAGCTTTTAGGTCGGCCCAATGTGAGAAGACCCCTGGCAATACTACCCTTTGTTTCCTGTTGTTGAGATAATCAGTGAACCAATGTAGAAGATGACCTGTTATTCCTACTGTTTGCAATTTGTAGAGCAGCCCTTTGTGCCATACTCGATCAAATGCTTTGCTAATGTCGCAAAATATTGCACGCACTTCTTTACCTTCGTCTTATGCTTTACAGAATGAGTTATAGATGTCTACAAGTTGATTTACAGTATTATCTCCAGAAATAAAGCCTGACTGAAGAGTAGTTAGGACTTCATGGTCCATTAGAAAATTAAAAACATATTTGTGAACAATTTTTTCAAGTACTTTACCAACTGTGCTTAGAAGTGATATTGGTCTGTAATTTGTGATTTCTGAAGGGTCATTCCTCTTATGTATAGGAGTTACATTGACTTGCTTCCATAAAGCTGGGACTTTTCCTTTAATAAGGGAGGCATTGAAAAGGTCAGATAGAGGAAAGGATAAGGGCTTGGCTAGCTCTTTTAGAATTATATTATTGATAGCATCAGGACCAGAGGCTTTACCTGTTTGGAGTGCTTTTAGGACTGATTCAACTTCGTTAGCTGTTGTAGATATAGAGTTTAAGGTGAAATCTGGAATATTTAGATCTGCAGGGAGATTTGCATTACTGTCATTAAGTGATGATTGTTCTGTGAAATAATCATTTAGTATAGTTGCCTTATCTGTATTATCAGAGTATATGTCGCCATTTACATTGAGTGGAGGAATGGATGAGGTTTGATTAGGTTTGATAAAAGCCTTTAGTGTCTTCCACCAATCTTTAGAACAATTTGTATTATTGTTAATATTTTCAGTGAGTTTGTCAATCTGCTCCTTTTTTGACTTACGTATTTCATTGGTGACAATGTTTCTAAATGTTTTGTAATTATCAAAATCGTTAGCATTTTTAGATTTTTTGAACTTACTGAAGAGTCGTTTTCTTTTTCTTATTAGTTTCCTTATATATGTAGTCAGCCAAGGTGGATCCGATGGCCTGCAAATTATTGTTTTGCTTGGAACGTGCTTTTTAGCTAACTCTGTTAGGCAAGTAGTTACATTTTCCGCGTATGTGTCAATGTTATCATGCTTAAATAATTGCCAATCTGTTTGTTGGATTTCATCACGAAATGAATTGAAGACCCATCTATCATATAGCCAGATGTGTCGTGAAAATGTTAACTTCGCACTGTTATCAAATTTAAGTAGACAAAATATTGGGCAATGGTAACGTATGTTATGCTCTAAAAAGGGATCTCCAACACAAGTTAGAAATACATTATTACTATTAGATGTTAAAAACAAATCTATGGCGGATGAAGAAGATTCTGTATAATGAGTTGGTTCCTTAATTAATTGTTCAAGTCCAAAATATTGACAGAGATTATTTATTTTGGACCAAGTGTTTGGTTTGAAGATGTCAAGGTTGAAATCTCCAGTTATTAATATGTCCTGTATGTTTGTATCGTTTGCAAGACCTATTGAGTTTTCGATCGCAATAAGCGCGTCGTTGGAAGAGTTTGGACTGCGATAAAATGTGCCAATTAATAGCTTTTTATGGTCGACGAATATTTCCACCCAAATGCACTCTGTGTTTTGCAGTTCAAGATCGATTCTACGTTTCGCGTACAACTCTCTTTTGACAAAGACACATACGCCACCATGTCGATCATTTACTCGATCTCTTCTAAATAAATTTAAACCATTGAATATAATCTCGTCATCAGATATAGTATTATCTAACCACGTTTCTGTAAGAGAAATCACATCGACTTGCTGCAGTTCTGACTGAATAATATCAACTTTATTAAGTATACTTTGGACATTGTAGTGTACAACTGAGAAATTATTTTTTAGCTCTAAATCAGAAAAAGCTGACGCCGTGCTACTGGATGAATCAGAATCTAGTTCGGGTCCAGGATGTAGTTCAACATCGCCACATCTAATCAATACTAAGGATAAAACAATAAGCAGTTCAAAAGTAGATAAGAATTTTAAGCCTTTGACCTTGAGATGCCGATGATAATGCAGACCTATCCGTAACCTATAAGTGCTTAAATCATCTGACATCACGTTATATTATCAACCAAAGATTGAGTAACAGTTTTGGTTACTGGACATGGTCTGTACATGAAATAATCTAAAACCACTCTTGTTACCATTACATATATTTCTATTGCGAATCCTTATGTACCACTTGTTGGTCTAAGTGAATAAAGTTATGTCTTATGTCTTATTAAGTCATTTTCAATATAACTGCAAACTAGAAAATTGATCGCTAACAAACGACTTTTTTCAGTCAGCTGAAATAGGTCACTTAATGCACATGAATGTTACAGTAATTACATATATATCAATGTAGAAAATCCAGCATTTTGCTGGTTATTGTGGTCATAAGCAATTTAAGGCCGAAGGCCAGCTACTTCACTCTGTCTTTAACAATATTCACATCCATTGCACAAGGCAATAAAATCCATAAATATATATATATATATATATATATATATATATATATACTAAAAAACTAAAGAAACCTGACAATTTTTGTTTCCTTCAAACTCGTGAATTACTAGTCATAGAGCTTAACGCATATGAATTATTTTAAAAAGACATTAGAAAATATTGAAATATATTTTCAAATACAAAACATAACGGCACAATGTCAAAATACCATTTTGTAACTTTTGTCTCGAGAGTGTATGTCTAAATAAGTTTTCAAAAACTCTTTTCATGTATGCACGGCAAATACAAGTACATGTACAGACGAAAGTGCATTTTAAAATTTTGCTATTTCTAGTAGTGACGTACATGTATGATATTTGGTTTTAACGTTGTGTTTAGACGTTGTCCAAACGGTAGTGGTTTATTTTCTTTGTTTAAGCAATTTCTAGAAACTGAAATGACTTTGAGTCCACAAATTATTGTAAGAAAATCAGCACTTATGTTTTGCGTCGCATTAAACGATGATAGCGGATTGAACCCAAATTAACGATAACAGAGAAATAACGCAGTATAGGGATAATAGCCGTTTTTTGTCAACGCATGTTACTGTTAAGTGTGTGGTGTCTACATTGTTATAGTACCAATTGGCTACACATTATTTAAATCGCATACGAATTTCAGGCTTTGCAGTATACACAATATCAGCATGTAATTGTAACGCTTGACGTCGATATAAACACAGAAGCATACTTAAGCGGTTTCTGATGATCTTAGCGTGAATCCTTTGTTCTTGCAAACTGTGTAAACCGTGATAAAATGCACATTATGCGGCATTTAATCTGGGTCTTCACTGTTTGCCAAAGTTAATGTTTTGCTGTATCCAGAATGAAATTGGTTAAAAGGCAGTCATATAGCGTATCAACATAACTCTTTAATTCTCTTTAATTAGAGAAGACAAGATGAACACTGATGATCATGATTCTTAGCCCTTAAAGCGCCAATCGCAACAAAAGTCGTCTGCTTTTCTCGTCTGCTGAAATGTTTAAGAAATCTCTATGGCAAACAGTGTGGACCCAGATCAGACTGCTCCTATAGGAGCAGTCTGTTCTTGGTCCACGCTGTTTGCTTCTATACTTAATTCGTCTGTATTGCTAGGCAATTATTTGCAGCAGACGACTTCAGCAGACGACATTTTCAGATACATTTTTCCTGGCGCTTTAAGGGCTAGTCTGACTATATCTATTCTTCAATTATCATTTCTAAAAATCTAAAATATTATTAATTCATAATTTAGATTTACCTTTAGGGAGCTGAACACTACTTTGAAGCATAATACCAATCCTTTATTAACCCTTAAAGCGCCAAGAAAAAATGCATCTGAAAATGTCGTCTGCTGAAGTCGTCTGCTGCAAAAAATTGCCTAACATTACTGACGAATTAAGCATTGAAGCAAACAGTGTGGACCCAGAACAGACTGCTCCCATAGGAGCAGTCTTATCTTGGTCCACACTGTTTGCCATAGAGGCTCCTTAAACATTTCAGCAGACGAGAAAAGCAGATGACTTTTGTTGCGATTGGCGCATGAAGGGTTAAGACGTATCATTTAAACTATATTTCTAACTATTTTTTTCTAATTTCAATAGACAAGGCAGTGTGCTTTCTATATGACTTAGGCCAGAGTGTTCTTATTTCTGGAGTGAGATTTGTTGCCGTTTCAAACATACATGGTGAGTGATTTCGTTGAAGGTAGGGTATTACTTGACTTTTTGGTTATTGTAAAGGCGGCACCTCATGAACGCCTAATTAGGACTGGTCAACCTTAGACATAGGTAAAAGCTGCAAATGACGCGTGGTTTTATTCAAAAGTAACAGCATCATCTTGAGCCATTACCTCAGTATAGACACAAAACACATTATTTAGTCATTAAAACACCAGCAAAATAACTGCATCTGAAAATGTCTATTTAACACTAATATAGAGGCAAACATTGTGGACCCAGATCAGACTGCTCCTAGAAGAAAAACTGATATGTGCGTCCACCAAAGACTAAGATCTGCCTAGTCTGATTAAAATTTTCCCCGTATGGCTTTAGCTACGTACGCTTTGAGTGCACAGTGATCCGACTGATTGAGTGCACAAGCTCATACGAATTTCATAATATTACAATGATATACTTTGCAGAAAATGGGAATATTTCACGTCACAAGAAACCTCCTACAATTCTACTGAGTCATAGAAAATGGACATTCTTGAACCATGGATCCTGGCACTGTTTACCCTACATAGTTGTTGACATTGGCAAGATTGAGGTTTACTGTTTAAATGAGGTATCGGCAAGATATGTCGCTCTAAAGGCAGATGCCAAATCGCTGGATATATTGGAAGGAATACGTTTAAGATCCTGGTCAGTTCAACTTCTCACTGACAGAAATAAAGGTAAAACATACATGGTGGTCCTTAGTCGGACTACCAGCGAAATCCTATTTAAATGTTGTTTTTTGTGCGGATACAGAAAGTTTTGCCAGAGGGGGTCCAACTTTGACAGAGTATACTAGGCCAAAATAGAAACGCCACATATTAAGATTAAAAATGTTGCACGTTAAATGAGAGTAACAAAATTTCATCTGCTATCTATGTTTCACTACTATTCCTGCTACACATTGTTCCCATTGTTTCATTGAGCTCAGTCACCCAAAACAGTGTACTGGCTGTCTTTTTATTTTCATGTTTTTCACGTGGACATGCATTTTATTTGGATTTACATATGTAATAAACTACTGAAATCACTAGCCTAATATCCAATTTGCTTGAAAACATTTTAAAACTTTAAAATTAAAAGTGACACATTTCTAATTTACGATGCCAAAACGGACACATGTTGAACGTGAAAAGACAATAATTATGTTACAAGCTAATGTGACGCCATCGGTGATAGCCCAACAATTTTGATGCTATGCAAGTATGATTGAACGTCTTATGACAAATTTGAACAATGCCAGACCGTGCGCATTCATGACGTCATCGCTTAATGACGCGACGCCAATATCGATAAAAACGTAGGTTTAAACTGCTGAATCAATTTCGTCCGGTGACAATGATAGCTAGCACAACACCAGGAACTTATAATCCAAGAATCAGCGCTCAAACTGCGACAAATTGATTGCGAAAGATTGGTGAAAGACTCCCATATACAATGCATGTTTTATATGCGGCGTTTCTTTTTTGGCCTAGTATATTTCTATCTTTCTTTTTTTAAGCTGTTGAGACAAGAATTGATCAGTGGGAAATCATCGGCCCGCCAGCGAAATGCCATTTAAATGGTGTTTGGCTGGCGTGTCGATGATAGCTCAACATTGAATGCTGACTTGGTAGCTTTGTGATTTTTCAAGGGTTACGGACCAGTATTGCTAAGAACCCCTCTATTTTAGTGATTTTTCAGGGTGTGTGTGTGTGTGTGGGGGGGGGGGTCCGGACCCCCTGTACTCCCTCTGGATCTGCGCATGGTGTTTCACTGGCCGGCCGATAGATGCCGAGACAGTATGCTGGCTTGATACCCAGTAAACATCTTAATGGTGTTTTGCCGGCGGGCCGATGTAGGCCCGATACTGTGTGCTGGCTGGGCAGTTATGATGAATGTAACATCAACGTTTTGCCTGCATGCAAGCTGGCATGCTTTTTCTTCGTATATAAATTTGTGTTTTTGATAAACGTACAAAAGTTAAACAAAGATCAGTTATCTATACAATCAAGTACCACACATGACCTAAGACACCATATGAGAAGTAAAAAACAGTAGAAGAATAACAAGAGATCATATCTTTCTCAAAATAGTGAGCAATGATTGGCTGTTTGCGGACATGTGTCCGCAAGCAGCCAATCACTGTGCTTTATTTTGAGTCCGAGACTGTGCTCAAGTTTTATAACTTGAGGCCAGGTATTCACAAGGCTGCAAGTAACAGAACAGACAGTATAATAATAAAGACAAACGTGAATCATAAATAACAGAAAGGATCCACAAAATAAGCACCGCCATATGACGGTCAGCAAAAAATCACCGGAAGGCTTCAAAGTAGTAATGGGTGGCACTCTGGGGTCATTTTTTTTAAGCCTGAAAAGAACTTAGAATTTTTCAGGCTAATAAATGACCCCAGAGATGCCTACCCTGGTAAGCTTGAGTGACTAGCTGTGAATAACTTAGTTTATTTTTAGGGGTATTTTGGTTGGGTCTATGATTGTGATAGTTTTCTGGACTATTGAAAATAACTTAGTTTATTTTGCGCAAAAGCGCTGGCTGATCTGTGATTGTGATAGTTTGCTGGGCTGTTGAGATTAACTTAGTTTATTTTGCTCAAAAGCGCTGGCTGATCTGTGATTGTGATAGTTTTCTGGACTATTGAAAATAACTTAGTTTATTTTTGCTCAAAAGCGCTGGCTGATCTGTGATTGTAATAAGTTTCTGGACTATTGAAAATAACTTAGTTTATTTTGCGCAAAAGCGCAGGCTAATCTGTGATTGTGATAGTTTTCTGGACTATTGAAAATAACTTAGTTTATTTTTGCTCAAAAGCGCTGGCTGATCTGTGATTGTAATAGTTTTCTGGACTATTGAAAATAACTTAGTTTATTTTGCGCAAAAGCGCAGGCTGATCTGTGATTGTGATAGTTTTCTGGACTATTGAAAATAACTTAGTTTATTTTTGCTCAAAAGCGCTGGCTGATCTGTGATTGTAATAGTTTTCTGGACTATTGAAAATAACTTAGTTTATTTTGCGCAAAAGCGCAGGCTGATCTGTGATTGTGATAGTTTTCTGGACTATTGAAAATAACTTAGTTTATTTTTGCTCAAAAGCGCTGGCTGATCTGTGATTGTAATAGTTTTCTGGACTATTGAAAATAACTTAGTTTATTTTGCGCAAAAGCGCAGGCTGATCTGTGATTGTGATAGTTTTTTTCTGGTCTGTCATAAATTGAGTATTATTAGATAGTTTATTTTGCGAGAAAAGTGCAGTTGTGATAAATTACTGGTTCATTTTTTATATAGTCTCTCTTTCTCCGGCACGTCTATTCTAGTATTACTATAGACGTGCCGCGTAGCGCGGGAGAGTGGGAGAGGGAGCCAGGGAACAAGTGCAAAAAAAATCAATAATAGTATATAAGATATATCGGAATCGGGTACCAGTCATTGTGATGACGTCAGAATGTCACGCGCTTTTCCAATTTCCCGGAAAATCTATTTTTAGATTTTCGGAGAAGTGGAAGTGGTTTATAAAAATCGATGACGTAATGTATTACGTATATAAGATTCTGATAATGTCACAAAAACAAGTATGACTTTTTTAAAAAAACAAGTTTTAACTTTTTTAAATAAAATATATCATGTGAAAAATTGAGTTCTATGTTGTTAATTTATGCAATTTTTCTTGCTCCATCAAGACCTTAATCACTCTGTAGTGTTAAAGTGTGTTATAGTCAAGGCTACTAAGTACCATGCGCCTTAGAGTCTCTTGGTCAATCAAGACCTCAACTCCTAGAGACATCACTCTGTAGCATTAACTAGTGTATATTATTTAGCAAGTTTAGTGGTATTCTTTCTAGGGAAGTGGTAGCCCTGAAAAGGGCTGTTTGTTGATTGTCTAGGTGATTTTTAGCATTTCCTCTTAGTAATTCTAATTTTCTTAGTTGCTTTTCCAACTCCTATGTTTTGACTGGTGTCTTGATCATTTGTCGTAATGTCAAGTCTAATGGGAATCTGGATGGATGGCATCTCTAAAGGTTGCTGCTGTGCACGTTGCTGAGACAGTTCTTCTAAGTTCTTCACTCTAGATCTTAACTCATTTAGTTCTTTGAGTAAGACTTCAATGACTTGAGTCTTTGACTGTTGTTTTTGCAGCATCTGTTGAACAGGTTGAGGCATATACGCTGAGGGTGTTTGCGGCGTATAATACTGTTGTGACGTATCGCTAGCAAATGTCTCATTCACTGCTGATAGCAAAAGGTCAGGATTGTTGATCATATCATCTATTGTCAGTGATGGCTCCATGATTATGAATGGTGAAAGTGTAGTGTGTTCAAGCCTTTTATACTTGTCAAGCGGATTGACCTAGTTTAAAGTTCCCGCGTTTCAAGAAATCAAGTCAACTCTGATTGGGTGAAAATAAATGAACTGACCAATCAGTGTATTGTTGCTCTCTCTAGCGTAGGAGTTCAATGTAGGTCAATCCCTTTGAAAACTATAAAAGCTCGTTTCAAATCTCAAATTCTTCATTCTGTTCTTGTGTTACACAACAACAACAAAATGGCTTGCAACTTGGATTCGCGTTTGGAGGCTTTGGAGGAGCAGGGCAAGACTATGGTTGATGCTACTAGAAGGCTACTGGAGACAGTGAATGCTGTGAAGGATACGGGTGAAGTTCTATTACAAATGATTGAGAATCATCAAAAGATGTTGGAGATGAGTCGAAGGGTCGAAAATTTGATTAATGATGCGAAAATGGAAGTGAAGGTGGAAACTATCAGTGACGAGGAGGAAGATTGGGGGGATAATTCTTCCCCCACACCTCAACCTTCTGAGGATTGGGATGCGGAGGCAGACCATCCACCCTTCTACATCCCAGTGAGAGGAACTATAACTGTAGAACAGTGGGCTGTGCGATGCCCTGCCTGTGGTGGCCGCCCCAGTAGATGCCCCTGCTCCTAATTTTTTGCCTTTGTGGTAATATAACCACCAAACAGGCCCTTTTCAGGGCCACCCATTTCTTCAAGAAAGAATAACTTAATATGTTGCACTTAGTTTTGTATGTAAGGCTATGCCTAAGATAAGTGTGATTGTAGTATTTCCTAACCATGTTCACAGTAATGGAGTGATTATGGCGTGATCTTTAAATGGACCAATCAGATTAAAGTTGCTCTCTCTAGCGTAGGAGTAGAATATAGGTCAATCCACTAATCCAACTATATAACCCAACGTACTTTGTGCCTCTCTAAAAAAATGAAGTTCTTTGAAAAATTCAGTTTGACTAAGTTGTGTGCTGCTTTGCAGCGAAAAGATTGGAAAGAGGTGGAGAGACAGCAAAATAAGTTGGGATTAGAGCAATTTCTTGCTCGTAGAGGGATTGGTTCCAGAAAACCTGTAGCCATTGTTCAACCTATTGTAAAATCTTCTAAGTAAGAAATATTTTGTTACTTAGGAGACTTTAAAAAAACAAACAGTCCTTTTCAGGGCTACTCAATTAGTTTCGTTAAAGAATAACCACATAAATAAAAAAACAAACACAATTTCAACACCGTAATTTTATTTACAACTTACACTATCTTAAAAACAGAATCGATCGTCACTATAAATCCTTTAAGTCCAGTCTTTAATGAATATGCACTATAGAGTCACTGTCTGGTTCATCATGAGAAATCACTTTATCCCAGTTCTCCGCCACCATCTCTGTACAGGATCGAGGTGAGTGAGAGTCTGATTTACAAATGAAACAATATGGCTTCTTCCCTGTCTTTGTACGGGTAGCTGTCGAACGAGTATCCAAGCGTCTTCTCTTAGGACTGATATCAGATAGATCTGGTTCTGGAGCCTTTCGTTTCCTTGAAGGCTTCGCTGTAGATACTGAAGACTGTTGCTTCTCTGTAGATATAGAAGACTGTTGAGATGTAAAATCCTCTTCTCTCTTAGGACAATTTGGAGCCCAATGATCTGCAAGTCCACAGATAAAACATTGTCCATATGCAGGCTTCTTCTTATCTGTAGACATCTGTTGTTCTCTTAATTTCTTAGCCTCTGCACAATCTCCAATCCAATGTCCCGTATCATGACAATGGTGACATTCTCCATAAGGTGGTCTCAACTTGTCTTGTTGACTCAAACTATCTTCTAATGGCTGCATCAAAGCTTGTTCCTCTTGAGATAAAAGTTTCTTCAATGATACACAATGATAGTAGATGCTCTTCTTATCATAGACTTTAGCCATCCTTGGATCTCTACTGTTTGCCATCTTTACTCTTTGAAAGTCAGAAGTGAAATGATTCTCTCTCACTGGTGTCCACCTATTTATAGTCCAGATATAGTTTTGTCTCTTCTATGATTGTAGAGAAATTCGATCACACTAGGATTGTCAGCGACACATCTTTTCCAATTCTCAAATGTGATCAGTGTCTCTTTTTCCATCAAATAACTGATACTGATCCACCAAAGTCTCTTGAAATCTTCAAAAGTTTCAGGACTATTGAGTTTCTGTTGAATCTCTTCCAAAGTGATCTCATCATGAGAAAACAAGATGTAAATGCAGAACAATAATCTTCTATAAGGTCTGAACTTCAATATCTTGGAAAGTGGAATTTCCAAATATTTCTTCTCTCTTGCTTCTTCCATGATGTTGAACTCAGATATGATGATCAAAATGACTTGATCATTCTTTTTATATCGTGATCAAGCTATCTACGTTTGAAATGAGATCTTCATAATCCATATCTTCTTCTTCTGAGGCTTGTTGAATTTCTTTCAATACTGCTTCGATGTGAGAAATCACACTTTTGCTGTTTGCCACATAAGTTACCCAATCCATATAGGTGACAGGAGTGTCATCAATGATTCTCAACATCTCTCTAGCATTACGTTTAGTCCAAAATCTGAATGTATCAAATGTCTCAAATCGGTTTAACCAGTTCTTGATTCCTGCTCTCGTTTTCAAAAACTCGGCACTGGATGGTTCTAATGATAAGATGTGGTCTAAAGTTATTTTGTAGACATCAAAATGTAAAATTTGATCTAAGCACACGGGTAGACTTTTGGTGATCGTATACATATTCAGTTATTCAGCAGATAATCAGATTCACGACTTGGAAACTTCAAAATAATTTGTGGTTCTATCTGTCTTGGAGTATAATGTCCAATGGCAACGTTATATAAATCTGGTCTGTTTATATACCTAATCAGTTCACTGGTTATAAAGTGGTTAATCCCTGCAGCTGTTAAAGATGCCACAAATAACGATACATCTTCAGTATTCCATGCAGACAATAACCATTGGATCTGGTGTTTAGGAGCTTCTTCTTTTAAGTACAAACATCCATAAAACTTATTACTGTCATAGATAATTCCATTCAAAAAATACTTGATATCTGTGTCACGAGTACGAATAGAGTAAAGTTTATCCATTGTCAAATTTTTCATTCTTACAACCCAAACACGAGCTTTATCAATACTGTGAAATTTGGAGTAATGTATCTTGAGCATCTCCGTATGAAATCTTAAGCGCATCTCGCCAGGAAGATTTAGTAATTCGTCCATGCTTAGAAGTAGTTGGCCTAGTTCTTGGTGATAGATATCCTGAGATTTAGTCTCTAAAGCATTTGACAAGCGTCTCAACCTAAGTTTAAACCATCCTTCTTGAATTTGCTTCCTGAATCCTAACCCTTTAGCTGAATTGTACATCGAATAAGTCCATATCATATGTTGTATTTCTGTCGGTAGTTGATATGCCATAACTGATTTGCTCTCTTAATGTGTTACCTGCAAATGAATTATTTCTAATGTGATAAGATAGCAATTGTTCTAAGCTTTTATAGGGTGCTGTTGATTTCAGAAAAAATCTGGGTTTTTCCAGTATAAATTGAGTTTCGCATTCCCATTGCAGCCTCATTTCACTACTAAACTTCGAACAGTCAAGATGGTTAAACGACAGAGAGATAATACTCCACCCACTTCTGATGATGAAGAGCCTAAACCGAAATTGGTGGATTATTCAGACACAGAGAGCTCAGATGATGAAGATGATATTAGACCACCACCAAGGAAAAGAAGAGCTATGACTATGTATTCAGACGATGAAGATGATGAAGATTTGACTTCTTATTTCACTATCAAGGCAGTCAACGAGAAGAAGTCTAGATTATTTTGAGCTCAAGGGAAAGAATTTCAACTCAACATCAAGACTTTCCCTGACAATGTTTCGCCATATCAGTTCATATCAAGATTGTTTGATCGGCTGGTTGAAGACATCAAAGAAAGATGCCAGATGGAGTCCAATGACAAGATGCGGATGACTATTCTTCATCCTGGATTGAAACTGGGTGTCTTTGTGACATGGAGAGATGTCTCAGCTATGACAGGAGAAGCTGTGTTAGAAGAGATTATGAAAGTGCTCCAGTCCAATGAGAATTTTCGCATCAATGATGGACAGATGACTATTCAAGTCACAGTGGTGAGACTTCCAGTAGGCAGTGGACGTAAACCATAACATGCTGGTCTCTATTTTGAGTCAGAACATATGAGAAAGAATAAACAGAGTATTATACAGATCAACAATACCAAAGATGTGATGTGTATGGCGAGAGCTGTGGTGGTGGCGAAATGTAACGCGGACAAAGATGACTCAGAGTCTTGGAAGAAGAATTGGGGATACATGAGACAATCAGATCGACCTATGCAGACCAGAGAAGCGATGAAGTTACTGGATCAAGCCAAGATTCCTCATACCAAGCCTTGTGGTATTGAGGAATACAAGAAGATCCAATCTGTACTTGCTCCCAAGTACTTGATCAAAGTCCATTCTCAGTATCCTAAAGATGGACTAATATTTCCACTTCAGTTCAAGAAGAAGCCTGAGACGAAGGTGATCCATATTTACTTCAATGGAGTAGATCACTATGATGCGATTACGAAGGTGACAGGATTTCTGGGTGCCAGCTATTACTGCGAGTATTGTGATGTTGGATATACGAACAGGGGCGATCACAGATGTGCTGATGGATGTGATGGTTGCTATAGTGACATTCCTTGTATTCCTGGACAAAAGATACGTTGTATGGACTGTAAAAGGACTTTTCGTAGTAGAGACTGTTATGCTAAGCATAAAACAATGAAATCTAAGCAGCAAAAATCTATTTGTCAACTTGTGTATAATTGTGGTAAATGTAATTTAAGGATTGTGGGCAATAAGAAAAATCATGTGTGTCCAGGACAGAGAAAATGTAGGAATTGTAAAGAAATTGTTGGACCCAATCATCAATGCTATATTCAAAGTTATGAATGTAAATCTGAGTTGACTGAAAATGAAGGAGAAGAAGAGGTTTCTCAACCTAAGAAATCTCGTTTCATCTTCTTTGATTTCGAGTCAAATCAAGAAACTGGTACACATCAGGTGAATTTCTGTGTTGCTCATAAAGCTTGTGATGATTGCATGGATTTGCCTATAGATACATTTTGTCAAACTTGTTCAACACAAACAGGTCTGAGAGAATTTATCTTTGAAGGCATAGATACTTTACCACAATTTTGCAATTGGATTTTAGGAGATGAGAATAAAGGAGTGACATGTATTGCACATAATTTTGGAGGATATGATGGTCAGTTCATCTTACACTATATCTTAGAATACGGTACAGTGAAACCTGAAGTGATCATGAATGGAAATACTATACTAAGAATGAAAGTAGGACGTGTCACATTCCTTGATTCTTATCAGTTTTTGCATATGAGACTGGCTAATTTCCCAGATACTTTTGGCTTGATAGAGATAAAGAAAGGTTACTTTCCTCATCTTGCAAATACACTGGCAAACCAAAAGTATGTGGGACCTTACTTTCCTGTGGACATGTACAATCCTGGTCAGATGTCTGTCAAGGATCGTGAGGTGTTTTTAGCTTGGCATAAAGGGAAAATTGAGAGTGGTGCTATATTTGACTTCAGACAGGAGATGGAAGAATACTGTCGTAGTGATGTTGATATTCTAAGACGAGGATGTGCTTGTTTCAGACGAGAATTGATCAACATAAGTGGACTCGATCCTTTGTCTGAACCTTGCACTATCGCTCAAGCTTGTTCAAAAGTATGGAGAAAAAATCATATGCCTGAAAACAGTATTGCCATCATTCCACCTGAAGGGTATCCTAATCAAAAGAACTACTCTATCAAAGCTGTAAGATGGATTCAAAGTGAAGCTAAGACACGTGGTATTGAGATCAAACAAGCATTGAATGGTGGTGAGCAGAGAATCAATGGACATTATGTTGATGGCTACCATGAAGAATCTCGAACTGTATTTGAATTCTATGGATGTTACTGGCATGGATGCCCTACTCATTTTCCAGACAGAAACAGAGTTCAACATCATCAGTGTTTGACCATGCATCAGTTGTATATTTTGACTTTTGGCAAGAGTGAAGAGTTACGAAAAGCAGGATATCAGGTGGTGGAACTTTGGGAATGTGACTATGACAAGAGATACAAGGAAGATCCAGACTTTAGATCTTTGGTGGACTCAGAATTTACAAACTTAGACCCTTTGAGACCAAGAGATGCTTTATTTGGTGGAAGAACTAACTCGACCAAACTATATCAGGAAATCGATGAATCCTCCAATGAAGAAATCAAGTACATCGATGTGTGTTCACTCTATCCAACTATTTGCAAGTACGGACTGTTTCCACTTGGACATCCCACCATCTATTCTCAAGAGAACATTGATAAAGACAACACCAGACAGTACTGTGGATTGATCAAGTGTAAAGTGTTACCACCCACCAATTTGTACCATCCAGTACTTCCTCAGAAATGCAGTCAGAAATTGATGTTTCCATTGTGTAGAAGTTGTGCTGAAAAGACAGATCCTCATATGAGATGTACTCATTTACAAGAAGAAGATAGAAGTTTTACAGGGACTTGGGTTACTATCGAATTGTTTGAGGCTTTGGACAGGGGTTACAAGTTATTGGACGTGTATGAAGTCTGGCATTTCTCAGAGACAGCTCAATATGATAAAGCATCTGGAGAAGGAGGGATTTTTGCTGGCTATATCGATACTTTTCTGAGAATCAAACAAGAATCAAGTGGATACCCTGATTGGTGCATGACTGAGCAAGATAAGATCAAGTTCAAGCAAGATTATTTTGAAGCTGAAGGAATCAGATTGGAGAATGTTGAGAAGAATAAAGGAATGAGAGCTATTGCCAAGATCATGTTAAACAGTCTCTGGGGAAAATTGGCACAGAGAGAAAATATGACCAAAACAGAATATATCTCAGAACCTTCCAAGTTCTTTGATCTGGTGACGAATCCAAACAAGATTGTCAAGAATGTGGACATTTGCAGAGAAAATCTTCTACTGGTCAACTGGGACGATACAGAATCTAGTGTTGAGCCACATGCTTGCAGTAATGTGATTGTCGCAGCCTTCGTCACTGCTCAAGCCAGATTGAAGCTCTATGGAATCTTGGAAAAGCTGAATGAACGTGTACTCTACTTTGATACAGACTCTATCATTTATCATCACAAGCCCCATTTATGGAACCCTACTATTGTCAACAACAGGCTTGGAGAATGGACAGATGAAGTGCCCAATGCTAGAATTGTAAAATTTGTAGGCATGGGACCAAAGAACTATGGCTATGAAATTGTAGACAAAGATGGAAAGAGGAAATCAACTTGCAAAGTGAAAGGACTCACTTTAGATTACAATACATCTCAAGTCATTCACTTTGATCGTATGCTCAACTGGGTGAAGGGAGAATCTAAAGACTTCAGAGAAACTGTCAACTACCATCGGATCAGAAAACATAAAGACAAGACTGTGGCTACTGAATTGCAATCCAAGACTTATAGGTTCACTTATACTAAGCGTGTCATTGTTGGAGATGGATATACTGTTCCTTATGGGTATTTGGCATAGAGTAGTTCTGATGATCATGTATTATTTCTAATAAACATGTACTGAGGTGTCCGCCATATAATTTATAAACTCCATTATTGAATTTCCATTATACACTATACACTATCTCAAGATATCACTTGCATGACCTGCCTCTCTCTCTTCTCCGGCACGTCTATTCTAGTATTACTATAGACGTGCCTCGGAGAGCGGGAGAGCGGTACTGAGCTGTGTCTGATAAACATGTATTGTACAGTTTTTTTGATATATTAAACTGTTTTTTTTTAATTATGTATTAAACTGTTGGTTCATGTTCATTAAAATTTGAGTATAAATAAAGTTGTGTTTGTTATTTTTTCACAGTTAGACATGGCCCTTTCTACACACCAGTTGGACTCAAATCAAGATATTGGAAGTTTGTTTTTTAAACATCCTTCTAATATTTTTATTTCTGGTCCAAGTGGATCGGGTAAAACTGAATTTGTTAAAAAGATGATTGAGTTTAAAGAAGATTTATTTGATATTTTACCCCAACGTATTGTTTGGTGTTACAAGGAATGGCAAAAATCTTATAATATCTTACAAGAACGTGAAGGGTCAAATATCAAATTTATTCAAGGTATTCCCGATGATGAAGATGAGATTGTCACCGATCCCAGTGCAACGCACTTGGTGATTTTTGATGACATGTTAGGAGATAAAGATGAAGAAAAAAATTAAATTATGGTTTACAAGAAAAGGACATCATAGAAATGCAAGTGTGGTGTACATCACACAAAATTTATTTCAACAAAGTAAATCTTCTCGCACCATCAGTTTGAATGCTCATTATTTAGTTTTATTTCAAAGTCCAAGAGATAAGATGCAAATTAAAGTATTGGCCAATCAACTTCAAGCTCCCCATATGATTCATGCGTTTAACGATGCCACATCTATACCTCACGGATACTTATTGGTCGATTTGAAACCAAATACACCTGATTATCTTAGATTCAGAACACAAATTTTTCAAAACTGGTTTACAAAATCAGATCAACAAGGACCTGTTGTCTATTTTCCAGGAGTATAAAAAGGTGTGTTTGAGTTTAAATCCATCATTTGTGTCAAAATGGCTCAACGAACATCAGCTAATCTGATACGTGCTCTGTATAATTTAAGCAGAGAACATGATAGTCATAAAAGAAAATCACTCTTAAATGCTGGTTTAATTGAAATGATCAAATGGTTTTCATTGGCAGCTCGAAAAATTGTTCAGGGTAAGATGAAATTACCTAAACAAACTCAAAAATTTATGGATAGACATCAGGATGATGTTCGAAAATTAGCAAGTGCAATTGTTGACCCTGAAGTCAAACGCAGTATCATTTTAAAACCTGGAGGTGGTGGATTCTTTGGTGGTGTGATCATTCGAAGTCTGATTCGATGGGATGGAAATAAGTTGATGAGAAAATTTAACAAGAAAACTAAACCTAAACATCCTAAGAAAAAATTAGTGAAAAAACCTAGAAAACAGAAAAAAAGAAAGGTTGATGATCGTTTTGTAACAAAACGTAAAAGTAAAAGTCCTGCCTCATGGCAAAATTTAGGTCCTGATTCTCCAAACACAAATGCAAGACGATCGTCCATAAATTTAGCAAGATTTACTCCTTTGAGAGCACAAGATTTGTTAAAAAGACATGGATTTGGTGCTACCATGCACATGTTAAATCCAAACAAATATCCATCGCCACCTCATTCTGAACGTCGACGACTTCATTTTTAAGAAAAAACTATAAAAGGACTGTACATCAAATGTTTGTACACACTCATAAACATGGCTGTAACAACAACACGTCGTAGAAAATTGCAAAATAAAATGAGAAAAAAATCTCTGATTAAAACTTATGGTACATTTTTGGAAGGATGGACTCATTTATCCAATAAATGTCGTAAGAAAATGATTCAAGAATCTCCTAAAGAAGTCATTGGTTGTGTAGGGGAATGTTGCATCAATCTTATAAAAGGCAATGTACGTCTGACAAATGCTCAAAAGAATCAGTTACGAGCTAGAAAGCAACATATACGTTTACTGAGTTCTAAGCAAGTTCCACTTGACACAAAAAAGAAAATTATTAATCAAAAAGGTGGAGCTTTGTTAGGATTATTGTTAAAACCTTTAATTGCTCCTATCATAGGTTCTGTCTTGGGTGAAATTATCAAAAAATAAAATATGGATGGTCGTAAAATGGCTGTTGTGCCATTTAAACTTTGGGAAGACATGAAACGATGGAAAGAGGAACAAATTCAAAAGCCTAGACTGCCTCCCAATCCTAATGTATCTGCCACAGCCAGTCTTCAAAGAGACTTATCTTCTGTCATGGCCAATGAAGATATGTCTGAAGCTGAAAAATCTCAATTGTATGGCCAGACCTTACACAAATTTAAAACGGCTCATCAAAAAGCTTTAAAAGAAACATCTCTTTTTTCACCATCTGACCCTAGTTCTTCAAAAATGAATCAATTGGTTATAGATAGTGTGCCTTCCACTATGAAACGTAAAGCTCAGCTTTTAGTTTCACTTCTAAAAAATAACCCAAATGTGTCCTGGGAAGATGATGGTACAGTCAAACTTTATGGCAAATCTATTCCAGGGTCTAATATTAATGATTTGGTCAATGATGTCATTAGACATCGTAAAGGCAGTGAACCTACAGGTTGGCAAGCTTTTGCAGAAGGTTTAAGAGACATGAATATTCCCCAAGATGTGATTGGAAATAGGGAAAGGTGGGACTGGATGCATCGTGCTCCAGAAACTCCTGAAACGGATTATATTACTCCCAAACAAAAACGCACTATCAGAAAAACAGCAAGTCGTATTCCCGTTTCTGTCAGGTCTGCAAAGAGTTTGGGTGTTAGGAAACGTATCAAAGACCATTTTTCATCCCCTGCACTTTTATCTGCCACCAAAAAACGTATAAAAGAAGAGTTTTCTTCTCCATGGCTCAGTTACAATGAAGCTTGAACAGTTGTATTACAATCCTAAAAGTCCTGCTGCGTATGCAGGTGAACAAGCTTTGTACAAACTTGCTAAACAATCATCCAAAAAAGTTAAACTTCAAGATGTTAGAGACTGGTTAAGAAAACAACAAACTTATACTTTACATAAATCTATTCGTAAAAAGTTTTTGCGACGCAAAACGGTAGTGGCTGGAATTGATACTCAGTGGCAAGCAGATTTGGCAGACTTATCAAAATTATCAAAGTCCAATGACAAGCATAGATATTTACTTTGCATCATAGATGTCTTTTCAAAATATGCATGGGTGGTACCTATTAAAGATAAAACTGGAAAAACTTTAGTAATTGCTTTCAAATCTGTGTTAAAAAGTGGACGATGTCCAAAAAGTTTGCAAACAGATAAAGGAACTGAATTCAAAAATAAAGAATTTCAAAATTTCTTGAAAACTAAGAAGATTCATTTCTTCACTACTGAAAATCCTGAAACCAAAGCCAGTATTGTCGAGCGTTTTCAAAGAACTTTGAAAACTCGCATGTGGAAATATTTTACTCATCATCGCACTTTGAGATATGTAGACATTCTTCCCAAATTAGTACATGGTTACAATCACGCTTATCATCGAAGTATTAAATGTGCACCTGTGTCTGTGACTCTTAAAAATGAACCACAGGTGTCAGAAAACTTATATGGCAAATCGAATTCTAAAAAAGTCAAACCAAAATTCAAAGTGGGTGATTTTGTGCGTATCAATAAAACAAAACGCACATTTGATAAAGGTTATTTACCAAACTGGACACAAGAATTATTTCAAATTTTAGCAGTGGTCAAAACTCAGATTCCTATCACCTATAAAATAAAAGATCTTGAGGGTGAAGTGGTCAAAGGTACTTTTTATTCACACGAGTTACAACGTGTAGAGAAAGAGCAAATTTACGAAATTGATTCTGTTTTAGATCACAGAAAACGTAAAGTAGGAAAATAGTGGATGAAAGAAATTAAAGTTCACTGGAAAGGTTACCCTTCAAAATTTGACAGTTGGATTTTAGAATCTGATCTTGTATAAAAGCATGAAAATGGATCTCAGAGGATCATTTGTACGTGGTGACACTGCTTCAGTACAATCTGCAGAAGGTCGTGATCGAATTGTTAAAAATCGGTTCACTTTTTTTGCTCAGATCATTGTTGTTTACATGATCATTATCACATCATTAGTTCAAATCAGTCTGAGAAGTCCAGATAAAGAATTGTGGCTAATTCTACTCAGTAGCTCTATTGGTTACATACTACCATCCCCAGGTTTAAAATTTAGAAAACAAACTAATCCAATTTCTACTGACGAAACAGATTCGCCCAAACTCAAACCATGAATAACTTTTATTTGACACTCTTGAGTGATAGTTCACTCAGTACATTTTCAAAAAATTCACAATGTGACTTTAAAGTGAAATTAGATCATTCCATACAAATTGAAAAAGATAATTGGGAAGTAGGTTTGGTAGAAGTCATAACTCAAACTGAAGTAAATAATATCACTAAGGAAAACAATTATGTGATTTTAAGATTTACTGATAGAAAAATGTGTGAAGACATTGATAACTGTACAAAGTATGATTCATATGTAGACCAAAAAATCTATATCCAAAATGGTTATTATGCTTCTCCACGCCATTTGGTTGAAGAAATTCAAAAAAGTATCAATTTTCGATATGGACTGACACTGAAAAATAGCAATGCTACCATTTCAATCACTTATGGTGAAAACAGTGCTCGAGTCAAACTTGATGTTCAAGATCCTACAAAAGTCCAAATTATTTTTCCAAAGGCAATTGCAGAAATATTAGGTGTAGATAGAAATTATTTTGATAAACCATTAGGAAATGAAAAATACATTTTCAGATATGGTGTGGATTTAAATACAAAAATTCACCAACTTTACATTTACTCTGATTTAGCAAGCTATACATTTATTGGTGATGTTACTGCACCTATTTTGAGAGTATTGCCATTTGAAAGTAAAAGAGAAAACAATCATTTACATCAAGAATTTGTCAATGTACACTTCGTACCAGTGGCAAAATCTTTCATAGATCAGGTGCACATTAGTATAAAAGGTGATACAGGTGAAAATGTGCCATTTATCTCTGGGAAAACGTTAGTGAAACTACATTTTCGACAGAAGGAATAATGTTGAAACAATCGAGAAGCATTATGTCTCTTCAATCTGGGAAAGGAGACTTTCCCGTGTACAGAGGCGTTTCAAGACAATATGGCAATGGTTTAGGATCCATTTTTAAAGCTGCATTGAGAACAGTGATTCCTATTTTAAAACCTGTCGCAAAAGCAAGTTTAAAAAGTGTGAAAAAGTAGCTAAAGATCAAGGGGTTCAAGCTCTAAAAGACATTGTGGGTGGTGAAAATGTAAAAAAAGTTTTAAAACAAAGAGGAAAAACAGCTTTGAAATCTTTTGGTCAGTCTACTATAAATCAGTTGGCTATAAATTCAACTCAAAAACGCAAAAAGCCTCAGTCTCAATCTAGACACCGAACTGTTAAGAGGGGTTTTAAAAGCAGAGCAAAAAAGTTTAATCCAATTAAACGTCTGGTATTTGAAAAAGATATATTTGACGAAAAATGATTCAACAAGGTTCTTGCGATTGCACTAAAACGGAATTGGATATGGAATCCATTCCACCCACCATGACTACCATGCAAGGCACTCAGTGGAATGATTATCATCCCATCGCTTCTCTCGATAGTCATCATGCACCCATTGAATTTCTAATTCCACCTCACACCTAGTTTTACACTGATTTGTCTCAAGCCTATCTGTATATCAAATTCAGAATCTTACAGCAAACGGGTGAAGATCTTGAAACTGGTGCAAAAGTATTTCCAATTAACAACTTTTTTCACAGTATGTTCAGTGGCATCGATTTGTATATCAACAATAAATTGATCACGAATAATTCAGACACGTATCCATACAGAGCATACCTTGAAAATTTGTTTTCTTATGGCTCTGATGTCAAAGATAATCAACTGAAAGCAGCAGAATTTTGGTCTGAGGATGAAGCAGGAGCTTTTGAAGATATAACAAATGCATCTATCACTGATCGTGGCAAACGCATAGCAAAAAGCAAATCCGTGGAGCTTCAGGGTAAATTACATTTGGATCTTGCTATGCAGGAAAAATATTTACCTAATGGCTTAGAATTCAAACTTAGACTCAATCGATCATCTCCTCAGTTTTGTTTGATGAGTGATAATTCTCCTGCAAAAATCAAAATTGATACTGCTATCTTGAGAGTACGAAATGTACAGCTTCTACCTGCCATTAGCAATGAACTGAATCAAACTATTGCTCATCATAATGCTAAATTTCCAATCAGAAGAGTTGAAGTCAAAACTTTTACAATCAGTAGTGGCACAAGATCTAAAATTGAAGACCATCTTCTCACTGGTCAACTTCCAAAACGAGTTTTTATTGGCTTAGTATTAAATGAGGCATTTAATGGGACTTTGGAAACTAATCCTTTCTTTTTCCAACATTTCAACCTAAGTAAAATGGATGTCACTTGTGATGGACATAGTGTCTATGGAAAACCATTTGAACCTAGATTTGGAAATGATCAGTATCTCAGGTCTTTCCTATCAGTTTACCAAGCATTGGCAAGTCAGAATCAGGTCCAAAATTGCAACATTGATTATGAAGATTACAAAGGAGGTTACTGCTTTTGGGGATATGATTTGACACCAGATCAAGCAGCCGATCAGTCTCATTTGCACCCTATAAAAACTGGGAACCTCAGATTGGAGCTTCAGTTTGCAACATCACTTGACAAGACGATCAACGTGCTTGTGTATGCAGAGTTTGACAATCTGATAGAAATCAACGGACTTAGAGAAGTTACCACAGATTACTAAAGATGAATGCAGGATACTTCATTGAACAGGACTTGATGTACCAAACAGATGCATACAGTGCAACAGTCCAGCCATCAGATGAGAAGAGTAGCTTACAGAAAGAAGTAGAAGACAATGGGGATATTGATTTTCTTATGAAAACTCTTCTAAAACAAGCCATATTGACTTGTCTAAAGATGGCAGTTGGAGACTGTGCGAAGCATGAATGTCATGGATGCAAAATGAACCACCCAAGTCAGAAATACCACGATATCTGTCTATGGACTTCTCCAAGAGAATGGATCGAAGATTATGGATGTCATGATCCAGCCTTAGAGGGCCTAAACATCTACGATGTGATGAAAGACTTTGACGATAGAATCTGGAACTATCTGTATGGCAACAGTTTGCGACACCCTATGGACTTTACAACAGGGATCAATCACCTGACGCCAGAAGAAAATCAAGAAGCCTATAAAAACTGGCAGTACTTCAAGAAAAATCAAAGTGACTTAACAGAACAGTGGAAGACGTACTGGGCCAAGAAACTCATAGAATCCTATGAAGAAACGGAAACTGAAGAAAACGAGAAGAGCCCAGAAAAAGAATAAAAATGAACACTGTTGAACTAATCAAAGTCATAAACAATATACCTGTGAAAGGAGAAGTATGTGCCAAGGATTTACTACCAGAGAAGAAACCACTGGATATGAGGGCTTACATTGTAAATACAGATATATCCACAGATCCAGGAGAACATTGGGTGGCTATCTACTTCAGAAGAGATCAAGTTATCTACTTCGATTCATATGGAAGACCACCAGAAGAACAATATGTTCTACCATTTATTGAAAGAAACTCTACAAGATGGATCCATAACACAGAATGTTTACAGAGTCCATGGAGCAAAGCATGTGGAATTTGGTGTATCTACATCATTCACCAGCTCAACAAAGGACTAGATCTAAACACAGCCATTCATCAAGAACTATATGGAACTGGAGATGATTTATACCAGAATGACAGAGATATCGAGATGTGGTTCATCTATAACTATGCCAGAGTCATCCTATCCAAGATTGGAATGAGACGCATGGCTCCTCCTGACTTTTTATTCAAACACAGAATACAGACTTGTAAATGTCATAATTATTCACATCACCTTTCAAAGAAGTATCCTATGTATAATATGTTGTAAATATGTTAAGGAGTTCTATTGTAAACAATGAACAGAGGGACGGCCCTAATCCTCTGTCATTGTAATCAGTTTTAGTTAGCGGGGCAATAAAGTTATAGAAATGTTCACCAGTCTTTGTTGTTCTTTTCAAAAAATCAGTAGTAGTAAGCTTGAGACGGCTAGCTAAACACTAGTTAACGCTACAGAGTGATGCCTCTAGGAGTTGAGGTCTTAATTGACCAAGAGACTCTAAGACGCATGGTACTTAGTAGCCTTGACTATTACACACACCATATACCACCACATACTATGCCCCTAAAATGACTAAGTTATCTTCAAAGCTGAGTTTAACTAAGTTATTTTATATATCACCACAGCAGAACCTTTATCCCCCCTCAAAAAATGTTATTTCCCAACAGCCCAGGAAACTATCATAATCACAACCCAACCAGTGAATATGACCAGAAAACTATCACAATCATAGACCCAACCAAAATACCCTAAAAATAAACTAAGTTATTCACAGCTAGTCACTCAAGCTTACCAGGGTAGGCATCTCTGGGGTCAGTTTTTAGCCTGAAAAATTCTAAGTTCTTTTCAGGCTTAAAAAAAATGACCCCAGAGTGCCACCCATTACTACTCTTCAACATGTTTTCAAGCCCTATTATTAGGTTTTGCATTTATACCCATTATGTGGGCTGTTTGCAATTCACGCCGTCAGCTACGACAGGATTATTTTATGAAATATCACATTACAAATAGTTCTTTTGTCACAGATTTGCAAACTTGTGGTCAAGTGCTTGGCATGAGAGACGGTTTTATTGAAGATTTTCAAATATGGAGTTCATCCGAGGAGCCCGATTTTCCAAGTCAGAAAGGAAGGCCAGGTGATGTTGGGTGGTGTCCAAATATAGAGGACGTCGTAACATATTTCTTTCAAGTAAATATCAAATGAACCAACACATTAGATCATGCCACTTATTGTATCTATAGCATCCCCTGCATTCGAATCGTTACGTGCAGCCCGTAATCTCTTGTTTACATTGGCACGTGCGTTTTGGTGGAAAGTAAAAAGTTTTAATTGCTTTTCTCTGTTCCGCATCATCAAAACTTTGTAAAACGTTTTCGCTTATATAGCTAAACAAAGTTAAACTGGGACTCATGCATATGCCGTTTAAACTCGTATAACTCCGTAACACTAATTTTAGATTTGCAAACATTATGAAAAGTATTGATTTCAGAGAGATGTATTTTCTAATCCTGTATCCATTACTGTCCCGCCTAGCCATTTGGATAGAGCGTATAACTGTCAAGGTTGAGATCGTGGGTTCGAGTCTCACCAGATACAATATATTTAAAAAAATATTTTCATTTTTTATCATAAATCATGCTCATGACTTGCACGATATTTACTAGCCTTAAGTGTAATAGTAAATGTAATAGAATTCATTTTAAAGCATTATATTAGCTAGGAACTGTGATGTCAATTTTAAAATTTTATTTTAAAACATTTAAAATATAAAGACAAATTTCTCATAGCATATATTTCAAACTATTTCAAGAAACACTCAGGACGGGACAGCTCATCACATATTCAACAGACTTTTCAGGCAACTGGGGTCAGCAGAAGAACCGTTTTCCGAGTATGGAAATAACTATGAGAAACCGCTACACTAGCGTCGCCGCAACATTCGAAATGGGGACAATACAAACCTGTTGGCGGTTTTGACGAGAAACAAGGTGCAGGAGTTTTACACCCACCGCCATCAGCGTCCCACCATAAATAATCTCTTATCAGTCTTGAAACTGACATCATGTCAACTATCCATCAAAATTAAAATAAACAAGAAACAATATCATACTTCAAAAAATATATAAAAATGATGCCTAAAGTAACAATATCCAGTGGGAATCGAACCCTCGCAATCCGGAATATGAGTTAATCGTCTTACCACTACGCCACTGCCTCAGCTTTGTTGGATCACCTTGCTGAAAGATACTTATTCCATACATTAATCAATTAAAAAAGCTAATACACACCAAACGTACCGAATGATGTCGAAGATTAATGAGTGCCAGTTTAACTTTGTTAGCTATACCCCGCTAACGTCCTGCGCATGCAGATTATATAAACACATTTTCATTGTTGAAGAATTCGTTGAATAATGTTTTGTGACCGTTTGTTACCATGGCTATCGTAATAGACATTTGATTGAACTGGTTGTTATCTTAGCACATACCATAATCAGGTTTTCCGATATACCAATGGGCGTCGACAGAACGCTGTAACAGGTACGCATATCCAAGGAAAGTAAGTAAGGGTGCAAAGATCAGGAATCGATACAATTAAGTACCACACCTGACCCAGGATACCAATGGGAAAGTGACAAACTCACAGTAGACACCACAAACGAGAGCCAAGAGGTCAGCCCTTTCCCAGCAGGTGACCACAAAGCACATATAAACAGCCGCGCACAAAACATAGCAAACACAAGACAGAACAAAAACATAAAAGATCCACAAAAGAAGTACCACCTTGGAACGGTCAGTAAAATATTTTACCGGAGGGCTTAAACTGGTTTAATGGCGCCAACCTCACCCTTAATTCAGATGTGGATCAAGACACATAGATATTTGGTTTGCATGAAAGACCCCTAACTTATCAATGCATCATCTCCTAAAACATATAAATCAAGATATAACAAGGAGATAAAGCAAAGATAAGGACTCAACAGTAGATTAAACTGAATACCGGAGCAAAAGAAATCCAACAGGTAAACCCCGGTGGGCCCGACAAACAGCCAAAGCATCAGGCCCCTACCATCTCATCAATAGATAAGTCTTTAAGTCGGAACCATCATAGAGTCTGAAGTCTGATCCACCGGCGTGCAATTAAAGAGGAAAGCAAAGTTGCCAACCGTGATTGGGTTGACTACCAAGCATGCAGTCTGTTGCAATACATTAACGTTATAGCCAATTTTTTTATAATGGGAAATTATTTTAATGAACTGCGCTGAAAAATTATTAGAGCCAACAATCTTCTTCAACTTATACACCAAGTCACCATAGAAATCAGGTTCCGAAAGTCCTTGGCGCAAGAGAGATTTAAGTCCAACTTGGAATTTAGAAATCAAATCATAGTATCGTCTATAAAATTTTGAAAATGTTTTGTGAAGTTTATGATACCGATAGCCTTGTTTAAGAAGTTTCTGAGTTAACAATTTATTGTGAGGGTTGAAGTCAGCAACATAGCTAGATGCTCTAGCAAAACGAATGAGTTGAGAGATATAGACTCCATAGGATGTAGAACGAGGAACATCACCATCTAAAAATGGGAAATTGACAATTTCAAAATAAAAGTCGTCACGTTTATCATAAATTTTGGTAGAAACAATATCATTAGAAATTGACAAATGCAAATCTAAAAATGCGGCTTCGGTATCAGAGGCATTGGCTTTATCAAGCTGGAGCTCTGAATGGTATATTTGACTAACCATATTGTCAAAATAAACATTATTAATATTTAAGATATCGTCCAAATATCTGAAAGTAGTGTTAAACGCATCAATAACATCAGCCTGCTTATCATCAGAAAGAGACATCATAAAGTCCCTTTCATAACAAAACAGGAATAAATCTGCAACCAGGGGAGCACAATTAGTGCCCATAGGAATCCCAACTACTTGTCTATAGAGCTTGGTGCCAAATCGAATAAAAATGTTGTCCAACAAAAAGGTCAGCGCATCACATACATTTTGACACGACCATGCATGATATTTTTTAGGTTTTTCTGAAGTAAAAAATGCATTTCTGTCACTACATGCAAGGTAAGGAGAGCCTTCTCTCTGGAAGGTTCTTTCAAGTCTACTGCAATGAGCAGTGATTCTCATCAACTGGGCTCCCCTTCATGATAGAGACTTCTCTTAAAGAAAATAATTCGCTCCTTCTCTTAAAGAAAATAATTCGCTCCTGGAGGGAGAGAATTCTTTCCTTTAAGGGAAGTCCCATATGTTTAGAAAACCTTGATTTACACATTAGGGGATTACACTTGGATATTTACAATTTTATTACGCACGTTTGTAACTGCATATAATACCATTCTTAAAGCTGCATAGTCTGTAACTTTTGATCTTCTAATGTTAGAAATAAAGTTTCTATTATTCAAGAATACAGTAAAAATACTCCAAATCAAGTAAACATTTTACCATTTTCGTAAGGTTTAACAAATTGTCACTATCAAAACAACAGCATTTATGCTAAACATCAACTGTCTAGAATTATTGGAGGGACGTAAATAATTACAAACAAGAAAAAAACACCTGCTTTTATAAGATTATTCACTTGCCATGCTATTTTCAGCTGTACTGAACATATTTATTGTGAAAACATAACTTAATTCAATTTTTACAAATGATTTAAAATGAAAAGAATTTTTTTTCGAAAAATGTTTATAGTTACAGACCTAGTCTCTTAAAATGAGCATGCTTGTCAAATAATTGTATCTTATTAAAGGTTCATTGTGGTTTGGTTAAGACTAAATTGGATTTTCCACCAAAATGCGCGTGCTCAAGTAAACAATACTGTAGGCTATCGTAACGGGATGTATGTTGCAATTCGAATGCAGGGGGTGTTTAATTGATAAATAAGATAATTGGCTTTTTAATTATGCACTGATATTTAAATGATCCGCACAGTATTGTCAAAGTATTTGCTGCTTGTATACACATCATTTAGAAGCTGATAAAGGCTCAGACTAAAATTTTGGTCTCAAGTCCCATGCAATAAATACCATTATCTCATTAGATGGTCACTCCAGTTAGCAAATATCCGATCATTCTGCAATACTTTCGACCTTCATTAAGCTATCATTAGTTATTAAGATCTGTGTTTTGTCTATTTTCGAGTGGCCGTTTTACACAAGTTTTAGTGTAGATCATTTAATCTGCAGGATTCGCCAATAGTGTCGTTTAAAGGTGGTTTTTACGTATATGTGATAAGAACCACAATCTCGTACGGATCTGGAAAAGTTTGTCAGGGGGATCCTGACATCGTTTCTTTTTTATCATCAACGTATTTCACAGAAGGCCACGTATTTCACAGAAGGCCGTATGAACCTCTGTCGAGGAGCAATTGGATCCAAGAGGTTTTCATGACTCCATGTGCTGGTTCATGTATACCATAATACCAAGCATGACAAATGCCACTAGATATAACAGTTAATTGAGAAATTTTTACATTTTAGAAGGAAACCTTTAGGAATCTTTAGATTTTTGCAACTGTTCATAATTCTGTGAATCAAACAATTTTGAGTGACAGCTGCCAAGCTCATTTGCCCCTGCAGCACGCTAAGAAAATCGTACTCATTCACCAGAAGTGACACTGGTGTTGTGATTGACAGCGAGCCACAGTTTTTTGCATGACAATTTCAAAATTTAAGTGAATAGTTTTTTGTGTTGGAACGTAGCACACATAGTCTTAGTTTAAACCTATTTATCTTTAAATATATATTAAGCAATATAAATAATCTGGCCATTTCATTGGATCAGCAACTAGCATACTTTATTAGCAATCTCAAAGGTCCAGGTTGAGCGTGATATGTAAATTTACATTTAGTAGAGGACACAGGGTTCCGAAAGGTTAAAATAAGCATTTAGGTATGTCCCCTTTTTAGCAGAATTTTACTTAATTTATCCTTTAGTACATAGTAAAGGCAGTATTGCACTCAATTTAAGTCTTGCAAACATAACTGTAACAGTGTGTTTAATACGTTATCCCTCATTTCCTTAAAAACAATATACGTAATTTAGTCTATTTATGTAGCGTTGAAATGTTTAAATGAGCAAAACGTTTATGCAATCTGTAAGAACATGATATTTTCTACACATATTGATATTTTTACAAGTTGTTTAGGTCCATGATGATGTCATTTACGTTACATTTTCAACTGTACCCTTAAAATTATTGATATTTTGTTTAAAAGTTTCATTGACAAAATATTCAATTGGTGTTACAATTCATGCTGACCATTTCAAACTGCAAACAGATATGTTCTAACATTAAAACATTGTCAGTTATAAGCTGTTAATTAGATGACCATGGATAAAACTTGTCTTTTCAAATATCTTTTACTTTTCTTTCCCAAACTCCCCATCAATCGAGATACTTCCAAAACATTTTTGCCATTTTTACCAATAATTGCCGCTTTTCACCATTACATCAGCGATGTTGACATACGTTGAATACCGGCTTGCTTCTATAAGCAAAAAGGCCAATATGAAACCTTACAACTTAGCTGGACACCGACTTGATTCTGGAAAAGAAAATACCAATTAGAGATCTAATCACTGTGCTAGAATCCAGATTAACCATAGAGCCTTTTGGGTTAAGTGTGATGAAAGTATTAGATGTAGATTGGTCAGTTTCACAATGCACTCTAGCCATTATGTGCATTCCCCATTTATTAAACTTCATTTGAGGAATACGGTTGTATGACCTATACATACTGCTTGGGAGGGGGTTAATTCTACCACTATTCAGTGTGTTCATGAGCAGAGTCTTACTGCAATATGCATATTTCCATTGTTTTATTTGCTTCCATTATATCAAATATATACAAATCGTTAACTAAAACAAAACTTACTTATATATACATGAAACACTAAAAGAGTGGTTTCAGCAAGTGCAATATTACGAGGGCTGGTCAAATATGAATGCAAGTAGCTTCATAACTTTCTTCATATATATGCTACGATAAAATGACATACATGTCTGGAAAGTACTATTTGTCGCCATTAAAATGACGCCAAACATAAAGAAACACTCATTATATTTTTTCAAGTTACAGACGTTCATATAAAGGCCATTCCTGTATACTGAAGTTTTTCTGAAGCAAATTGCCATACACGTTTTGCTACATGTGCGGATATAGTGTCATATCTTTGTAAGTTTGAGATAAAATGGCACCACATTTGAGATGCATTTTTAAGGTATATTGACAAAGGTGCTTGCAGGTAAAAGTTTACATAGTCCTGTTCCAATTTCGAGTAAACAGGCACATTTGTGACAGTGAATTTATGATAACATCATTTTGAGTTATCTACTGGTGATGCAATAATGAACATCGCTGTGTCTTTTTCTTTGCATTTTGCTTAGAACATGCTTAACATGTGATAAGGAAGTTTTCAAAACGCACCATCTTTTGTTTACAGAGTTATCACATTTTTATTATTTTCCAAGCATTTTTCTGCTTCTTAATGACGTATTTAAATTAATTAAAATCTGTTTAATCTGTCTAGTCCCCAAGACCAGGAGAGTAATTCTATTGCAAATAATGCCTATTTTGGTCAAACTTAAAGTTAACGTTCAAATTTAGATTAAAACCGCAATGTTATGGCAGCAAAATTAAGTATAAGTTCTATAACCTCATCACTAAAGGCAGTTTTGACTTAATAAAAATGCTTTTCAGCGTTTAAAAAATTACCCACTATCCTTAAATGATTTGCAGCAACAACTCAGTATGAGCGATCAACATATTGTCTTTGAGTTAAAACAAGTTTAAATGTTGCTTCGTGCATTTTGTTAGAGAAAAGTTTGACCGAAAACTGAAAGGTGGTGTTTTGTTTACGATTTATTTGGAAACATAAGGAGACTTAAGTGAAAACGATTCGATGTAATTTAACAAAAACATGTTGGATTTTCGCATTTTTCACAGAATCATTATATAAGTATATAGAGATACTTCCTTAAAAATATCAAGAAATTTCACCAATTTATCGAAGAATTATAGGCTTGTCTATATTACTGGTATGTTCGAAGCATTGAGTTTGTTAGAATATTAAAGTGACCCTCATTCAAAGGGCCATAACTCAATAAGTATACTGTATTTTTCTTGATTAATTCTGGTGCCAGTTTAATGGTAACATATAATCCTTTATAGAAACGTATACCATTTTGTCGTAGTACATATGTGACGAAAGTTATGAAGCTACTTGCATTCATATTTGAACAGCCCTCGTAAAACTATAAAAGCTCCTCTTTAATTTAGTAACAATAATAAGCTATGCGATGGTTCTAACCTCAACATTCACTTGCGCTTGGAAAACATGGTGGACTGATTAGCATACACTCGTAATATAATAATGGCTGTATTTTTTATGTTATAGGTTGACTTAATTCGACCAACAGTTATCGAGGGCGTTCATATTTTTCAAGTTAAAGCTGCTCTGACAGTATACAGCGCTTTTGAGAAACTAGGCTTATCCTTTGAATTCCAAAACGACTCAGCTTTATTGAGCAGGGATGGAAAAGGGGTAAGTAGTGGACAATTGACTTATTGAGGGGGGGGGGGGGGCATGCACGATCCATGTGCCTTTTGCATTCCATTGTATACGAATTTAAAACATCATTTCAAATCTGCAACCCCTGTACACTTTACTTTCGTATTATTATAACAATTCATTATGTGTTTGATAAAGTTGCCTTATTTGGCAATACTAAAAATAGGTAAGGTACATGCATATTACCTGGTAGGTTTTCATTGACGTCGAGTATTTGGTGTGCAACAGGTATGGTAACAGAAGAAATCCCCTGTAAGAGATAAATAAAATTAATCCATTGTATTACAATTTGTAATATTATGACTCGTGCGTTGAAATTATCAGTGAATCACATAAGGAATATGGATTTTAATGACTATGTCATTTTTGTGGGACAGAGGCAAACAATTGAGCACGGCATCTGACCAGGGTCCCCACTGTTTGCTTACAGAATGTTCTCTTAAAATTGAAAAAAATGATACATATCACCCAACAACCTTTTAAACTAAAATGGACAGATCCAATTGATAATTGGTTACAATGTAATTAAAGCTGCTAAGTCTGTGACTTTTGATCTTCTATTTTTAGAAATGATGTTTCTTATTTTCATGAACACAGAAATGTAGCTAAAATTCGAGTATACATTTTACCAGCTTCATAAACAAATTATCACTATCAGAACAAAAGCATTTATGCTAAATGTATCTGTTTTGAATTGTTGGAGGGATGCTGATAATTACCAATAAGAGAAAAACACCTGGCCTTGAGGTTATAAAACTTGAGTTCATTCTCAGACTCTAAATAAGGTGCAATGATTGGCTGCTTGTGGACACGTGTCCGCAAGCAGCCAATCATTTCGCTTTATTTAGAGTCTGAGACTGTACTCAAGTTTTATAACCTTGAGGCCCGGTGTTATAAGATGATTCACTTTTCCATGCAGTGTTTATATGTAGTGAACAGTTTTATTGCGAAAGCTTAACTTAATTCTATTTTAAAATTCGATTTAAAAAGAAAATAAAAAAATCGCAAAATATTCATAATGCAGACTTAGTCACTAGAACACTGCGCATAATAGCATAATACATTTAAACAATATTGCATAAATATGCCATGATCTTTAATTGTAGAGGGTGAGTGTATTTTGTGACCATGAATAACTAAAAACCAATGTTTTATTTCAGGTATTCATCTCAATAATGCTTGCAGCATAAACCTTGAGAAGAAAGTGCTATGTTTGCATAAAATTCTGGTCTTTTTGTAAAAAACGTATCCTCCCCTTAAGTGTAAAACACATATTATAACTATATTTTAAAGTTCTATCAGTCTGGTATATGGTGACTATGGCAGTATTATCATTGCTAGCCTTGCTTCAGGTTTATTCAAACAGTCAAGATAAGTGACTTGATGGGCTCAAAAGCAAGCATTTTGTTTATTTCAGCCCTGAAAACCAACATTTTAATTGAGAACAGAAAGAGAAAAGTGTTAGACATTTCAGTACATTTACTGTAACATTTTATGTAACTGGCGCTATGCATTTATGCACTTCACTATATTTTTTCATACTTTCTTTCCTTCATTTGCGCACAATTCTGCATATCATTACCACACCTTGTCACAGCTCACTAAAAAGTAATTAGTGGCAATAAAGATAGTCACAACCTATTATTACTTCTTAAAAGTATTTTGAGTATTTTCTACGGCGTTACTTATTAATGCATAAGTAACTACTGTAATATCAGTTCATTTATGAAACAGTAGTTGCTTAGCCAATACTTGTTATTTGGTTTTGAAATGGACTATTCCTAAAGCGGTGTGTGATTATTTTTTTATTGTTTAATGAATACCGTTTTGATAAAATTTTCGTTTTCAAACGGTAAAGTTAAAACAAAGGTAGACTGTTCTTATCAAAAGAGTATTTAAAACGTCTAAATGGGGTGTCTTTTTAGTATAAATGTCGGAAGTACAACACCTGTTCTACCCATCGACGAGCTCAAGTCACTTCAGCTAGTCTAACTATATTGAAACAATACGCACGTTTTGTGTTTTTCCTAGCAATAAAATAGTTCCAATTGTATGTTTAATATCAGCAGTTTTTGTTGGTTTTATCAATTGTTCCATCACTTAAAACATTATTATTCATCGATTTATTATGATAATAAGCATTTCGAAATGTAGAAGTAGTATCATTGATTTATTATGAAAGTAAGCATTTCAAGATGTAGATATTTTGCGGACCGAGGGGCGATAAAAATTATTCAAACAGTAATGTCAATTTGACAATTTCATAATGGATTTAGACAATTATTGTATTGATCAAAATTTCGGCCCATCGTTTGTCTTTGATTGTGTATCATTTTATAATTCCTCTTATCATATGACGTCGCGTCTGGGAGTGAAATAACACCATGCAATAAAATCTGTAAACCACTAGTGGTTTATCGATTTACGGGAAACGTTATTACGTCCATAACAACGTTGCGTACATGATGACAAAATCATAACGTTTTAACGCCAGAAATGAGATTTCAAAGTATTTGTCATATGATAAATAGAATCTAACATTCGTGCTCTTGTATTATTGAATTTATTAAACTCGTTGCGAAAAAGAGATAAAATGCTCGGCAAGCCTCGCATTTTATCTCTTTTCCCCAACTCGTTTAATAAATTCAATAAAACATGAGCACTCATGTAAGATCCTCTATTTAATTTATCGCTTTTAACATGTGTATTTGGTACATGTAGGACATGCAGCAAGGACTATCTATTTACATTGGTATAGAGAGTCCCTGCATGTAGGTACTCGTTTCTCAACACTGACTGTTTTTTTTTCTTCTTGTATTTTTAAAGCTTCTGGTACTTGTAAATGTTTAAGCAACATAACAAGTTGCAGGGATTAGAGATTAATCATATTACAACACGTGACCAAACACTAAAATATGGATCGAATTTTTGATCGACCCACCTGTAGTTACGTAAAGGAAGAAGTCCAATATTTTTGTATTCATACGCAAAGAAGTTGTAAAGACAAGCATAAGTTTTCACAAAAGCTTCATTATAATCCTTCGTCTATTATTGTTCATAAGAACTTATCAACAACGCGGTTAATACTATGTTACATATGTTATAGTTTTTCTTGTTAAACTTTCCTTCTTTCGCGATCCTCCCAGGTTTCTGATAGTCACAGCTTCCAAGATTTACATAATGTCAAGAAAAATTAAATGGCTGGATGTGATATGTATAATTATTCGTTAAAATGAGCGTGAAACGATTCAGATCTGTGACTATTAATTCTCTTCTCTAGCCTGTATGCCCTGAGTCAACTATATAACTATCTTGTAGATAGTCAGGGCAATTATGGCATTATCTGTACAAGCCATCGCTTCATGGCCAGTAAACGCTTATTCCTCATGATTGTGTGTGTGAAAAAGTGCGCAATTGATATTGCCACAAGTGCGCAAATGATACTCTCGCTAATTGCAAAAAGTGTGCAATTGCAAAGTGCGCTATGTAACACTTTGTCATCGGTTTGAAGCCAGCTAAAATCATTTTAAGCAATACCTATTTTGCAGCAAATGAAATAATCTGGAAAAACGGATCTATCAGAAGTAGAGAGAACTTACAATATAAGAAAACAGCAGACTGTTTTATTGAGTCTGTACATGAGAGCTAATGGAAAGTGCAACAACTCTCACGCCCCGAGCACCAGCTTAAGAGGTATTCTGATTTCCGTCAGAACCCAATACTCCTGAAGGAAAGCTTAGAATAAGTATTGGACATGCAATACCACTGGATAACTGCATATTTTCGCCATTAGGAGTAAATTTGTGCGTATGAAATTTGTAGCTTAAATTCACGAAGCAGCCAAAATACTGTGCAAGCATATTTCTTTCAGAGTAATGCAATTTCAATTGAAGTGCCTTTATTAGATGAGCAAGTCATTTTGTTTGCCTCTGCTGTTACTGCTCGATACTTTCGAATCTACTCCATGTATCTGTCAGCAGATTCAGAAATAAATAGATGTCACATGTTTGAAATCATTGGTTGTCAGAGATCTGGTAAGTATAGGAAATGTTTCTTACTGTAAATTCGGAAATTTCTGTGGGCGTTTAATTTTCGCGAAACTTCGCATATGCGAAGTTTCGTGAAAATAAAATCCTCGCAGAATGGCGAAATCACTATGTCGTTTACTGATATAGGTAAATCATGCTCTGGTTGCGAATTTTTACCGTCACAAGTATGTCTTTAAACGCTATTCGCGAAAATAAAATTTTCCGGATTTACAGTAGTTTAATATGCAGGGATAAAACAGTGTAGGGTAGGCAAGCAGATGCTTTAAGTTCTAGATATTTTACCTGAGATGCAAATTTGCAGTTTAAATGCTCTTAATGCAATGCTTTATATAACTCTTCTCCCTAAACTGTATATTTATTTTTGAATATATTTTATGCCTGAAAGTCCTCTTACAAGTTGGCCTTGACGCTGAAAAACCTGCCTTCAGGGTTTGCGGACAACAAAGCACAGACAAGCCTGCACATCCACGCAGACAGATCAGCGCCTTTATTATTCACGTTTTGGAAAGTATCATATCTAAACTTGCAACCAGTGAAATTTCAACTTTCTAGCTAATCTCTGCTGCTAAGAAGACTGGTTTGAGTCTTGCTTTGTCGGAAACCCTGGATACAGGGCTTGTTGCATCGAGGCCCATATCATAATTTCAGCTTTGTCAGGGTAGGGGGTCCATGTCCAAAGTTTTACTGTGTTGAAATTGTACAACATTTCTTTTTGTTTTTAGTCATCAAGACTTTTTACAGAGGGGAGAGGGGAACGGTACCAGTATTGATAATAAAGCCTACACATAGTACATAAAGTAGGCCACCAGGCCACCACTGGCCTGCCAGAGAAATTAAGGGTGGGGTTGGCGCGCCCTAAAAACGGTTAAAACCCTCCAGTAAAATATTTTACTGACCGCTCCAGGGCGGTACTTCTTTTGTGATCTTTTATGTTTTTTCTGTCTTGCGTTTGCTATGCCTTTGTGCACGTCTGTTTATATGTGCCTTGTGGGCTGACCTCTTGGTTCTCTGTGGTGTCTAACTATTGTGTGCCACTTTCCCATTGGTATCCAGGGTCAGGTGTGGTACTTGATTGTATCGATTCCTGATCTTTGCACCCTTACTTACTTTGATCATACTGAATAACTTGACCTTTGCTAAAATGTGTTTGTGACCTCTGTCTATGTTTCTTTTCAACTTATTTTCATTGTTATGACATAAAGCCGGTGAGGAAGGAAGAGAGGAAATTTTATTGGAAAATTCCTTTATGCGATGACGATGCTACCAGGGAAAAATATTGCACACAACTAGCAAAAACTTTTCAGTACTTTATGTACTTAGAAAACATCCACAACACATTAATATACAATGACACCACCTACGCTGTTATTTCTGGCTAATTGACCATCCTATACTAGGGCAAGTTGCCACTCTAAGATTATTTCAATTAGAATCAATCTTTAGAGTGTCCTGCTCTAGATGTACGTCAACCAGTCAGAAATAAAAGACGTAAAGAATATGATTCACATATAACTTAAGTTCTCAGAGAAAAAAATTGGTCCCTTTAATACATCAGTCTCGTATTGACGAGAAATCTCGAGATTATACGCGTGTCGCGAACACTATAACTGTTGATATTTCACACGCCTCGCGAATACTATGTCTTCTTAGCCACACGTTGTCTACTTCAGACAATCGGCGCTGAGTTTATAATAATGTGATCGATCCTGTACTTTGGTCGTCATCAGATTCGCATAGAATTTCTTGAGCATAATGTTGATTGTCTTTCTGGACGTCAAGTTCCGTATAAGTGGTTCTTCCTATACAACGGTTCCTGATCGTATCCCCACGTTGGGATGTCAGATTCACTTATAACAATTCCAGCCAGTTGGCTCCCAACTCAGGCTATTCTACGTGGTTGGACATAAGATTGGGGCTTGATCCACGCTGTTCGTGGCCCGAGGGGGACAGCTAATAAGTGCCCTCAGGTATCAATCATTCGGCTCACCAATACTCAGCCTCCAACGTAGGAGGGGACACAAGAGACGATTCTTCAAAAAACAATCTACTTTTAGAATCTCAGAATCACTCTGTTGCGTATATAATGGAGTTGTTCGTTTGAAGTTCACAAAATAGAAATAATTTTTAGTGGTCTTACTTTTTTTAAATTACAGCCTAACCCTATTAGCGCGCGATTAGCCCTCACCCGTGGGTGTATGGCTAACGGCTCCCATGCGGTTAGGATGGATCGGCTCTTCTTAATATCCACACTCAGAATTATATAATAGAGAAGTATTTTTAGTGACTGGCCTATGTCAGCGCTAAACAATACCTCTTATGCCAAACGAACACCCATATGTAACAAAATTTCCAATACACTGTCGTAACGTCACCCTGGATGAGACGCTATGGCAGCCGAAACATCAAGATCCCGTGGCCCTTTTTCCCTTCAAGGTCACGTTATCTAGATAGTTTCCAGGTTTACAAATACTGATATCAATTCTCTCAAAATTCCAGGAAAACGTTGAACAGTGTGGTGCCGACGTAACGTTTGGACGTTTACGTCGGACATCACCCTGCCCACGCGCTAATTTCGTACATGTATAACGTATCAGTTGTAAACAACTAATTATGACCTCTCGTCAAACATATTTACATCAATATTGAGAGATTACATTCTGCTGTTTTATGTGTGTAAAACCGTACAATATTTTTTTACATTTATTTTGGTGTAACAAATATCTTTACATTTACTTTGGTGTAACAAATATTTTTACATTTATTTTGGTGTAACAAATATTTTTACATTAACTTTGGTGTAACAAATATTTTAACATTTTTCTTTGGTGTAACATACCACCTACCTAATCTCTAAACATACATGTCAGCAATCACCTTATTTATGTAAGTGTGTTGTAGTGTATGCACCTAACCCTTATTCTTATATGCGTCAGATATAACTCGAGGTGACACATACGGGTCGCTACAGAAAGTCGACTATCACTGGCAGTTAAATTGTCTTTCCAACAGCGCCTTATAAAATCACAACAACTTAAAATATAACAGCTAAAATTGTTTTTCACCTATCAGTCCCTGGTAAATCTTTCAGCATACCATTATAGTTTTATGTGCAGGCCCGACATGGCCTGTGACTACTTTTGGCCGAAATAACCCGACGAGTCCATCTGGACAGCTTTTACTATAGCCGCAAGAATGGTCCCAGCAGATTTTTAGGCATTACGCATGTGCGTAGCTTCATACGCAAGTGCGTAACAATCGCTATTTTCACCGAAAAAACGGGACGTTATTGATAACACCCGATAGAACTCGTACGCGGAATGCTGGCCGATTCAACAGACGACAAAATAGAAAATGAGTGACTTATTATTTCAATACAATGTGACATGCTAGAGACATCGCGATTCGAATGTAATAACACAAATCGCCATAGCCCTGTCATGTACAATTTCAACACAGTAAAAATATATATAACTTCACGTACCTTTTATAATAATGAATAGCGTCTCTATATCAAACCTTTCAACGGTATGTTTAAAATGTCCCCTAACAAGAATGGGAAATTCCATCCTTTATATAGTGAAAAATGCACAAGATCTCCAAGATATTCAAGAACAGAAACGAAATCGTGCAAGCGTTGATAAATATAGACACAATGAATTCCATCTCAGACAAACGGACCTTTTATCGGGACTATTAGTAGAAAAGGTACCGTATCATGGTTCGAATAGGTGACCAGGTGCATACCTAAACCTTTGCTTATTTGTGCGTATACGCAACCATCACTGATTCTGTTGTTCCATCTATTCTGCATCATAACAAAGGCCCTTCCTTTTGGGAGAAAAAGGAACGACTTTTCTTACGATACACGATGTAGAAAAGAAGGAATAATACAGAATAAATATATAATACAACATGTATAGACGTGCGACTTAAATGGCGGACTACCTGGAAAGATAGTCTGGCCCCACATTGTCTTGTCCTTGGATTGCCACAATCCTAAATCTGTATGGTTGGAGCTTTAATGCCCAACGCATAATTCTGGGATTCAATGCCTTAGCAGTCTGCATGAATGATAGGGGTTTGTGATCACATTCCAGGATAAATTCTTCCCCAAAAAGATATTTCCTGAACTTTTCAATTGCCCAAATAATTGCTAAGCATTCTTTCTCAATTACTGAATAATTTCTTTCCCGGGGTAACAACTTTTTACTAGCGTAGGCAATTGGCAATTTACCTTCCCCCTCAAATTCTTGCAGCAGTACAGCTCCGATTCCTATATCGGACGCGTCTGACCTAAGTATGAATGGTTTCCCTTCATTAAAGACAGGCAATCTCAGAATAGGGGAGGATGTAAGACGACTTTTCAACGTTTGAAAAGACCTTTCGTGGTGACTTAGCCAGTCCTTAATTCGGTTTGGGCGATCTTTCTTCGTTAGACCGGTTAAAGGTGCTGCAATCTCAGAGAAATTGGAGATGAATTTCCAATAGAACCCAGCTAAACACAAAAAACCTCGGACTTGTTTCTTAGTAATGGGCCTTTGTGCATCTTTAACAGCCTGTATCTTGTCATCTTTGGGCCTTAATGTTTGGTCTTGAATATTGTGGTCTAGGCATTCAATATTACTGTACCCTATTTTACACTTAGAGGGTTTTGCGGTAAGTTTAGCAGCTCGCAATCTATCCAACATGGCTTTTATGGATTTTAAATGTTTTTCCCAAGTTTCCATGAAAATCCACATGTCATCTACGAAACTATCGACATTTCTCAGACCTTGCAATACTATGCCTATGAGACGGCAAAAAGAGGCCCCCCGCATTAACTAAACCGAAAGGCATGGTTTTAAACTGGAATAATCCCTTAGGTGTTTCAAAGGCTGTATATGGCCTTGACCTTTTGCTGAGGCCTAATTGCCAATAACCTTTACATAAATCCATTTGCGAATAGAACCTATGCCCTGACATTCTATTAATAACTTCCTCCATATTTGGCATAGGTTCCGCATCGGATTCCGTAACCTTATTAAGCTTGCGGAAGTCAATACAGAATCTAACCGACCCATCTTTTTTTGGAACTAACACAATGGGCGAAGAGTAAGGAGAGATCGAAGGTTCGATCATGCCTAGCTCAATCATCTCATCAATTTCAGATTCCATTATCTCTCTGGTTTTATATGGTAAAGGTAATCTTTAGACCTAACAGGTTCTGCAGTTGATAATTTGATATCATGCTCCAATAATTCGGTCTTGCCTGGTATACTGGTCAGTACATCTAGGTATTTGGCCAGTAATTCTTTGACCTCTTTTCTCTGTTCGTCTGTAAGTTCATCCGAGATACTAACATCTTGATATGTTTCAATTTCCTAATTAGAAGGAAATGTACAGTCCTCAAGTGAATACTCATCACTTTTGTCGTCATCCTCTTCCCTTAACAGAGTACTCGCTTCGGCGGATAATAAGCAGTGAGATGCTTCAGTTTTCCGTTCAACATAGAGCCTCAAAATATTGGCATGATATGCATGGATGTAACCGTTTACGTTTACACGGTAGTCAACACGGTTCAACACTTCTACTATCTCGAACAGTCCCCGCCATTGTAACAATAGCTTATTGCTATCGGTGGGGAGTAATAATAGAACTTTATCTCCCACTTTGAAAGAACGAGGTTTCGCTCGTTGATCGTAATACACCTTTTGTTTTCCTTGCACTTTTTGTAAATTTTTCATTGCCAACTTGCAAGTATGCTTGAGACGTTTTCTTAAATTTATCACGTAATCATAGGTTGAGCGAACCTCTTCATCTTCCACTTCGTCTGTCCATAATTCTCTTAAAATTGCCATCTGACTGCGTACATTTCGTCCATACAATAATACCTATAACTAGATCATACAAAGTATCCTCCATGCATAGGGCTTCTGTAGTGCCATTAAAAAATGGGCACTCCACGCTAATACACGCCACTGGGTATTTCAGTTTGGACTCATTAATAAGAGTTACATCTAACTCTTTCCCTAACATTTGCTCATCGGATACTAAGTCCCTTCTAACCACTACACCCGTACAACCCGTATCTCTTAAAACTCTGACCTCCTTCCCATTTACGGTACCTACCGCCGTCTGTAATCTAGATTTTAAAAAATAGCAAGTACCCTTGCTATCCTTAAGGGGGTTTCTTTCTATAATTATCAATTGGGTCGTGCATTTTAGCATGGTACACGCTATGCACTCCCTTATCTGTACTTTGTTCTCCCTTTACTTTACAAAAGTTGACCTGATGGTCGACTTTATCATTATTATAGTTCCTATTGGAATTCCTACCGAGAGCTGACTGATTCCGACGGTAATTATTGCGGCCTCGATTCCAATTGCGACCCCTATTTTGCCATTTTCCTCCTTGATTCGGAGAATTAAATTCAGCACTTGATGCTATTTCCGTACCAGCCGACACCCTCTTGCTCTTGTTGTGCCAACAATTATGTGTTTGATGGGCTTTACCACAAATCTTACAAGAAATATTTGATTTTCGATCAACCTGATTTCCGTAATTATGCGGAACTTGACTCTTACTCTCACGATGCCCTTTTGCGATGCATCTGGGAACTCCACCCCTTACATTGGCGAACAAATCCGCCTCATGGGCTAACTCACCCAGGACTTTAAACGGCTTAGGTTTGAGATACAAATAGAGTTCATGACTGCAACAGTCAAGGAACTGGTCTCGGGCCAAAAAATCACAAACGGCCTCGTAGGTCTTTTCGACCTAAGCCAAAGCTTACCATTTATCAAGGTAGCTCGCTAGCCTACCGCTAAATTGTCTGAAAGTTTCGTCTTTCTCGGGCCTACAATCCCTAAACTTCTTACGAAAAGATCGTTCGGTGAGGTCAAAATTAGTAAGCAGAGCCTCCTTAATCTGACCATAATCCGACTGGTCATCTCTGGAAAGCCTAACGAAGACTTCTAAAGCACGCCCCTTTAATAATGCACTTAGGTATGATGCCCACATAGACGGGTCCCATTTATTTGACATGGCATAACTTTCGAACCTAGTTAAATAGCTATCCATCTTATCTGTAAGTTCGTCAAAGTATGGAGGCTCGGGACTCCTAGGATTTGAACTTTTCTCTTTGGGCCCCCAGGGATGTGAAGTGGTCTCGGCCTCAATTTTTAATTTTTACATTTCCATTTTCTTATCCTTATCCTTGCGCGCGGCCTCAATTTTCATTTTTTCCGCCTCAATCCTTAACTTTTCCAATTTCCGATCTTTCTCTTTTTGATCGGCCTCCCTTTTCTCCATTTCATATTCCCTTTGGGCCAACCTTTCCTCCCTTTCTAAATCTTGTTGCCTCTTAAGATAATCCCTTAGTTCTTGCCCTTCATATCCTAATTCCCGTGCTTATGAAATATGTTTATCCATATTAGCCTATTGTTGGGAATGGTATAAATCAACTATACTGTTGAAAATAAATAAGGGTTCGCTTTGTCCCTTTTAAATAGGTATGGGCTAACCAACGTTCGCGCTGGTAAACTAATAATTTTACTAGGGATTTTAATGACGTTACATATGAGTAAAGTAAAGTACAACGTATAAGAGATCACCACGGAAAGGTGCCTAGGATATATATCAACCTTAAATAGGCCTTCACTAAACGTATTTGACTAAAAAAACGTCATTCATTTCTCGTATTTACATCAAGAAATGTATACCCACGAGATATTAATATAAACGCGTTACAGTCAAGTCAACAGTCACTTGTCATAGCAAGACATAATAATTGACTAAAATAATCTTTCTATGGACCTCTTCTAATAATTGAAATCAGTTGAGTGGCGTCACACACTATGACGTCACTGAGGTGATTTAAATTATTAGTACCCTCAAACGATATGAAATTTTCCACATCAGTATCATTAATTAATAGGAATACAGGGCATAAGCCAATATACAATTATATGGGTCAAATAAAGGTGGACAAGTCAAATAATTAAACTCTGACAAATTTTCCTTGGGTTTTATACCCTACTGGCAATACACAGAACAAGAAAGTATGGGTCCCCTCAGAATGTTATGTGATGACTTATTTACATGTGTCGCACTTCATCACAAGGGAACACATGAAATCAGTACTGCCTGTTGACACTCACAACCTTTCTTGTGAAAAAAAAATCTACTAGTGTGCGCCCGTAGCAACGTCACAGCATAGAAATTTGCCGATAAAACCTCAAAAATCCCACTTCTGACACCATTGTTACGACATAAAGCCAGTGAGGAAGGAAGAGGGGAAATTTTATTGGAAAATTCCTTTATGCGATGACGATGCTACCAGGGAAAAATAATGCACACAACTAGCAAAAACTTTTCAGTACTTTATGTACTAAGAAAACATCCACAACACATTTATATACAATGACACCACCTACGCTGTTATTTGTGGCTAATTGACCATCCTATACTAGGGCAAGTTGCCACTCTAAGATCATTTCAATTAGAATCAATCTTAGAGTGTCCTGCTCTAGATGTACGTCAACCAGTCAGAAATAAAAGACGTAAAGAATATGATCCACATATAACTTAAGTTCTCAGAGAAAAAAAATTGGGCCCTTTAATACTTCAGTTTCGTATTGACGAGAAATCTCGAGATTATACGCGTCTCGCGAACACTATAACTGTTGATATTTCACGCGCCTCGCGAACACTATGTCTTCTTAGCCGCACGTTGTCTACTTCAGACAATCGGCGCTGAGTTTATAATAATGTGATCGATCCTGTACTTTGGTCGTCACCGGATTCGCATAGAATTTCTTGAGCGTAATGTTGATCGTCTTTCTAGACGTCAAGTTCCGTATAAGTGGTTCTTCCTATACAACGGTTCCTGATCGTATCCCCACGTTGGGATGTCAGATTAACTTATAAAAATTCCAGCTGGTTCGCTCCCAAATCAGGCTATTCTACGTGGTTGGACATAAAAATTGGGGCTTGATCCACGCTGTTCATGGCCCGAGGGGGACAGCTAATAAGTGCCCTCAGGTATCAATCATTCGGCTCACCAATACTCAGCCTCCAACATAGGAGGGGACACAAGAGACGATTCTGCAAAAAACAATCTACTTTTAGAATCTCAGAATCACTCTGTTGCGTCAATAATGGAGTTGTTCGTTTGAAGTTCACAAAATAGAAATAATTTTTAGTGGTCTTACTTTTTTAAAATTACAGCCTAACCCTATAAGCGCGCGATTAGCCCTCACCCGTGGGTGTATGGCTAACGGCTCCCATGGGGTTAGGATGGATCGGCTCTTCTAAATATCCACACTCAGAATTATATAATAGAGAAGTATTTTTAGTGACTGGCCTATGTCAGCGCTAAACAATACCTCTTATGCCAAACGAACACCCATATGTAACAAAATTTCCAATACACTGTCGTAACGTCACCCTGGATGAGACGCTATGGCAGCCGAAACATCAAGATGCCGTGGCCCTTTTTCCCTTCAAGGTCACGTTATCTAGATAGTTTCGAGGTTTACAAATACTGATACCAATTCTCTTAAAATTCCAGGAAAACGTTGAACAGTGTGGTGCCGACGTAACGTTTGGACGTTTACGTCGGACATCACCCTGCCCACGCCCTAATTTCGTCCATGTTTAACGTATCAGTTGTAAACAACTAATTATGACCTCTCGTCAAACATATTTACATCAATATTGAGAGATTACATTCTGCTGTTTTATGTGTGTAAAACCGTACAATATTTTTTTACATTTATTTTGGTGTAACAAATATTTTTACATTTACTTTGGTGTAACAAATATTTTTACATTTATTTTAGTGTAACAAATATTTTCACATTTACTTTGGTGTAACAAATATGTTTACATTTTTCTTTGGTGTAACATACCACCTACCTAATCTCTAAACATACATGTCAGCTATCACCTTATTTATGTAAGTGTGTTGTAGTGTATGCACCTAACCCTTATTCTTATATGCGTCAGATATAACTCAAGGTGACACATACAGGTCACTACAGAAAGTCGACTATCACTGGCAGTTAAATCGTCTTTCCAACAACGCCTTTTAAAATCACAACAACTTAAAATATAACAGCTAAAATTGTTTTTCACCTATCGGTCCCTGGTAAATCTTTCAGCATACCATTATAGTTTTATGTGCAGGCCGGACATGGCCTGTGGCTACTTTTGGCCGAAATAACCCGACGAGTCCATCTGGACAGCTTTCACTATAGCCGCTAGAAAGGTCCCAGCAGATTTTTAGCATTACGCATGTGCGTAGCTTCATACGCAAGTGGTTACAATGGCTATTTTCACCGAAAAAACGGGACGTTATTGATAACACCCGATAGAACTCGTACACGGAATGCTGGCCGATTCAACAGACGACAAAATAGAAAATGAGTGACTTATTATTTCAATACAATGTGACATGCTAGAGACATCGCGATTCGAATGTAATAACACAAATCGCCATAGCCCTGTCATGTACAATTTCAACACAGTAAAAATATATATAACTTCACGTACCTTTTATAATAATGAATAGCGTCTCTATATCGAACCTTTCAACGGTATGTTTAAAATGTCCCCTAACAAGAATGGGAAATTCCATCCTTTATATAGTGAAAAATGCACAAGATCTCCAAGATATTCAAGAAAAGTAACGAAATTGTGCAAGCGTTGATAAATATAGACACAATGAATTCCATCTCAGACAAACCGGCCTTTTATTGGGACTATTAGTTAGAAAAGGTACCGTATTATGGTTCGAATAGGTGACCAGGTGCATACCTAAACCTTTGCGTATTTGTGCGTATACGCAACCATCACTGATTCTGTTGTTCCATCTATTCTGCATCGTAACATTCATGTCATTTACTGTTTCATATGAATGCCATAACCATTTATTGTAAGTGTGTTTCATTGCAAATAAATCATTGTCATTGTCTAACATTTGTGCTTCCGTATTATTTAATCATCAAACCTATTGAGAAAATAATGGCAAAATCCTTGGCAAATCTCACATTTTATCTGATTTCCTTAATTTGCTTAATAAATGTCATAATACATGCGCACTCATGTAAGATCCTCCATAAAATTAGCGTTTTGCAAGTGTTAAAATTACCCACGAAGTAAACAGTTTAAGCTTTTTGTCTGCTATTGGCAAATTTTGTTGTCTGCGGATAACCTTTGCAAACAGTTTGGACCCAGATCAGGCCCAACAAGATGTTGGGCCTGATTCAAATCGAAACTGTTTGACACCCAGATGATATTTCTGATTTCTCTTTTGGATAAACTTGATTTTTAAAAAAGTCAGCAGACGACAAAAATCATAAAAATTACCCAGCATGCATTAATTCCAATTCACAGATGGTAAGAATATGCAATGCAGAAGATCTGATGAAACTGAATGGGTTGATGTGAGCAGAGATTCAGTCTATATAGACTACCTCTATGACAAACCAATGGGAAGTTTTGATAACGTAAATGAGACAGAATGTAAATCAAGATGTGAAGATATATCCGAGAAATGTGCTGTGATTCAATATACAACATCGTGTGATTGGTATGAGTACTCGTCATTATACAGCTATAGAACTTCATTGGTGGACTCAAAATACAATGGCTTTATTCGCATATGCCCTGCAGGTGACATTCTTATTATCATTTAAGCTAATAATGTCAAATGTCGTTAAGTTCTAGAATATTTACTTAGAATCATCAGTTGATTGAGTTAAAAGAAATTTACAAGTAAGTTATAATGTAAAATAGGATTTTTATTAGCATTTTCAACCAAACTTCATTACATGAAGTCGAATCTGGGAGTGGTATAACGCCATGCAATGAAAGAGATAAAACACTAGTGGTTAACAAATTAGTAACGTTACGTAAAGACATCCATTGTAACGTTGCGTAAAGATGGCAAACTCTTGCTTTTTCACTCCAAAAATAAATTTTTGAGTAATTTTAATCTCATGTAATAAATAAAATATAACATTATTGCTCCTATATTATTGAATTTATTAAACTCGTTGCAAAAAAGGTAAAAAGCTAGGCAAGTCTGGAATGTTATCTCTTTTTTCCCAACTCGTTTAATAAATTCAGTAAAACATGAGCACTTATGTAAGATTCTCTATATAAAATACAATTGTTATTAACACTTCCTACCAAAATACCTGTTTTGGATCATGGCCCATTAACCCTTAAAGCGCCAATCACGACTGCAGCAGACGACAAATCTTGCGACATCTTTCCCAATTTTCGACAAAAATAAGGTATGATATTAAATGAGAATCGTCTGCCAGCGGACGATTCTCATGAAATATCATGCCTTATTGGTTATTTTTGAAAAAGCGGCTAAATTTGATATTGTCGTCTGCTGCAAATTGTAGGTGGCGCTTTAAGGGTTAATGGGTTGAAGACTGGCAAAATATATTAACAATCTGCCATTTACAATGTATTTATAGGACTGCTATGGTACGAAAACCAATGTAGTTGCATTGCTGTGCCAATCGAATTGTGCATTGGGAATACCCACTACAGTGCAAGATTTATATTGTTACTTGCAAATTGTATTAACGAAACACTACTAAGCTCTATCATTATAATCATGTTTCTCCCATTAATGAAATAAAAAAAAAACACTTCCCAATACTGGTTGATATGCAGTCTGTGATTGTGGCATTTCCTGGTCATATTCACTTACTTTTCCCTAAAATATATACCTGTTAATATATCTACACAAATTGTATTGTTTAAATCTATATGGCTTTCACTGCATTATGGTATAACTTATATATATATTAACGTAATGGTTATTGTTATATGACTGGAGAGAATCCTGTCTCCTGATTGGCCCAATTTGTCTTCATAAATCTCTATGTCTACCTGGAAACTGGTCTAAACCGTTTCAGAAGTTAATATTGCATGAAAACCAGCTCGAACTAGTTTCCAGAAGTTAATATTTTTGACACTTCTGCAATATTACCCTCTAGAGAGCTAAAAATAGCATGATGAGTGTGAAACTAGCATGTGCTGCATGAAATTGACATGATTTGCTGTTTCAACTCCCAACAGGTAAATTAAAGGCTTTCATGAATTTTTACAACAGTTTTGTTTTGTTTTGTTTGCTTATTTATCTTTTTTTAAATAAACAAACTGTAAAAACAATTTTATGATAACATCTTATATTCCCCATTAAGAGAATTAATATACATTTGAAAATGCAAAATACTGAACTACAATATTTTCATAAAAGTTGCTAAAACTTGTGAGAAAGTCCTTAGATGTCTTAGATGTCTTTAACAGCAAAAGTGAAAGTAGAAAATTTTCATTCTTAGTTGGAAAGTCACATAACAAAACATTTATTGACTTCAATTTCGGTAGACACAAGGATTTATCTACCCTTAAAAGTGATATTCACCTCGGCCTGGCGGCCTCGGTGAATTATCACTTTTTCAGGTAGATAAATCCTGATGTCTACCTCATTGAAGTCAATAATTGTATATTATTTACCAGTATTAATTTGGCCCTTTAGTGTTTTATATAGAAACATATAAAACACAATTGAATGTTATTTGTATATAAAATAAACGCATGCACAAAATAAACATTACTTGTCATATGCACTCGGAAAAGGCTCAGTTGTATTACTTGACTTCTCGCTTACTGTAAAGGCGGCGCCTCATGAATGCGTAATTAGGACTGGTCAACCTTAGACATTGGTGAAAGCTGAAAATGAGGCGTGTTTTTATTCAAAAGTAACTATATCATCTTGCACCATTACCTCAATATAGACGCAAAATACAATATTTACTCCTTAAAACGCCAGCAAAATAACTGCATCTGAAAATGTCTATGTAACATAGGCAAAGAGGCAAACATTGTGGACCCAGATCAGACTGCTCCTACAGTAGCAGTCTGATCTGGGTCTACACTGTTTATCTATGAGGCTTCAAATATTTTAGTGGACGACAAAAACATACAGTTTGTGATTATGCGCTTTAAGGGTTAATAAATGTGAGTTAAGTGTGTATACGGTTAGGAGTTTCATGAAATGCACGCACGTTTGCTGGCACAAAAAGCTTATTAACTCTACCAAATTATAAATAAAACCTGATTTCCCTTACTTAGCACGCCAGATGGAATAACCACGCCCAGATATGAATATTAAAGTTGCCGCCTTTACAGTAAGCGAAACGTCAAGTAATACCTGTCCACAAGTTCTCCTTGTCAGTAATACCATGGTGCGAGAGGAAGCATGGATGTATGTGTGTGAGATTATGTTTTGTGCTCGTGAGTTAAGTTATTCATTATCAGTTATATAATTGAGCCGTGACATGTGGTTTCCAACAATGTGGCATTTTGACATGTGTAGACTCAGATGATCCTGTACAGCCTCCTTTGAAGCTTTAACTCCGCTGTTCAGTCAGTAGCTTAACATTTTACCATTGAAAGTATTTGTGGTTATGTTTTGTGAAAGGACTATCTAATGTTGTCATAACCTGTGTCCGATACCTTTGTGTTTATGCAATAAAATGTGTTTAATCTAAACAAAAAATAAGCTCAGTCTGGTCATGTATCCAGTCTGATCAGAGATTTTGCAAATCCCATGATGAAACCATGAGTAATTGCCTAATCATTTTAATACTGATCCAATTCTTACTTGTTGATTAACATCTATGTCTTAACTTGGCAAATAATTTATTTTATTTGTTTCTCTTTTTAAATATCGCTTTCCATAGCAAGCAATAGAGGTGGTAGCATTATGGGGTATCTATTAGGAAAGTTGGACTGGGATGATATAACGACGATCGTGTACCAGCCAGGTATAATTGCCAGCCATGGATTCCCATTCCATTACAGCAGTGGAGAGACATGGCTTTGGGAGGTTTTCCTCGACAATAACTATGTCAACCTTGTAATGTATAACATATCATTTAATAGGAATAAGGTAAGGAAGTATTGTTGACTCATTATATGAGATTTTGAGAATATATTGGTATTACTTCTGTCGTGCTTGCCAAGAGAGACAGTGGCGTCATGTTTGTTTACATAGTTATGGGGCCTATAGTCGATAGATCACTTGTGTATTAATCCTATCCACAGGATAGGATTAATACACACGTGATTTATTGATTCGCGTTAACTCAAGTGGAGTGTAAAAGTTAAAATTTTACCTAAATATTGTAAAGAAAATATTATGTCACTGTCACTCTTGGTTGGCACGACAGTAATTGTCCGGGTTACTCACCTTCTTGTACATATTCCCAAAATAGTAAGTGAGTATGATCAGGAAATACCACAATCACAAACTGCAGACAACCCCATGGCACCGCGAGGAAGAGCCGCTCAACCATCACGAGAAGTTTGTCAATATTGCTAAAACTGCCTAGGTCACTAGTAATTCACATGCGCAGCCAACATCGCTGTAAAACGCTGTTTGTCATGTTGGCTCTGGGTGTGTACTACAAGTCATCCGTAGTCACTAGTAGTTTACACTCACAGCCAACAAGACCAACACTGTATCCTACTAGCAATCTATGGGATTTAGTAGTTCACACTCACAACCATCATGATCAACACTTGGTGCTGCTCTTTGTACTGCTAGTCATCTATGGTCACAAGTAGCTCACACTCACAGCCAACATGACCAAAACTATGTACACTTAGTCCTATTTGATCACTAGTAGTTTACTCTCACAGCCGATACAACCAACACTGTGTAATTCTAGTCCTCTTTGGTCACTGGTAGTTCACACTCACAGCCAACGTACAACTAGTCCTATTTGGTCACTAGTAGTACACACTCAAAGCCAGCATGACCTACACTGTGTACTGCTAGTTCTCTGAGCACTAGTAGACTAATATTAATTCACACGTACAACCAACATGACCAACAGTTTTTACTTCTAGTCTTCTTTGGTCAGTAGTAGTTTAAACTTACAGCCAACATGACCAACACTGTGTACTACTAGTCCTCTTTGGTCGCAAGTAGTTCACACTTATAGCCAACACGCCCAACACTGTGTACTACTAGTCCTCTTTGGTCACTAGTAGTTCACACTCACAGCCAAGTGACAAACAGTTTGAATCCAGATTGTGTCTGACAATATGTTGGCCTGATCTGGATGATCACACTTACAACCAACATGACCAATAGTTTGTACCTCTAGTCTTCTTTGGTCACTAGTAGTACCCACTCACAGCCAACAGGACCAACACTGTGTACTACTAGTACTCTGGGCACTAGTAGACTAATAGTAGCTCACACGTACAGCCAAAATGACCAAAAAACTTTGTACTTTTAGTCCTCTTTGGTCACAAGCAGTCCACACTTACAGCCAACACGACCAACACTATGTAGTACTAGGCCTCTTTGGTCACTAGTATTTCACACTCACAGCCAAGTGACAAACAGTTTGGATCAAGATCGGGTCTGACGTTCTGTTGGCCCGATCTGGATGATCCAAACTGTCTACAAAGATCAGCATCAGACAACAAGACCCAACGCTGGCAGTCAAAGAGTTAACAATCTCACACCAATCTATCTGTTGTATCTTATACACACTGGTAAATGTATACGTCGATTTGGTGGTATTTACGCGTATTGCCGGTACCTCATAGACCGGAAGTGGTAGATATTGGCGTTAATACTATATAGACAAACATGCCATATGCCAAGAGGACTATAGAATTAGATCATTTTTAAGTATTCAGTATGTGCATTGCGATTTATGTAAGCATTTAGGAATATATTTGAGTACCGATCCCTAAATGCTTACATAAATCGCCATCTGCATGTCGAATACTTAAAAATGATCTAATTCTATATTCTTTTGGGCAAATGGCATGTATTTCAACAGAGTATTAACGCCAATATCTACCACTTCCGGTCTTTAAGGTGCCGGCAATACGCGTAAATACCACCAAATAGACGTATACATTTACCAGTATGTATACCAGCACAAATTAGTTTTATCTCTCGATGTGGCATGCATGCAAAAAGTTAATGATTATTAGACCATATGAGTTTGAGCAAACCAATACAGTTATACCATTTTTCTACTAGAAGGTAGATAATCCAATTCTTAAATTACCTTCAAAGCGAGCTCTAAAGTTTTAATAGTATAGACATAGTAAAACACACCAAATATCACATTCACAGCTACGTGTAAGTCAGTACTTTTTTAATAAATAATACAATAAAAGCAAGTGAGTGTGACCAGAAACTATAACAATTACAGACCACAGAATAACCCACTGCACCATGAGGAAGACACAGGACAATATCAGCCAAAAGCGAGTAGATAATCATAGTAAAGCAACAAACACTCTCTTCCTCTGCGAGAAGAATGCAAAACCACTAAGGACACTAAGTACTGCATTACAAAGTAAGTAAGGGTGCAAAGATCAGGAATCGATACAATCAAGTACCACACCTGACCCAGGATACCAATGGAAAAGTAACAAACTCACAGTAAAACACCACAAACGAGAGCTAAGAGGTCAGCACTTTCCCAGCAGGTGACCACAGGGCACATATAAACAGTCGCGTACAAGGGCATAGCAAACACAAGACAGAAAAAAAAACATAAAAGATTTACAAAATAAGTACCGTCTTGGAACGGTCAGTAAAATATTTTACTGGAGGATTTAAACCGGTTTAACAAACCAAGACCTAACACACACCCCTCCACAAAAAAATTGGAGTCACAACAAACAATTAATCAACTTTAACCAAAGTTGTGTAACAAATATCAAGTTAATTGGCTTGAACTTTTAAACTCATGATCTCTTTATTTAAAACTCATCTAGAATAATTTACGTTATGGTGACCCATCCTTGTCTGCAGCAAGTAAAATGAATGTATTTGACCATGTACACACGTATATATTTAAGTCGGGACACTTTTGATACGATACTGATATATTTGATCCCAAAATGCTAAACACACATCCAAATGATCCTGATTTCTTTAATTTATTATATTTAGTCTATTTTCAATCAATCTATTACTATTTTCTTATCGGTTAGTTTTTAATTATTCTTTTATTTTTTAAACAAACATTTTGATGATAAAATGATCAAGATTGGTTTATATACAAGGAAGTTATGAGCATCCTTATGCTATTTGGAATAAAGATTCCATTTTATGTTTATGCAAGCACCTTAACATTTCAAACACATTTTCTTAGAACATTTCAACCATATGGTATATTTTGATCCAATATTGCATTTTCGACCAATGTATTATCCATTCAGGAATGTATTTGATATCTGAATTAGCAACCAATAATGTTGGTACTTATTACTCTGGCGAGCAGCGAAGGCCCAGTAAAGTTTGCGCATACAGGCGGTTTCGCCAGATACTTCTCTTCTTTGAAACACAAAGTAAGGATGTAGTGAAATGCTCAGACCAATAATAAGATATCTAGGTCTGCTGAATACGTCAACACGTGTGTTTCCTGGTGCTTGCTACTTTATTAAGGAAACGTAATGATTTTTTTTAAATGGCGGCACAATTGGACAAACAGTTTTCAAGCCAATGAGCGGCATTTTATGAAATTACAAAAAATATTTACTCGTGACACGTGATTTCCAACAATGAGGCACTTTGACATCAATAGACTCAGACGAGCCTGTGCAGCCTTCTTTTAAGCTTAGAAAATCCAAATGATGTTTGGTTGGTAGCTTAAGAGTGATAGAATATTCAAACGACTAGCAAAGGCTCTGATCAGACTGTGCATATGCGCAGGCTGGTCTGAGCCTTTGCTGGTCACACAGACCACATTAATGGAAAGCTCGTGTCACTGCTCATATGTAATTCCTCAGTGGTTTACTGGTTTCAAAACATGGTCTTATAACACTCCAAGAGGTGATATCAATATACAGTTATTGACTTCAATTTTGGTAGACATGAGGATTTATCTACATGAAACAGTGATATTAACCAAGGCCCAAGGCTGAGGAGAATATCACTTTTAAGGGTTGTTAAATCCTTATGTCTACCGAAATTGAAGTCAATAACTGTTTTACTGTGAATGAAAATTTACTACTTTCACAATTAGATTTGTAATGTTTAGGTCATGTCCAACTATCGATATTTCTAACGAGGTTCAGCATCTGTTTTTAGAATATTTTAAAGTAGCTTTTTGTATTTTGAAATTTATATAAAGCATGTGAATGCAAAATATAAATCATAAAACACCTTTTTTAAACTTTGTCTATTAAAACAAAGAAAAACAAAACCACATTGTTCTTAAAATTCATTACAAGGATTTTTACCTGTTAGGAGATGAAACCTGCAATCATGTCAATTTCATGCAGCCCACGCTTATACCATGCTCATGCTATATTTAGCTCTCTAGAGGGTTACATTGGAAAAGTGTCAAAATATTAACCTCTGGAAACTAGTTTGAGCTGGTTTTCATCCTTTATCAACATGTAGGCCAGTTGAGACCAGTTTTTCAGGCGGACATAGATATTTATGAAGACAAATTGGGTCAATAAGGGGTCAGGATTCTCTTTGGTCATGTGACAAATACAAACATTACATTCTCCTTTAATTTGGTTTCAGCTCTTTGAAAACAGTTTGGAGTCAGCATCTAGGTTTACGGATAGAACAGACAGGTTATACATAGTTAATGCCGCCTTTGATCTCAATATAATCTACTCAGATGATACATTGGACAGTATAGGCAATATCTTTGCCACTTTAGACATCAGGAACAAGGACAAAGTCCCCCATTTTAAGACAAATCTCAAGAAACTGACACTTATTTGGCGAACGGTTGTACTAGAGGTTCCTAGGGACGAACTAGCAAGAGGATTTAGATTACTAGCCTATGGCTCAGGTACGAGGTGATGCTCCATTAAACATGTATATATGTGATTCGTCTTTTTTAGGTTCTGACACTCAGAGTTTGTGGTTGAATTGAAAAAAAAAGTTTTTAATATACTGAATGATGTGACACCAAGATTTGATTAAATCTATAAATCTAAATATTTACCTTTGAATATATTAGTGAATAAATTCAGATTTTATTTAAGGTTTGAAAAAAATATACTACATAAGCACCCTAAAGCAAGAACTTGCTAAAACCTATGAGTTCCATATGACCGCTGAGATTGGTGTGTTTGTTGATGAGGATCATAGCAAATTTCGTTCGTTATACTGATTACCTCAACTTAATTTTATAAAATACCCTTAACCTATATTGCTAATTCTAATTCATGTACCACTACTGAGTTGTCTATAATTCTGGCCTCTTGCCTCACAGATAAACAAAACAACTTAATGTGAAATTATAGATATTTACTGATCAATCAGTTTTAACATACATTTTGGGCGCCCAAAATACACTTCTTTTGAGTACCAACAACGTACGTTTTGGTTGAGAAATAAGAACCATAATTGATTTTACACCTTATCTAAGGGCCTGATTACCGAAAGAAAGTATTATCACATGACGTCGCGTCTGTGTGTAATATAACGCCATACAATAAAATCGATAATCCACTATCGGTTTACAAATTTCATAATAGCGTTACAGAATGACATCGATTATAACGTTGCGTAAAATATGCCTAAATCTTGACGTTATAACGCCAAGAATGCGATTTTTAAATAATATTAATTTCATGTGATAAATAGAATCTAACATTAGTGCCTCTGTATTATTGAATTTATTAAACTCGTTGCAAAAACAAAGCGACAAAATACTCGGCAATCCTCGCATTTTCTCTCATTTCCTCAATTCTTTTAAATAAATTTAATGAAATCCTCTATTAAGTTCATTGGAAGATGTTAAAAGTAAGAAGTAAGAGATTAGAAATGTTCCTGGATCTTATTTGACTGGGTCCAATAAGTAAAACCTGACTTATTGAGGGGTCTAAACCTTTATACCACCTTTACCAACTTAAGCATGAAATAGCTCGTAATGTGCAAGGTCTACACTGATGTGGGTGGTATAAAATAGTTGTACCATGTTTGTCCACCTGTACGTAAGATAATCCACTCGCTAAAGCTCTTGGATTATCTCAACGTACAGGCGGACAACCCATGGTATAACTATTACTTGTCAAGAATCTATATTTTCAGATATGCCTACGTGTGTTTCATTAGACAATTGCTTTTGGAATACAGCCTTGATTACTTCTAGGTCAATAAGTGGAGAGTTTTTCTCATCAACTGATGAATGGTGGCATATTCTGGCGGATCCAAACAGATACATAAACCTTTTCTTCGAACATTTTGACATCGAATGTGATGCCCAAACGTTACTAGAAATAAGTGTGAATAAAGAAACCACTAATAGTTATTGCAATACCAATAAACCGATTGAAGGTATTAAGTCAATGAATAGAGAACTAACAATTACCTTTAAATATGTAAAGGAACTCAACCGACCAACAGAAGGCTTTGCTGGTGCTTATGAGGAGCAATCAAGAAGTATTTCTGTGGAATCAATCGAGATGGAAGAAGCAGCTGGTAAGTCTTCACACCGGATAGGCAGCAATCTCCATAAACGCTCTTAACAACAGACTAATGCGGATCTAAAATTGCTAGAAACAGTGTTTTTTATTGTCATGTGTTGCCTTACTTGCAACAAATGGCAATCAAAATCTATGTTTCTAACGATTTTTGATATACGTTTGTCAATAGTATTAACGGCTTTGATTGCCGCCTATCGGGTGTGGTCTTTGAAACTTATAAAATAGAGGATCCTACATGAGTTTTTTTATTAAATTCATTGAACAAGTTGAAAAAAAATGACTTTTATCACTTTTTCGCAACGAATTTAATATATTTTATAATACACAATCACGAATGTTCGATTCCATTTATCATATGACCATACATTTAGTTTGAGAACGTTTTTTTTTGAGTAAAAACGCAAAGATTTGATCATATTAGCGACGTTATTACGGCCGTCAATACATGACGTTACCAAAATATGTAAACCGTTAGTGGTTTATTAATTTTAATGCATGGCGATATGTCACTCCCAGATGTGACACCATATGATAAACACCATTAGGCTAAAAATACCATTGGCCCAAACAGCCATATGCGTGCCTACCCAATCTGGCTAATTGGCCATCTGAAATAATTTATATAAAAATTAAAAAAATATATAATATGGCTAGGAAATGTTGCAATTACAGATAGCAGACTACCCATTAAACCAATTGCAACAATAGTGGGAAAGCCACGCATTATATCTCTTTTCATCAACTAGTTTAATGAATAAAGTTCATATAGGATTACATTATCTTATTTCCTCAATATAAACATTAACAGAAATATAACACATGTTTGTGCACTGAAAGAAGGCAATCAGAAACATACAAGAGCCAAATAAGAAACAAAATTTTACAAGATCAATTGTATCTCAACAACCACATTCTCCCATTTAGTTTGGAACAATCCTACTTTTGAGAGTTCACTATATGTTTATGGGTCATTGGTTAGACTATTTGAACGGCTGCATAGTTCTGTCCCTGAAGTTAGTTTGTGCCCCAGAATAACTTTTGCAGAACTTGATAAAATACTGTGCCTATTCATACTTCATTCACTTGCAAAAGTACCCATTTCAACATTTCCTCTCAACAATAGATTATTATATTTTGGTGAGTTTCGATTATATCTCCAATAGCGGCAAATTTAAATTACCGCCAATTTTAATGGTTTTACAGTATATTCAAAATGTTACCTTGTTAGCAATATTGTCAGTTTCATGGTTGACTATTATGGTTGATGGCTTTGCTGATCGGTCAACAAAACATAATTTGCGACCATAAACACTGTCCATGATTATACCTTGCCAAATTGCCATTCTAAATATGGATATCAAATGATTCATTTACATCAATGTGTTGTCCCAAAACTATGCTTTTATTATTTCAGAATATCTGCGAGGCAATAGTTCCACCTTAGAAACCATAAAAGGTAAGAAATAACACAACATACACAGAACAGAAGCAATTTAGATTATGTACATTACAATAACTTAGAATTTGCTATAGACTAGTCTGCAGTGAGTCACAATTATAAGGGCGATTCGATAAGTAATGAGACTCATTTGTTAAAGCTGCATAGTCTGTAACTTTCGATCTTTTCATTTTAGAAATAATGTTTCTGTTTTTCAAAAACACAGTAAAAATACTAAAATTGAGGTATACATTTTACCTTTTTAGTAATTATTAACTAATTATTATTGCCAAAACAACAGCATTTATGTTAAAAATTAACTGTCTAGAATTATTGGAGGGACGTAAATAATTACAAACAAGAGAAAAACACCTTTTTTAAGATAATTCACTTTTCCATGCAGTTTTCAGTTGTAGAAATTAGATTTATTGTGACAACATAACTTAATTCTACTTTTACAAATGATTTCAAAAAATGTTCATAGTTACAGACTATGCAGCTTTAATATCAAAACAAATTCTTAGTTTAACATACATTTAGTTTTTCAGCCTACTGTTTAAAAAAGAAAAAGTTTATAAACTTTGTTTAAGATGTTTTATTTAATTAAAAGCTTTTTTTCTATGTCATTGTATTTGGAGATTTATGTTTACATACATATTTTATTGCACCACTGTCCGATCAAAGAACTTTTTCTAGTTGAATATGGAAACTTCTTTAGTTTCCATATGAATAAAATGACTCAATGGTGTAAATTATCTCATCATTAACCATAGCAAACATTCTTTTGCTGACGCAAAAATTAAAATACTGTTCCAGTCTCTTACAAACATCTTTTAAAAACATCATATGTTGTCATTTTTTTCAAATCTGCCTTTTTGGTCAAAATTTCAATTTATTTGTACATTTTTTAAATCTATGGGTGGAGTAAATTAGAGCACAGAAGATGTATAAAAGCTCATTTTCAAAATCAAACCTATACTTGCAAACTCTTAATTCAAAGTGACACAATCTTTAGGGGATGAGATGGGTTACCATTCTATCCCAAGCCACAAAAAATGATTGAAGAAACATTGAGAATAAAAAATGATGGTTTTTCAAAAGTTTTTTTGTGGTTGCTAAGACAGGATTAGGCATAGTTTTCCACCAGTTACCATAGCAACAATGATGTTTTTGTTTTCAACACCAAATTTTAATATACCATATACAATTTTCTTTGTAACAGTTCAATTTCTATAATATATAAAATATGTTTCATTTCAGAAAAACTATATACATTTTCAAGGTTTTTCATATGTTGCATAAGTGGGTGCGGTAACAAGTACCTAAATTTAAATTCAAGACTGGATAGAATTCCTGTTTTTACCCTTTTTATGTTTACGATAGTAAGTTTGCAATAATTTAGTCTATATATGACATCTAAAAGTAATGTTAAGTAATAAATATACCATTTTTGGGGTAATTTTCTAGTTGAATATGGAAACTTTTTTAGTTTCCATATGAATAAAATGATCCAAATGCCATGGCAACCATGCTTTTATTGAGGTTTAACTAAGAATGAGAGAGAACAAAATGTCACACACCCATTTGCTCCTCAAACCAATGACATAACATTAATGAAATAGGTTTTTATATCAAGTTAAGCATGATACCCGAGTTATTTGGTCATTTTTAAGGTAACATTATTTTAGATAGTTACCATAGCAACCAGAATGTTAGATACACCAAAATTAAAAAAAAATCCTGGAAAATTTATTCATATCAATTAGAACTTCCTGTTGTCATTAAATGTGTTTGAAATTTCCAGTTTTAAGCAAAATAGCATTAAATTTTACATTTAACATTAGTGGGTGGGGTACTTTGATCCCTAATATTATATCATTTTGGGCATTAAACCACAATTTAAAGTATTATTTAGAATTGCTATGTGATGGTTTTGTGAAACGGCACTTTTTTGTGACAGATTATCACTACTTAGATAAAATGCAAAAGATAACAATCATTTTGTTCATCTAAAGACATCATATTTTTTCTTTGACAGTAATAGACTTCAAATTAAATTTATTTCAAAATAAATAATAACCCATTCCCAATTTTTTCAATATGGTGAAATACAGGTATCAGTTAACTAATTGAGAGAAAAAAACAAAAAAATAATGTAGAAATTTTTAGAAAAATGATATTGAAAATTGCCAATTTTTAGTGCATTGAAAAATGCATAATAGCATTAAAAATCCATCATAGCACGTGATACCATGGAAACAGAAAAGTAACAAAATCAGTACAAGGGTAAAGTACTAAGTCATATTTATTGTATGAAAGCACAAACACAAACATTTGCAACATTGCCTCTTTGGTAGGGCAGTCCAAAGTATTGTAATTTTAGCTCAAAATATTGCTGGAAAGTGCTACAAATAGAAAATCGTGGTTGCTATGGAAACGGAAGTGAAAAATTGAAAAAAATATGCATTTTTGTTCATCTCTCAACAGAAGTTAAAAATGGGCAAAATTTCAAGAGAATCTATTTTTTCTATTTCCAACTGATTTTGACGCTCAGTCAGGCAGATATTGCTGTTAAAATGTAATCAGATACCTTCTCCTGCCAAGTAAAACCAGCAGCGCCACACACATAAACACCAGCTTTGATAAGAGTGCCGATATAGTATTATCTGAGTTCATGTAGGCTCAGCAAGTAAAGTTGCCATGTTGAACCCAGATTATTTTGAAAGCTATGTAGATCCAGATCAGCTGGCTTCTAAAAAAGCCACCCTGATCAGGATCCAAACTGATTTTCACTATGGCTGAAAATACATGCTAATAAATGGAGTGTTGCAGTTTAACCCTTAAAGCACCAAGAAAAAATGTCATCTGCTGCAAATAATTGCCCAGCATTACTGACGAATTAAGTATAGAAGTAAACAGCGTGCACCCAGAACAGACTCTGGCTCCACACTGTTTGCCATAGAGGCTTCTTAAACATTTCAGCAGACGAGAACACAGACGACTTTTGTTGCGATTGGCACTTGGGAAGGGGATAATGACAACGGTCCCCGCATGGTGCGTTTCTGCGCATGCGTCATTTGTTTTTAAAATAGACAGCCAAAAAACCCAATGTCTATTAATAGCGCTTAACAAGATGCAGCTTTTAAAAAAGATAATACTTTATGTAGAGTTCATATTTTAAGATGCCTGAAATGAGGATGGAGGCTTAATGTAAATAATCGCACATCATTTCCCATGCGCGGATCTAGAAAGTTTTTTCAGAGGGGGTCCAACTTTGACTACGTATTTCTTTTGTTGATGATGGGAGAGATGATCCAAATACCAATATAAGCGGGCCATCATCGGCCCGAGAGCGGAACGCCATTTAAATGGCGTTTCGCTGGCGGGCCGTTGGTGGCCCAACATTGAAAGTTTGCTTGGTAGCTGTGTGATTTTACAGGGGATCCGGACCAGTATAGTACAGAAACCCTATATTTTTGTGATTTTTCAGGGGGGGTCCGGACCCCCTGCCCCCCCCCCCCCTCTGGATCCGCACATGTTTCCTACAATGTGCCCCCGACCTCAATCCTCCATTTAGACTCAGATCAGCCTGTGCGTATGTGCAGTTGTAAACGTATCAGCATATTTGCTTTTTCCTTTATGAAGATGACATTCACAAGCGCTAATTTCTTTAACTATGATCAGACGTGGCTATCGCCTGCACATATATCATATAAGGCTAGCATGGAAACATAACTTATTCCTGTAATAGAATGAAAGCAAATGGACGGGCATGTTTCTCCTTTAATAAACGTACAACTATGTTCTGAAGTCGTTGTGAGGAGACGGTCAGGACTTGAAGAGCGTATTTCTAAATCAGATATTGGTATTACCATATTCTAACTACGATCACAGCTGGCTGATCATGCTCCTCATCAGGTAGATGTATAAACATTATCTTACCGATATAATGAGACGACCATATTCCTTATGAAATAGGGGTATAACCATGCTCCGAACATGGTCATGAGATGATCATAATGGACGGAGCATGTTTCTAACCTGATTGAGGTATAACCATGCTCTGACCGTCGTCACGAAAAGATCACAACTGACGGTGCATGTTTCTTACCTGCTCTGTCCATTGTCATGAGACGATGACAACTGTCGGAGCAAGTTTCATACATAAATGATAAATAACCATGCTCTGACCGTTGTCATGTCACGATGACAACTAACGGAGCATGTTTCATACCTTAGGGATGAATAACCATGCTCTGACCGTTGTCATGAGACAATGACAACTGACGGAGCATGTTTCATACCTTAGGGATGAATAACCATGCTCTGACCGTTGTCATGAGGCGATAACAACTGACGGAGCATGTTTCATACCTAAGGGATGAATAACCATGCTCTGACCGTTGTCATGAAGCGATGACAACTGACCGAGCATGTTTCATACCTTAGGGATGAATAACCATGCTCTGACCGTTGTCATGAGACGATGACAACTGACGAGGCATGTTTCATACCTTAGAGATGAATAACCATGCTCTGACCGTTGTCATGTCACGATGACAACTGTCGGAGCATGTTTCATACATTAGAGATGAATAACCATGCTCTGACCGTTGTCATGAGACGATGACAACTGTCGGAGCATGTTTCATATCTTAGAGATGAATAACCATGCTCTGACCGTTGTCATGTCACGATGACAACTGTCGGAGCATGTTTCATTACTTAGGGATAAATAACCATGCTCTGACCGTTGTCATGTCACGATGACAACGAACGGAGCATGTTTCATATCTTAGAGATGAATAACTATGCTCTGACCGTTGTCATGTCACGATGACAACTGTCGGAGCATGTTTCATACCTTAGAGTAAATAACCATGCTCTGACCGTTGTCATGTCAGGATGACAACTGTCTGAGCATGTTTCATACCTTAGAGATGAACAACCATGCTCTGACCGTTGTCATGAGGCGATGACAACTGACGGAGCATGTTTCATACCTTAGAGATGAATAACCATGCTCTGACCGTTGTCATGAGACGATGACAACTGACGAGGCATGTTTCATACCTTAGAGATGAATAACCATGCTCTGACCGTTGTCATGAGGCGATGACAACTGACGGAGCATGTTTCATACCTTAGAGATGAAAACCCATGCTCTGACCGTTGTCAAGTCACGATGACAACTGTCGGAGCATTTTCATATCTTAGAGATGAATAACCATGCTCTGCCCGTTGTCATGAGGCGATGACAACTAACGGAGCATGTTTCATACCTTAGGGATATAATACCATGCTCTGACCGTTGTCATGAGACGATAACAACTGAGGAAGCATGGTTCATACCTTAGGGATATGTTACCTTGTTCTGACCGTTGTCACTAGACATTAACAACTGACGGAGCATGGTTCATACCTTAGGGATATATTAGCATGCTCTGACCGTTGTCACTAGACGATAACAACTGACGGAGCATGGTTCATACCTTAGGGATATATTACAATGCTCTGACCGTTGTCACTAAATGATAACAACTGACAGAGCATGGTTCATATCTTAGGGATATATTACCATGCTCTGACCGTTGTCACTAGACGATAACAACTGACGGAGCATGGTTCATACCTTAGGGATATATTACCATGCTCTGACCGTTGTCACTAGACGATAACAACTGACGGAGCATGGATAATACCTCAGGGATATATTACCATGCTCTGACCGTTGTCACAAGATGATAACAACTGACGGAGCATGGTTCATACCTTAGGGATATATTACCATGCTCTGACCGTTGTCATGAGACGATAACAACTGACGGAGCATGGTTCATACCTTAGCGATATATTACCATGCTCTGACAGTTGTCACTAGACAATAACAACTGACGGAGCATGGTTCATATCTTAGGGATATATTAGCATGCTCTGACCGTTGTCATGAGACGATGACAACTGTCGGAGCATGTTTCATACCTTAGGGATATATTACCATGCTCTGACCGTTGTCACTAGACAATAACAACTGACAGAGCATGGTTCATATCTTAGGGATATATTAGCATGCTCTGACCGTTGTCATGAGCCGATGACAACTGTCGGAGCATGTTTCATACCTTAGGGATATAATACCATGCTCTGACCGTTGTCATGAGACGATAACAACTTACGGAGCATGGTTCATACCTTAGGGATATATTACCATGCTCTGACCGTTGTTACTAGACGATAACAACTGACGGAGCATGGTTTATACCTTAGGGATATATTTCCATGCTCTGACCGTTGTCACTAGATGATAACAACTGACGGAGCATGGTTCATATCTTAGGGATATATTACCATGCTCTGACAGTTGTCACTAGACGATAACATTTGACGGAGCATGGTTCATACCTTAGGGATATATTACCATGCTCTGACCGTTGGCACAAGACGATAACAACTGACGGAAAATGGATAATACCTCAGGGATATATTACCATGCTCTGACCGATGTCATAAGATGATAACAACTGACGGAGCATAGTTCATACCTTAGGAAATATAACCATGCTCTGACCGTTGTCACTAGACGATAACAACTGACGGAGTATGGATCATAACTTAGCTATAGATTACCATGCTCTGACCGTTGTCATGAGACGATTTCAACTGACGAGCATGGTTCATACCTTAGGGATATATTACTATGCTCTGACCGTTGTCACTAGACGATAACAAGTGACGGAGCATGGTTCATACCTTAGGGATATATTACCATTCTCTGACCGTTGTCACTAGACGATAACAACTGATAAAGCATGTTTCATACCTTTGGGATGAATAACCATGCTCTGACCGTTGTCATGAGACGATGATAACTGTCGGAGCATGTTTCATACCTTAGAGATGAATAACCATGCTCTGACAGCTGTCATGAGGCGATGACAACTAACGGAGTATGTTTCATACCTTAGGGATGAAAACCCAAGCTCTGACCGTTGGCATGTCACGATGACAACTGTCGGAGCATGTTTCATATCTTAGAGATGAATAACCATGCTCTGACCGTTGTCATGAGGCGTTGACAACTAACGGAGCATGTTTCATACCTAAGGGATAAAAAACCATGCTCTGACAGTTGTCATGTCACGATGACAACTGTCGAAGAATGTTTCATACCTTAGGGATATAATACCATGCTCTGACCGTTGTCATGAGACGATAACAACTGACGGAGCATGGTTCATACCTTAGGGATATATTACCATGCTCTGACCGTTGTCACTAGACAATAACAACTGACGGAGCATGGTTCATATCTTTGGGATATATTAGCATGCTCTGACCGCTGTCATGAGATGATAACAACTGACGGAGCATGGTTCATACCTTAGGGATATATTACCATGCTCTGACCGTTGTCACTAGACGATAACAACTGACGGAGCATGTTTCATACCTTCGGGATAGTTAACCATGCTCTGACCGTTGTCATGAGACGATGACAACTGTCGGAGCATGTTTCATACCTTAGAGATGAATAACCATGCTCTGACCGTTGTCATGAGGCGATGACAATTAACGGAGCATGTTTCATACCTTAGGGATGAAAACCCATGCTCTGACCGTTGTCATGTCACGATGACAACTGTCGGAGCATGTTTCATATCTTAGAGATGAATAACCATGCTCTGACCGTTGTCATGAGACGATAACAACATACGGAGCATGGTTCATAACTAAGGGATATATTACCATGCTCTGACCGTTGTCACTAGATGATAACAACTGACGGAGCATGGTTCATATCTTAGGGATATATTACCATGCTCTGACCGTTGTCACTAGACTATAACAACTGACGGAGCATGGTTCATACCTTAGGGATATATTACCATGCTCTGACCGTTGGTACTAGACGATAACAACTGACGGAGCATAGATAATACCTCAGGGATATATTACCATGCTCTGACCGTTGTCACAAGATGATAACAACTGACGGAGCATGGTTCATACCTTAGGATATATAACCATGCTCTGACCGTTGTCAATAGACGATAACAACTGACGTAGTATGGATCAATCCTTAAGTATAGATTACCATGCTCTGACCGTTGTCATGAGACGATTACAACTGACGAGCGTGGTTCATACCTTAGGGATATATTACTATGCTCTGACCGTTGTCACTAGACGATAACAAGTGACGGAGCATGTTATATACATGAATGATATATCACAATGCTCTGACCGTTGTTTTGAGACGATGACATCTGATCGAGCATGTTACATTCTTGAGGGATATATCACCATGCTCTGACCATTGTCATGAGACGACGACAACTGACGGAGCATGATTCATACCTTAGGTATATATTACCAAGCACTGACCGTTGTTATTATACGATGACAACTGATGGAGCATGTTTCATACAAGACTGATATATTACAAGGCTCTGACCGTTGTAATGAGACTATGACAACTGACGGAGCATGATTTATACCTAAGGGATATATTGCCATGCTCAGACCGTTGTCATTTAACGATGACCACTAGCAGAGCATGGTTCATAATTTAGGGATGTATAATTATGCTCTCTCGGTTGTCATGAGACGATTACAACTGACGGAGCATGTTTCATACATGAATGATATATTACAATGCTCTGACCGTTGTCATGAGACGATGACAGCTGACGGAGCATGATTCATGACTGAGGGATATATTACCATGCTCTGACCGTTTTCATCAGACGAGGACAACTAACGGAGCTTGTTTGATACCTTAGGGATGTATAACCAAGCCCTGCCCGTTGTCATGAGACGATGACAACTGATGCAGCATGTTTCATATATCAATGATATCTTACCATGCTCTGACCGTTGTCATGATACGATGACAACTAACGGAGCAGAATTCATACTTAAGGGATATATCACCATGCCCTGACCGTTGTCATGAGACGATGACAACTGACGGAGCATGATTAATACCTGAGGGATATATTATCATGCTCTGACCGTTGTCATGAGACGATGACAACTGACGGAGCATGTTTCATACATGAATGATATATAACCATTCTCTGACCGTTGTCATGAGACGATAACAACTGATGGAGCATGATTTATACCAAAGGTATATATTACCATGCTCTGACCGTTGTCTTGAGACGATGACAACTGATGGAGCATGTTTCATACCTGAGGAATACATTACCTTGTTATGACCGTTGTCATTAGCCGATGACAACTTGCAGGGCATGTTTAATAGATATATGATATATAACCATGCTCTGACCGTTGTCATGAGATGCTGACAACTGACGGAGCATGACTCATACATGATTGATATATTACCATGCTCTGACCGTTGTCATTAGACAATGAAAGCTGAAAGAGCATGTTACAAACCTAAGTGATGAATAAACAAGCTCTTTCCGTTGTCATGAGATGATAACAACTGTCTGAGCATGTTTCATACATGGGTGATATATTACCATGCTCTGACCGTTGCCATAAGACGAAGACAACTGACGGAGCATGTTTCATACTTGATGGATATTTCATCGTGCTCTGACTGTTGTCATCAGACGATTACACATGACAGAGCATGTTTCATACCTTAGGGATATATTACCATGCTCTGACCGTTGTCATGAGACGATGACAACTGACAGATCATGTTTCATACCGTAGTGATGAATTTACCATGTTTTGACCGTTATCATGAGATAATGGCAACTGACGGAGCATGACTAATACTTAAGGGGGTATAATCATACTCTGGCCGATGTATTGAGACGATGACAACTGACGGAGCATGTTTCCTACATGAATTATATATTGCCATGCTATGACCGTTTTCATGAGACGAAGACAACTGACGGAGCATGTTTCATACCATAGGGATATAGATGTATGCTCTGACCATAGCCATGAGACGAAGACAATTGAGGGAGCATGTTTCATACCTTTGAAATGAATAACCATGCTCTGTACGTTGTCATAAGCATGAGCATGTTTCATACATGAGTGGTATATTTCCATGCTCTGACCGTTTTCATAAGATGATGAGACCTGACAGAGCATGTAAAATACCTTAGAGAAAAATAACTATGCTCTGACCGTTGTCATGAGATGATGGCAACTGACAGAGCATGACTCATACTTGAGGGGTGTAATCATACTCTTACCGTTGTCATGAGACGAAGACAACTTGTTGGGCATGATTCATATCTTTGGGATGTATAACCATGCTTTGTCCGTTGTCATGAGGCGAAGACAACTTGCGGGGCATGTTTTTAAAGATATATGATATATTTCCATGCTCTGACCGTTGTCATGAGACGATTGCAACTGACGGAGCATGTTTCATACCTTAGAGATGAATAACCGTGCTCTGGCCGTTGTCAAGAGATGATGGCAACTGACAGAGCATGACTCATTCTTGAGAGGGTATAATCATACTCTGACCGTTGTCATGAGGCAATGACAACTGACGGAGCATGTTTCCTATATGAATTATATATTGCCATCCTATGACAGTTTTCATGAGACGAAGACAACTGAAGGAGCATGTTTCATACCATATGGATATAGATCTATGCTCTGACCATTGTCATGAGACGAAGACAATTGAGGGAGCATGTTTCATATCTTAGAAATGAATAACAATGCTCTGACCGTTGTCATAAGACGATGACAACTGACAGAGCATATTTCATACCTTTGAGGTGAACAACCATGCTCTGTACGTTGTCATGGGACGATGGCAACTGACAGAGCATGACTTTTACTTGAGGGGGTATCATCATACTGTAACGTCCCGACCCCCTTGCTAAATGTAAACTCTTTCGTTTAAAACTATAGTCAGGATTAAATATAAAATAGGCCGAGGCAAAGGAGTTGGAACATTACAAGGGTTCGTTCTGATAGACTCTGATTCTATAAAGTGGTTTCATTAACAAAGAAGATTTAATGACATTTAATATACATTTATTCAAATAAGAAGGCTATCAATGACACATAAACAGGTAAACTTTTCATGGACATACAAATCAGATCAGTCAACAAGTTATGGCATAATGAGCTTAAGCTCAACAAAGTCTCACACATTTCTTGAACTAGTCATCTCTAAAAGATGATTATGAAAGGGTAAAGTTCTGAAGGAACTTACACAATGAAATGACTTTTAAGCTCTGTTTCCAAATTTATAAACCTTGCGAATTTTGATCACTATCAAATTTGGTTTAAGCTTAAAAATGGGTAGTCTAAAATCTACTCAAAATTCGCAATGCAACAGAGAAACAACCATTAAGTTAAGCAAGGTCTGAAGCCTTAAAATTCGGAGCACAAGCTCAAATTTGAAGTGAGGCTTTTCTCAAATTCGAAACGAGGCATTCATTATTCCAAATTCGAAACGAGGCTAAGATTGCAAAATTCGAAACATTGGGAAAGCCCAAAGCTTGAGCTATCCAAGAACCAAAATTCGAGTACAAATTCGAGAATCTATGAATCTCTAAAGCCTATAGCTACTAGATTCGATTCTACCGAATTTGTACCTCTCTCAAGGTCTTTCTTGCCTCGCAATTTCGAGTTTTCGATGTGTCGCTTTCAAGCCCGGAGGCTGCGACAGCGTCTGCTCGCATGTTCCATCCTTTTATAGAAGCTGGTTGTTGTTAGTAACCAAACACGCGATCACGTGAACAGCTTTATAACGAGTCATTTGATTGGTTCAATTTCCTATAGCGTCCATTGATACACCAATCAGAACTCGCCAAACAGTTTTAATGGCGAAAGGCATTGCACATCGATTCAAGAAATGTGTGACTGAAACAAAGTGATTTTCTACCGTTAAATTAACTTACCACAAGTAGATGCTGGTTGAATTAGTTAGTAAACATATTTATCTCTTTGTCCCAACCGGGAAAGCCGATGAACTCTTCGTCATCAAAGCCAAATTGATCGATGAAGCAGGTCGCAACATGTCAAAACAGGTCAACAACCTTCCGTGGAATGCGGAAGTGATTTAAAAAGTTAGATTTTACTATCTCCCAGCTTAATTCCCCAAAAGATCACGACACCAAAGCTATTACTTACAACATTTAGGCCTGCCAGACGTTTGCAACAGACTGATAGACTCAAAGTTAGCTTGTTAGGCTAAATGCTGTCGATAATATGAGAAACTCAAGAAAGTCTAGGGGCTAGTATATTTCAATACTTTGACCGTTGTCATGAGGCGATACAACTGACCGTTGTCATAAAATGATGAGACCTGACAGAGCATGTTACATACCTTAGAGAAAAATAACCATGCTCTGACCGTTGTCATGAGATGATGGCAACTGACAGAGCATGACTCAAACTTGAGGGGGTGTAATCATACTCTTACCGTTGTCATGAGACGAAGACAACTTGTGGGGCATGATTCATATCTTTGGGATGTATAATTATGCTTTGTCCGTTGTCATGTGGCGAAGACAACTTGCGGGGCATGTTTTCAAAGATATATGATATATTACCATGCTCTCACCGTTGTCATGAGACGATGACAACTGACGGAGCATGTTTCATACCTTAGAGATGAATAACCGTGCTCTGGCCGTTGTCATGAGATGATGGCAGCTGACAGAGCATGACTCATTCTTGAGAGGGCATAATCATACTCTGACCGTTGTCATGTGATGATGACAACTGACGGAGCATGTTTCATACATGAATGATATATTACCCTGCTCTGACTGTTGTCATGAGATGAAGACAACTGACAAAGAATTTTTCATACCATATGGATATAGATTACATCAACCGAAAAAATAAGATACCACAGGTGCATTCGCGAGAACATGTCCATTTTCACATGGAGGCACTATTGTGGCACTTGAGTGTATAAACCATCACTAGGTGGTACTACAGCGACAGTTGAATGCGTTTATAAAACTAGGAGGCACAACAGTGTCATTTGAATATATAAAAAAGCAAAAGGAGGCACTATAATAGGACTTGAGTACATGTACCTATACTACGAGCACCTACAATTGCACTTTAGTACACGTACCATCACAAGGATACACTACTTTGTGGCACCTGAGTGTTTATATCATCACAAGGTGACACTACAGTGACACTTCAATACATGCACCTTCACTAAGAGGCACTAAAGATACAATTGGACACATGTACCTTCACTAGGAGCACCACAGTGCCACCTCAGATCACGTAGGAGGCACTACAGTGACACTCGAGTATATATATCATCACTAGGTGGCAGTACAGTGACACTAGAGTATGTTCATCTTCTCAAGGAGGCACTACATTAACACTTAGGCATATGTTCTTCACTAGGAGGTGCTACATTGACACCTGAGAACATGTACCTTCACTTGGAGTCATTTCAGTTACTCTTGAGTTTGTTTATCATCACTATGTGGCACTACAGTGACACGTGAGTATATGCAAGTTGCCAAGGAGGCACTACAGTGACACTTGGGCACATCTACATTTGCTAGAAGGTATTTCAGTGACACTTGAGTGTGTATAACATCACCAGATGGCACTTTTGTGACATGCACCATCATTATGAGGCACTACAGTAATCTTTGAGTAGATTTATCATTGCTAGGAGGCACTTCAGTGACACTTGAGTACATGTATCTTCACTACCTTCACTGTTATGCAGCACATAAACACTTGGGTGAACGTACTTTAACCACGAGCCACCACAATGACGTCTTGGGGCTTGTATCATCACTAGTAGGTACTACAGATACGCTTGAGTATATAACCTTCACTAGGAGGCACTATAGTGACACTTGATTACAATAACCATCGATATGAGGCATCACAGTGACACTTGAGAGCATGCACCTTCAGTAGGATTTGCTACAGTAGCACTTGAGGGCACATATCTTCACTAGGATGTGCTACAGTAACACTTGAGTGCACATATCTTCACTAGGATGCACTACAGTGGCACGTGAGCGTATATGCCAGCACTAGGAGGCACTAATATTAAAGTGTCACTGTAGTGCTAAGTTATGACTGTAAATGTACTAAATTGTCTTTGTAGTGCCTCCTTGTGATGTTTAAAATAGTCATGTGTCAATGTAGTGCCTCCTAGTGATAGTATATGTACATGAATATCACCGTAGAGCCCATAGCGAGATACATGTGCTCACGTGTCACTGCAGTGGTTTTAAGTGATGATGTATCTTCTCCAATGTCAATGTAGTGCATCCTACTGTTGATGCATGTTCTGAAAAGTATATGTAGTGCCCTTAGTGAAGAAAGTTGCAATCAAGTGTTACTGTAGCACCTCCTGGTGAGGTGACAATGCATACACTCAAGTGTCATTTTAGTGCCCACTATTGATTGTAAATATATCCAATTCTAACTGTAGTGCATCAAAAGGAAGGTTCATGCACTCAAGTGTCACTCTAGTGTATACTTGTGATTGTAAATGTACTCAAGTGTCACTGTAATGCCTCCTAGTGATGATGAATGTACTCAGGGGGTCAATGTAGTCCCTCTTAGAGATGGTTATTGTACTCAAGTGTCCCTGTAGTGCATCCTAGTGACAATATATGTACTCAAGTGTCACTGTAGTGTGTCCTAGTGATCAATACTATACTCAAATGTCACTCCTAGTGAAGTTACATGCACTCAAGTGTACGTGTAATGCTTACTAGTGTTTATAAATGTACCCAAGGGTCACTGAAGTGCCTCCTATGTGAGGTATATGTTCTCAAGTGTCACTCTAGTGCCTCCTAGTGATGATGCAAATTCTCAATCGTCACTGTTGTGTACCCTTGTAAGGGTATGTGCACTCAAGGGATACCGTAGTGCCGCCTAAAGAAGGTACATGCACTCAAGTGCCACTGTAGTGCTGTCTAGTGATGGTAAATACACGTATGTGTGACTGTAGTGCCTCTTAATGATGATATATGTACCTAAGTGTCCTTGTAGTGCATCCTGGTGATGGTGCATATACTTAAGTGTAACTGTAGTACATCCTAACGAAGTCAAATGAACTAAGGTGTCACTGTAGTGTCTCATAGTGTAAGAGGCACAACGATGACACTTGAGTACATTCATCATCACTAAAAGGCAAAGCAGTGACTCTCGAGTATATGTCTTATAATTAGCAGGCACCACTACTGTGACACTTGAGTACATGAACCTTCTTTAGGAGGCACTAGAGTGACACATGGGGAGTTTATAGTCCATCACTAGGATGCGCTAGAGTACCATACTCAAATGTCACTGCAGCACCTCCTAGTGAATATACAAGGTTTTAAGTGTGACTCTAATTGCGATTGTAAATGTACTGAAGTGTCAGTGTAGTACCTCTAATGATAGTACATGTAGTCATGTGCCACTATAATGCCTCCTAGTGAGGATACATGTGTATAAGTGTCGATGTAGTGTACCTCTTAGTAATGATGCACGTACTCAGGTGTCACCGTAGTGCCTCTTATTGATGATGCATGTACTAAAATATCACTGTAGTGCGTCTGAGCGGAGATAAGAGAACTCAAGTGTTGCTGTAGCACCTCCTGGTGAAAGTACATACACTTTTGTGTGATTTTAGTGCTTACTAGCGGGAGCGCAGTGACTCAGTGGTAGAGTGCTTGACTCGAGACCGAGGGGCCGCGGGTTCGAGCCTCACTGGCGTTATTGCATTGTGGTCCTTGAGCAAGACAAACTTATCCTAGCTTAGTACTGGTTCAACCCGTTCCTGTTAAACTGAAAGATTGTTGATGGGACGTAAATAATCAAATCAAACAAACAAAGTGTTTACTAGTGGTTGTAAATGTACCCAATCGTAACTCAAGTGTTACTGTAGCGTCTACTAGTAATTGTAAATGTACTAAAGTGTCACTATAGTGCCTCCTAGCGATGGTACATGTACTCAAGTAGCATAATCGGGCCTCCTCGTGATGGTACATGTACTTAAGGGTCATAATAAAGCCTCATTATGATGGTACAGGTACTCAATGGTCACTATCAAGCCTTCTAGTGATGGTACAATCACTCAAGGATCACTATAAAGTCTCCTAGTGATGGTATATGTACTAAATGGTCACTATAAAGGCTCTTAGTGATGGTGCATGTCCTCAAGGGTCACTTTACAGCCTCATTGTGCTTGTGCATGTATTCTAGAGCTACTATGAAGCCACCTCGCGATGATACATGTACTCAAGGATGATAATAAAGCCTCCTAGCGTTGGTACGTGTACTCAAGGGTCACTAAAAAGCCACCCAGTGATGGTATGGGTACTCAAGAGTCACTATAAAGCCTCCTAGTCATGGTACATATACTCAAGCGACACTTTTTAATCTACTAGTATGGTGCATGTACTCAAGTGTCATAATAGTGACTCTTCGTGATGCTACATGTACCAAAATCATTATAAAGCCTTCTTGTGATGGTACAGGTACTCACCGGTCATTATAAAGCCTCCATGTGATGTACATGTACCAAAGCGTACCAATAAAGCCTCCTAGTGATGGCATGGGTACTCAATAGTCTACTATAAAGCCTCCTAGTCATGGTAATATACTTGAGTGACACTATTAAGCCTTCTTGTGATGGTACATGTACCCAAAATACACTATAAAGCCTCCTAGTGATGGCACATATACCCAAGGGTCACTAAAAGACTCCTAGTGATGACATACGCAGTCAAGAATCATTATACAGCCTTCTTGTGATAGTACATGTACTCAAGAGTTATTATGAAGCATTCTAGTGATGGTACAAGTACTCAAGGGTCAATAAAAAGCCTCCTTGTAATAGTACATGTACTCAATGGTCACTATAAAGCCGCCTAGTGATGTAGCATAGTCACAAGAGTCACTATAAAGCCACCTTGTTAAGGTATATGTCATCTAGGGTCACTATAAAGCGTCCTACGGATGTAACATGTACTCAATGGGTCACTATAAAGCCTCCTAGTGATGGTACATGTACTTAAGGGTCACTATAAAGCCTCCTAGTGATGGTTCATGTATTCAAGAGTCACTATAAAGCCACCTTGTGATTTAACACGTACTCAAGAGTCACAATAAAGCCTCCTAGTGCTGGTACATGTACCAGAGCCTCACAATAAAGCCTTCTAGTCATGGAATGGGTACTCAAGGGTCACTATAAAGCCTCCTAGGCATGGTACATATACTTAAGGGACACTATTAAACCTCCTAGTATGGTCCATGTACTCATGGCCACTATTAAGGCACCTAGTGAAGGTACATGTATTAAAGGGTTACTAAAAAGCCTCCTCGTGATGGTACGCGTACTCAAGGATCACTATTTAGTATTCTGGTGATAGTATATGTAGTAAATGTTCACTATAAATCCTCTGAGTGATTGGACATGTACTTAAGGGTAACTATACAGCATCCTTGTGATGGATCATGTATTCTAGAGTCACTATAAAGCTCCCTCGTGATGGTACATGTACTCAAGAGTCACTTTAAGCCTTCTAGTGATGGTACATTTACTCCAGAGTCGCTATAAAGCCTCTTTGTGATGTTGCGTGTACTCAAGAGTCAATATAAAGCATTCTAGTGATGATATGAGTACTCAAGGGGAGGTTAAAAGCCTATAGCGATGGTTTATGTATACAATAGTCACTAAAAAGCCTCCTTGTGATGGTACATGTACTCAAGGGTCACTATAAAGCCTCCTGATGATGGTACATTTACATAAGTGTCACTATAAAGCCACCTTGTGCTGGTACATGTACTCAAGGGTCACTATATAGCCTCCTATTGATGGTAAATGTACTCAAGGGTCATTATAAAGCCTTTTTGTGACGGTACATGTCCTTAAAACACTATAAAGCCTCCTAGTGATGACAAGTATACTTAAGGGTCACTATAAAGCCTAATAGTTATTGTATATGTACACAAGGGTCACTAAAAAGACACCTAGTGATGATACATGTACTCAAGTGTCACAATGAAGCTTCCCAGCGATGATACATGTACATAAGTGTCTCTATTAAACCACCTTGTGATGGTACATGTCCTCAAGGCTAACTATACTCCTCAAAATAATTAAAGGACCAAGATTTTAGAACGCGAGTATAACTAGCTCAAACATTTAAATTCTGTAAAACTTGGCCCAAATCTTTCAGTTCTTTATGCCCATAAATCAAGAATCATTATTAATGATTCTCATGCCTAATTCTGCCATAACTGTGTCTCAAATGCACATACCCTCAAATACACACTTTCAAAAGGCAGTGGGTGGGGTTAAAAATTATTCTGTGGTCATTCGAGTAGGATGAAAGTGACACAAAATTAAACTTTGTTTTAAACAGTTCAGCTTACATGCAAAAAAAAAAATCTTCAAACAATTTCAATATACTGGGAAGCAAGCATTTTCATCTCTGACAATGGAGTTTTGACATTGTTTTCTTTTCTGATATCAATGCGTGTACTTGGCCATCAAGAATCAGATTTTCAATCGTCATTCTATGCCATTTAGTGTTAGAAAGATGTCCCGACGAATTTTTAAAGATTGTCACAGACAAACGCCAAACCTGATGTCTATATCTATAGTCTGGCTATAACGCCACAGCCAAACGCGGCAATTTTCTCTCACAGGAAGAGGTGGATGGAATTGATGGGATTGAAACACCATAAAAGCATGCGAAAACAGAGATTTCAGCATCTAAAAGCAATTTGCATTCATTTCATGCAGTTCTGTAGTCCATGGATCACACACAAAAAATGACATTCCAATACATTTAGGTCAAGTTTTAAAATGACAAAAAATCCTTGTTAGTAACATTTTCTACCACTTTCTTTTTGCCGTTTCACTTGGCAATAAGACGTCAAAGATGTCCGAAAAGTTTAGGCTAGATCCTAACATTGGTTTTCAAAATACATTCTACACAAAATGCATCAATGTTATAATTGATAGTATTGGTCCTTCAATTATTTTGAGGAGTATATATAGCCTTTAAGTGATATTACATGTAGTTAAGTGTCAGTATAAAGCCACCTAGTGATGGTACATGTACTCAAGGATCACTATAAATCCTCCGAGTGATTGTACGTGTACATAAGTGTCACTATAAAGCCACCTTGTGGTGGTACATGTACAAAAGGGTCACTATAACCTTCTAGAGATGGTACATGTACTCATGGTTCACTATAAAGCCTTTTTGTGTTGGTACATGTACTCAAGAGACACTATAAAGCCTCCTAGTGATGGTACCGATAATCAAGGGTCACTATAAAGCATCCTAGTAATGATACATGTACTGAAGAGACACTATAAAGACTCCTAGTGATGATACTTGTGTTTAAGAATCGCTATATAGTCTCTTAATTATGGTACATGTACTCAAGGGTCATTATAAAGCCTCCTATGGATAGTACATGTACTGAAGTGTCACTATAAAGCCACCTAGTGATGATACATGTACTCAAGAGACACTATAAAGCCTCCTAGTGATGGTACCGATAATCAAGGGTCAGTATAAAGCCTCCTAGTGATGGTACATGTACTCAAGAGCCATTTTAAAGCCTTCTAGTGATGAAACATGTACTCAAGAATCGCTATATAGTCTCTTACTTATGGTACATGTACTCAAGGGTAATTATAAAGACTCCTATTGATAGTACATGTACTGAAGTGTCACTGTAAAGCCACCTAGTGATGGTAAATTTACTCAAGAGACACTATAAAGCCTCCTATTGATGGTACGCATACTCAAGGTTCACTATAAAGCCTTCTAGTGATGGTACATGTACTCAAGAGTCACTATAAAGCCTTCTAGTGATGAAACATGTACTCAATGGTCACTAGAAAGCCCCTTGTGATGGTACATATACTCATTAGTCCCTACAAAGAATCTTTGTGATGGTACATTTACTCAAGAGTGACTATAAATCATCATAGTGATAGTACATGTGATCAACGGTCACTATTAAGCATCCTAGTCGTTGTAGATGTACTCAAAGATCACAACAAAGCCACCTAGTGAAGGCATAGGTACTCAAGGGTTACTATCAAGCATCCTAATGATGATACAAACACTCAAGTGCCACTATAGATCCTCCTTGTGATGGTACATGTACTCAAAAGTCACTATGAAATCTCCAAGTGATAGTACATGTGCTCAGGGGTAATTTGAAGACTCATTGTGACGGTGCATGTATTCAAGTGTCACTATAAGGCCTCCTATTGATGGTACATGCACTCAAGGTCACTATTAAGTTATCATTCATGACAACGGACAGAGCATGGTAATTTATCTCTAAGGTATGAAACAGGCTCCGTCAGTTGTCATTGTCTCATGACAACGGTCAGAGCATGGTAATATACCATTCATTTAACAAACTTGTTCTGTCAGTTGTCATCGTCTCATGACAACGGTCAGATCACGGCAATATATCATTCATCTATGAAGCAATCTGCGTCAGTTGTAATCGCCTCATGACAACATACAGAGCATTGTCATGCTCTAAGTTATGAAACATGCTCCGCCAGTTGTCATTGTCTTACGACAACGGTCAGAGCATGGTAATATATCATTCATCTTTGAAACATGGTCGGTCAGTTGTCATCGTCTCATGACAACGGACATAGCATGGTTATACATACCTAAGGTATGAAACATGCTCCGTCAGTTGTCATCATCTCATGACAACAGTCAGAGCATGGTAATATATCTCTAAGGTATCAATCATGCTCCTTCAGTTATCATCGGCTCATTAAAACGGTCAGAGCATGGTGATATATATCCCTCAAGTACGAAACATGCTCCGTCAGTTGCCATCGTCTTATGACAACGGTCAGAGCATGGTAATATATCATTCATGTATGAAATAGTTCGGTCAATTGCCATCGTCTCATAACAACGAACAGAGCATATATTATTCATCCCTAAGGTATGAAACATGCTCTGTCAGTTACCATCGTCTCATGATAATGGCCAGAGCATGGTAATATATTCCTAAGGTATGATTCATGCTCCGTCAGTTGTTATCGTCTCATGACAACGGTTAGTTTATGGTAATATATCATTCATGTCAATTATCGTCGTCTCATTACAACAGACAGAGCATGGTTATGAATCACTAGGATATGCAATATGCTCTGTCAGTTGTCATCGTCCCATGACACCGCTCAGAGCATGGTGATACGCCCTCAAGTATGAAACATGCTTTGCCAGTTGGCATGGTCTGATAACAACGGTCAGGGGATGGCGATGTATTTCTCAGTCATGAAATATGCTCCATCAGTTGTCATCGTTTCATAGCAACGGTCGGAGAATGGTAATGTGTTCCTCAGGTATGAAGCATGCTCCATCAGTTTTCATCGTCTCGTGATAAAGGACAGAGCATGGTTATTCATCCAAAATATATGCAATATGCTCTGTCAGTTGTCATCGCCCAATGACATTGGTCAGAGCAAGGTGATACCCCCTCAAGTATCAGATATGCCCCATCAGTTGTCATCGTCAGAGCTTGGTTATACATCCCTAAGGTATGAAATTTTCTGTCGGTTTTCATCGTCTAATGCAACGGTATGATGATACCCTATCAAGTATGAGTCATTCTTTGTCAGTTGCCATCATCTCATGACAACGGCAGAAATTTGTGATATTCACTCAGGTATATAACATGCTCCGTCAGTTGCAACCGTCTCATGACAGTGGTCAGAGAATGGAAATGTATTTAAAGCATGAAACAGGCTCCCTTAGTTGTCATCGTCTAATGACAACAGTCAGAGCATGGTTATTCATCCCTGAGGTATGAATCATGCTCTGTCAGTTACCATCGTCTCATGACAACGGTCAGAGCATAGTAATGTATTCCACAGGTATGAAACATGCTCCGTCAGTTTTCATCGTCTCATGACAACGGACAGAGCATGGTTATTCACTCCTAAGACATGCAATATGCTCTGTCAGTTGTCATCGTCTCATGACAACGGTCAGAGCATGGTAATATATCCCTCATGTATGAAACAGCTCCCTCAGTTGTCATGGTCTAATATCAACGGTCTGAGCATGGCTATTCATACCTAAGGTTATGAATCATGTTCCGTCTGTCGTCATCGTCTCATAACAAGGGTCAGAGCATGGTGATGTGTTCATCAGGTATGAAACATGCTCCGTCAGTTGTCATCGCCTAATGACAACGGACAGAGCATGGTTATACATCCCTAAGGTATGAAATCTGCTCTGTCAGTTGTCATCGTCTCATAACAACGGTAAGAGCATGGTTAATCATCCCTTAGGTATGAAACATGCTCCGTCAGTTGTCATCGTCTCATGACAACGGTCAGAGCATGGTGAAATATACCTCAAGTATGAAACATGCTCCGTCAGCTGTCATCGTCTCATGAAAACGGTCAGAGGATGTTGAAATATCCCTCAAGTATGAAGAATGCTCCGTCAGTTGTCATCGTCTTATGACAACGGTCAGAGCATGGTAGTATCTCCCTCGTGTATGAAACATGCTCCGTCAGTTTTCATCGTATCTTGACAACGGACAGAGCATATTTATTCATCCCTAAGATATGCAGCATGCTCTGTCAGTTGTCATAGTCTCATGGTAGTGTATTCGTCAGGTATGATACATGCTCCGTCAGTTGTCATTGTCTCATGCCAATGGTCGGAGCAAGGTTATTCATCCCTTAGTCATGAAACATGCTCCGTCAGTTGTCATCGTCTCATGACAACGGTCAGAACATGGTTATATATCCCTGAAGTATGAAACATGGTCTGTCAGTAGTCATCGTCTCATGACACGGTCAGAGCATGGTGAAATATCCCTCAAGTATAGTATGAAACATGCTCCGTCAGTTGTCATCGTCTCATGACAATGGTCAGAGCATGGTTATATATCATTCATGAATGAAACATGCTCTGTCCGTTGTCTTTGCCTTATAACAACGGACAGAGCATAGTTGTACATCCAAAAGGTTTGAAACAAGCTCGGCCAGTTGTCATCGTCTTGTGACAACGTTCATAGCATGGTAATATACCCCTATAGTATCAATCATGCTCCGTCAGTTGTCATCATCTCAAGACAACGGTCAGAGCATGGTAATATATCCCTCATATATAAAAATGCTCCGTCAGTTGTCATAGTCACATGACAACGGTCAGAGCATAGTAATATATCACTCATGTGCGAAACATCCTCCGTCAGTTATCATCAACTCATGACAACGGTCAGAGCATGGCAATATATCCCTCATGTATAAAACATGCTCCGTCAGTTGTCATCGTCTCATGGCAACGGTCAGAGCATGGTTATTCATCCCTTAGGTTACTCTCTTGCACAGAGCTTTGCTAACGTCGTTCCTTTGTAAACAATGAAACAACTGTTGACATTGAAAGCGCTAGACATGTGAGCGTACCCTTAGGTATGAAACATGAACCTTCAGTTGTCACCGTCTCCTGACAACAGTCAGAGAATTGTAATATATCCCTAAAGTATGAAGCATACATGGTAATATATCCCTCGTGTATAAAACATGTTCTGTCACTTGTCATCGTCTCACGACAACGGTCAGAGCATGGTGATATATACATAAAGTATGAAACATGCTCCGTCAGTTGTCATCGTCAAAAAACAACGGTCAGAGCATGGTTTTATATCCCTTTGGAATGAACCATGTCAACGGTCAGAGCATGGTGAAAGTTGTTATCGTCTCATGACAACGGTCAGAGCATGGTAATATATCCCTAAGGTATGAACCTTGCTCTGTAAGCTGTTATCGTCTCATTACAACGGTCAGAGCATGGTAATATATCCCTAAGGTATGAACCATGATCCGTCAGCTGTTATCGTCTCATGACAACGGTCAGAGCATGGTAATATATCCCAAAGGTATGAACCATGCTCCGTCAGTTGTTATCGTCTAGTGACAACGGTCAGAGCATGGTAATATATCCCTAAGGTATGAACCATGCTTCGTCATTTGTCATTATCTAGTGACAACGGTCAAAGCATGGTAATATATCCCTAAGGTATGAACCATGCTCCGTCAGTTGTTGTCGTCTCATGACAACGGTCAGAGTATTGTAGTATATCCCTAAGGTATTAAACATGCTCCATCAGTTGTTATCATCTCATGACAACGGTCAGAGCATGGTTATTCATCTCTAAGGTATGAAACATGCTCCGACAGTTGTCATCTTGACATGACAACGGTCAGAGCATGGTTATTTCTCTCTAAGATATGAAACATGCTCCGTTAGTTGTCATCGTGACATGACAACGGTCAGAGCATGGTTATTCATCTCTAAGGTATGAAATATGCTCCGACAGTTGTCATCGTGACACGACAACGGTCAGAGCATGGTTATTCATCCCTTAGGTATGAAACATGCTCTGTCAGTTGTCATCGTCTCATTACAACGGTCAGAGCATGGGTATTCATCCCTAAGGTATGAAACATGCTCCGTTAGTTGTCATCGTGACATGACAACGGTCAGAGCATGGTTATTCATCCCTTAGGTATGAAACATGCTCTGTCAGATGTCATCGTCTGATGACAACGGTCAGTGCATGGTTATTCATCCCTGAGGTATGAAACATGCTCCATCAGTTGTCATCGCCTCATGACAACGGTCAGAGCATGGTTATTCATCCCTAAGGTATGAAACATGCTCCGTTAGTTGTCATCGTGACATGACAACGGTCAGAGCATGGTTATTCATCCCTTAGGTATGAAACATGCTCTGTCAGTTGTCATCGTCTCATGACAACGGTCAGAGCATGTTTATTCATCCCTAAGGTATGAAACATGCTCGGTCAGTTGTCATCGCCTCATGAAAACGGTCAGAGCATTGTTATTCATCCCTAAGGTATGAAACATGCTCTGTCAGTTGTTATCGCCTCATGACAACGGTCACAGCATGGTTATTCATCCCTAATGTTTGAAACATGCTCCGTCAGTTGTCATCGTCTCATGACAAGGGTCAGAGCATGGTTATTCATTCCTAAGGTATGAAACATGCTCCGTTAGTTGTCATCGTGACGAGACAATGGTCAGAGCATGGTTATATATCATTTATGTATTAAAAATGCTCCGATGGTTGTCATCGTGACATGACAACGGTCAGAGCATGGTTATTCATCCCTAAGGTATGAAACATGCTCCGTTAGTTGTCATTGCCTCATGACAATGGTCAGAGCATGGTTATTCACCTCTTAGATATGAAACATGCTCCGACAGTTGTCATCGTGACATGACAACGGTCAGAGCATGGGTTTTCATCCCTAAGGTATGAAACATGCTCCGTTAGTTGTCATCGCCTCATGACAAAGGTCAGAGCATGGTTATTCATCTCTAAGGTATGAAACATGCTCCGTTAGTTGTCATCGCCTCATGACAAAGGTCAGAGCATGGTTATTCATCTCTAAGGTATGAAACATGCTCCGACAGTTGTCATCGTCTCATGACAACGGTCACAGCATGGTTATTCATCCCGAAGATATGATTCATGCTCCGACAGTTGACATCGTCACATGACAACGGTCAGAGCATGGTTATTCATCTCTAAAATATGAAACATGCTCCGACAGTTGTCATCGTGACATGACAACGGTCAGAGCATGATTATTCATCTCTAAGGTATGAAACATGCTCCGAAAGTTGACATCGTCTCATGACAACGGTCAGAGCATGGTTATTCATCACTAAGGTATGAAATATGCTCCGACAGTTGTCATCGTGACATGACAACGGTCAGAGCATGGTTATTTCTCTCTAAGATATGAAACATGTTCCGTTAGTTGTCATCGTGACATGACAACGGTCAGAGCATGGTTAGTATCTCTAAAGTATGAAACATGATCCAACAGTTGTCATCGTCTCATGACAACGGTCAGAGCATTGTAGTATATCCCTAATGTATGAACCATGCTCCGTCAGTTGTTATCATCTCATGACAACGGTCAGAGCATGGTTATTCATCTCTAAGGCATGAAACATGCTCTGACAGTTGTCATCGTGACATGACAACGGTCAGAGCATGGTTATTTCTCTATAAGATATGAAACATGTTCCATTAGTTGTCATCGTGACATGACAACGGTCAGAGCATGGTTAGTATCTCTAAAGTATGAAACATGATCCAACAGTTGTCATCGTCTCATGACAACGGTCAGAGCATTGTAGTATATCCCTAAGGTATGAACCATGCTCTGTCAGTTGTTATCATCTCATGACAACGGTCAGAGCATGGTTATTCATCTCTAAGGTATGAAACATGCTCTGACAGTTGTCATCGTGACATGACAACGGTCAGAGCATGGTTATTTCTCTCTTAGATATGAAACATGTTCCATTAGTTGTCATCGTCTCATGACAACGGTCAAAGCATGGTTATTCATCCCAAAGGTATGAATCATGCTCCGACAGTTGTGATCGTCACATGACAACGGTCAGAGCATGGTTATTCATCTCTAAAATATGAAACATGCTCCGACAGTTGTCAACGTGACATGACAACTGTCAGAGCATGGTTATTCATCCCTAAATTTTGAAACATGCTCCGTCAGTTGTCATTGTCTCATGACAAGGGTCAGAGCATGGTTATTTATCCCTAAGGTATGAAACATGCTCCGTTAGTTGTCATCGCCTCATCACAAAGGTCAGAGCATGGTAATTCATCTCTAAGGTATGAAACATGCTCCGAAAGTTGACATCGTCTCATGACAACGGCCAGAGCATGGTTATTCATCTCTAAGGTATTAAACATGATCCGACAGTTGTCATCGTGACATGACAACGGTCAGAGCATGGTTATTCATCTCTAAGGTATGAAACAAGCTCCGTCAGTTGTCATCGTCTCATGACAACGGTCAGAGCATGGTTATTCATCTCTAAGGTATGAAACATGCTCCGACAGTTGTCATCGTCACATGACAACGGTCAGAGCATGGTTATTCATCTCTAAGGTATGAAACATGCTCCGTCAGTTGTCATCGTCTCATGACAACGGACGGAGCATGGTTATTTATCCCTAAAGTATGAAACATGCTCTGACAGTTGTCATCGTGACATGACAACGGTCAGAGCATGGTTATTCAGCTCTAAGATATGAAACATGCTCCGTTAGTTGTCATCGCCTCATGTCAACGTTCAGAGCATGGTTATTTATCTCTAAGGTATGAAACATGCTCCGACAGTTGTCATCGCTCATGACAACGGTCATAGCATGGTTATTCATCCCGAAGGTATGAAACATGCTCCGACAGTTGACATCGTCTCATGACAACGGTCAGAGCATGGTTATTCATCTCTAAAATATGAAACATGCTCTGACAGTTGTCATCGTGACATGACAACGGTCAGAGCATGGTTATTTATCCCTAAGGTATGAAACATGCTCCGACAGTTGTCATCGTGACATCACAACGGTCAAAGCATGGTTATTCATCTCTAAGGTATGAAACATGCTCCGAAAGTTGACATCGTCTCATGACAACGGTCAGAGCATGTTTATTCATCTCTAAGGTATGAAACATGCTCCGACAGTTGTCATCGTGACATGACAACGGTCAGAGCATGGTTTTTCATCTCTCAGGTATGAATTATGCTCCGTCAGTTGTCATCGTCTCATGCCAACGGTCAGAGCATGGTTATTCATCTTTTAGGTATATAACATGCTCCGACAGTTGTCATCGTCACATGACAATGGTCAGAGCATGGTTATTCATCTCTAAGGTATGAAACATGCTCTGTCAGTTGTCATCGTCTCATGACAACGGACAGAGCATGGTTATTTATCCCTAAGGTATGAAACATGATCCGACAGTTGTCATCGTGACATGACAACGGTCAGAGCATGGTTATTCATCTCTTAGATATGAAACATGCTCCGTTAGTTGTCATTGTGACATGACAACGGTCAGAGCATGGTTATTTATCCCTAAGGTATGAACCATGCTCCGACAGTTGTCATCGTGACATGACAACGGTCAGAGCATGGTTATTCATCTCTAAGGTATAAAACATGCTCCGACAGTTGTCATCGTGACATGACAACGGTCAGAGCATGGTTATTCATCCCTTAGGTATGAAACATGCTCCGTTAGTTGTCATCGCTCATGACAACGGTCAGAGCATGTTTATTCATCTCTAAGATATGAAACATGCTCCGACAGTTGTCATCGTGACATGACAACGGTCATTGCATGGGTTTTCATCCCTAAGGTATGAAACATGCTCCGTTAGTTGTCATCGCCTCATGTCAACGGTCAGAGCATGGTTATTCATCTCTATGGTATGAAAGATATGCTCCGATAGTTGTCATCGTCTCATGACAACGGTCAGACCATGGTTATTCATCCCGAAGGTATGAAACATGCTCCGACAGTTGACATCGTCTCATGACAACGGTCAGAGCATGGTTATTCATCTCTAAAATATGAAACATGCTCCAACAGTTGTCATCGTGACATGACAACGGTCAGAGCATGGTTATTTATCCCTAAGGTATGAAACATACTCCGACAGTTGTCATCGTGACATGACAACGGTCCGAGCATGGTTATTCATCTCTTAGGTATGAAACATGCTCCGTCAGTTGTCATCGTCTCATGACAACAGACAGAGCATGGTTATTCATCTCAAAGGTATGACACATGCTCCGACAGTTGTCATCGTCACATGACAACGGTCAGAGCATAGTTATTCATCCCGAAGGTATGAACCATGCTCCATCAGTTGTTATCATCTCATGACAACGGTCAGAGCATGGTTATTCATCCCTAAGGTATGAACCATGCTCCGTCAGTTGTTATCGTCTCATGACAACGGTCAGAGCATTGTAGTACATCCCTAATGTATGAACCATGCTCCGTCAGTTGTTATCATCTCATGACAACGGACAGAGCATGGTTATTCATCTCTAAGGTATGAAACATGCTCCGACAGTTGTCATCGTGACATGACAACGGTCAGACCATGGTTATTCATCTCTAAGATATGAAACATGCTCCGTTAGTTGTCATCGTGACATGACAACGGTCAGAGCATGGTTATTTATCCCTAAGGTATGAAACATGCTCCGACAGTTGTCATCGTGACATGACAACAGTCCGAGCATGGTTATTTATCTCTAAGGCATGAAACATGCTCCGTCAGTTGTCATCGTCTCATGACAACGGTCAGAGCATGGTTATTCATCTCTAAGGTATGAAACATGCTCCAACAGTTGTCATCGTCACATGACAACGGTCAGAGCATGGTTATTCATCCCGAAGGTATGAACCATGCTCCATCAGTTGTTATCATCTCATGCAAAACGGTCAGAGCATGGTTATTCATCTCTAAGGTATGAACCATGCTTCGTCAATTGTTATCGTCTCATGACAACGGTCAGAGCATGGTAGTATATCCCTAAGGTATGAACCATGCTCCGTCAGTTGTTATCATCTCATGACAACGGTCAGAGCATGGTAATTCATCTCTAAGGTATGAAACATGCTCCGACAGTTGTCATCGTGACATGACAACGGTCAGAGCATGGTTATTCATCCCTTAGGTATGAAACATGCTCCGTTAGTTGCCATCGCTCATGACAACGGTCAGAGCATGTTTATTCATCTCTCAGATATGAAACATGCTCCGACAGTTGTCATCGTGACATGACAACGGTCAGAGCATGGGTTTTCATCCCTAAGGTATGAAACATGCTCTGTTAGTTGTCATCGCCTCATGACAACGGTCAGAGCATGGTTATTCATCTCTATGGTATAAAAGATATGCTCCGACAGTTGTCATTGTCTCATGACAACGGTCAGACCATGGTTATTCATCCCGAAGGTATGAAACATGCTCCGACAGTTGACATCGTCTCATGACAACGGTCAGAGCATGGTTATTCATCTCTAAAATATGAAACATGCTCCGACAGTTGTCATCGTGACATGACAACGGTCAGAGCATGGTTATTTATCCCTTAGATATGAAACATGCTCCGACAGTTGTCATCGTGATATGACAACGGTCCGAGCATGGTTATTCATCTCTAAGGTATGAAACATGCTCCAACAGATGTCATCGTCACATGACAACGGTCAGACCATGGTTATTCATCTCTAAGACATGAAACATGCTCCGTTAGTTGTCATCGTCACATGACAACGGTCAGAGCATGGTTATTCATCTCTAAGGTATGAAACATGCTCCAACAGTTGTCATCGTCACATGACAACGGTCAGACCATGGTTATTCATCTCTAAGATATGAAACATGCTCCGTTAGTTGTCATCGTCACATGACAACGGTCAGAGCATGGTTATTTATCCCTAAGGTATGAAACATGCTCCGACAGTTGTCATCGTGACATGACAACGGTCCGAGCATGGTTATTCATCTCTAAGTTATGAAACATGCTCCGTCAGTTGTCATCGTTTCATGACAACGGTCAGAGCATGGTTATTCATCTCTAAGGTATGAAACATACTCCGACAGTTGTCATCGTGACTTGACAACGGTCAGAGCATGGTTATTTATCCCTAAGGTATGAAACATGCTCCGTTAGTTGTCATCGCCTCATGACAATGGTCAGAGCATGGTTATTCACCTCTAAGATATGAAACATGCTCCGACAGTTGTGATCGTGACATGACAACGGTCAGAGCATGGGTTTTCATCCCTAAGGTATGAAACATGCTCCGTTAGTTGTCATCGCCTCATGACAACGGTCAGAGCATGGTTATTCATCTCTAAGGTATGAAACATGCTCCAACAGTTGTCATCGTGACATGACAACGGTCAGAGCATGGTTATTCATCTCTAAGGTATGAAACATGCTCCGGAAGTTGTCATCGTCTCATGACAACGGTCAGAGCATGGTTATTCATCTCTAAGGTATGAAACATGTTCCGACAGTTGTCATTGTCACATGACAACGGTCAGAGCATGGTTATTCATCCCGAAGGTATGAACCATGCTCCATCAGTTGTTATCATCTCATGACAACGGTCAGAGCATGGTAAATCATCCCTAAGGTATGAACCATGCTCCGTCAGTTGTTGTCGTCTCATGACAACGGTCAGAGTATTGTAGTATATCCCTAAGGTATTAAACATGCTCCGTCAGTTGTTATCATCTCATGACAACGGTCAGAGCATGGTTATTCATCTCTTAGGTATGAAACATGCTCCGACAGTTGTCATCGTGACATGACAACGGTCAGAGCATGGTTATTTCTCTCTAAGATATGAAACATGCTCCGTTAGTTGTCATCGTGACATGACAACGGTCAGAGCATGGTTATTCATCTCTAAGGTATGAAATATGCTCCGACAGTTGTCATCGTGACACGACAACGGTCAGAGCATGGTTATTCATCCCTTAGGTATGAAACATGCTCTGTCAGTTGTCATCGTCTCATTACAACGGTCAGAGCATGGGTATTCATCCCTAAGGTATGAAACATGCTCCGTTAGTTGTCATCGTGACATGACAACGGTCAGAGCATGGTTATTCATCCCTTAGGTATGAAACATGCTCTGTCAGATGTCATCGTCTGATGACAACGGTCAGTGCATGGTTATTCATCCCTGAGGTATGAAACATGCTCCATCAGTTGTCATCGCCTCATGACAACGGTCAGAGCATGGTTATTCATCCCTAAGGTATGAAACATGCTCCGTTAGTTGTCATCGTGACATGACAACGGTCAGAGCATGGTTATTCATCCCTTAGGTATGAAACATGCTCTGTCAGTTGTCATCGTCTCATGACAACGGTCAGAGCATGTTTATTCATCCCTAAGGTATGAAACATGCTCGGTCAGTTGTCATCGCCTCATGAAAACGGTCAGAGCATTGTTATTCATCCCTAAGGTATGAAACATGCTCTGTCAGTTGTTATCGCCTCATGACAACGGTCACAGCATGGTTATTCATCCCTAATGTTTGAAACATGCTCCGTCAGTTGTCATCGTCTCATGACAAGGGTCAGAGCATGGTTATTCATTCCTAAGGTATGAAACATGCTCCGTTAGTTGTCATCGTGACGAGACAATGGTCAGAGCATGGTTATATATCATTTATGTATTAAAAATGCTCCGATGGTTGTCATCGTGACATGACAACGGTCAGAGCAAGGTTATTCATCCCTAAGGTATGAAACATGCTCCGTTAGTTGTCATTGCCTCATGACAATGGTCAGAGCATGGTTATTCACCTCTTAGATATGAAACATGCTCCGACAGTTGTCATCGTGACATGACAACGGTCAGAGCATGGGTTTTCATCCCTAAGGTATGAAACATGCTCCGTTAGTTGTCATCGCCTCATGACAAAGGTCAGAGCATAGTTATTCATCTCTAAGGTATGAAACATGCTCCGTTAGTTGTCATCGCCTCATGACAAAGGTCAGAGCATGGTTATTCATCTCTAAGGTATGAAACATGCTCCGACAGTTGTCATCGTCTCATGACAACGGTCACAGCATGGTTATTCATCCCGAAGATATGAATCATGCTCCGACAGTTGACATCGTCACATGACAACGGTCAGAGCATGGTTATTCATCTCTAAAATATGAAACATGCTCCGACAGTTGTCATCGTGACATGACAACGGTCAGAGCATGGTTATTCATCTCTAAGGTATGAAACATGCTCCGAAAGTTGACATCGTCTCATGACAACGGTCAGAGCATGGTTATTCATCACTAAGGTATGAAACATGCTCCGACAGTTGTCATCGTGACATGACAACGGTCAGAGCATGGTTATTTCTCTCTAAGATATGAAACATGTTCCGTTAGTTGTCATCGTGACATGACAACGGTCAGAGCATGGTTAGTATCTCTAAAGTATGAAACATGATCCAACAGTTGTCATCGTCTCATGACAACGGTCAGAGCATTGTAGTATATCCCTAATGTATGAACCATGCTCCGTCAGTTGTTATCATCTCATGACAACGGTCAGAGCATGGTTATTCATCTCTAAGGTATGAAACATGCTCTGACAGTTGTCATCGTGACATGACAACGGTCAGAGCATGGTTATTTCTCTCTAAGATATGAAACATGTTCCATTAGTTGTCATCGTGACATGACAACGGTCAGAGCATGGTTAGTATCTCTAAAGTATGAAACATGATCCAACAGTTGTCATCGTCTCATGACAACGGTCAGAGCATTGTAGTATATCCCTAAGGTATGAACCATGCTCCGTCAGTTGTTATCATCTCATGACAACGGTCAGAGCATGGTTATTCATCTCTAATGTTTGAAACATGCTCTGACAGTTGTCATCGTGACATGACAACGGTCAGAGCATGGTTATTTCTCTCTAAGATATGAAACATGTTCCATTAGTTGTCATCGTCTCATGACAACGGTCACAGCATGGTTATTCATCCCAAAGGTATGAATCATGCTCCGACAGTTGTGATCGTCACATGACAACGGTCAGAGCATGGTTATTCATCTCTAAAATATGAAACATGCTCCGACAGTTGTCAACGTGACATGACAACTGTCAGAGCATGGTTATTCATCCCTAAATTTTGACACATGCTCCGTCAGTTGTCATTGTCTCATGACAAGGGTCAGAGCATGGTTATTCATCCCTAAGGTATGAAACATGCTCCGTTAGTTGTCATCGCCTCATTACAAAGGTCAGAGCATGGTTATTCATCTCTAAGATATGAAACATGCTCCGACAGTTGTCATCGTCTCATGACAACTGTCGGAGCATGGTTATTCATCCCGAAGGTATGAATCATGCTCCGACAGTTGACATCGTCTCATGACAACGGTCAAAGCATGGTTATTCATCCCTAATGTTTGAAACATGCTCCGTCAGTTGTCATCGTCTCATGACAAGGGTCTGAGCATGGTTATTCATCCCTTAGGTATGAAACATGCTCCGTTAGTTGTCATCGTGACATGACAATGGTCAGAGCATGGTTATATATCATTTATGTATGAAACATGCTCCGATGGTTGTATTCGTGACATGACAACGGTCAGAGCATGGTTATTCATCCCTTAGGTATGAAACATGCTCCGTTAGTTGTCATTGCCTCATGACAATGGTCAGAGCATGGTTATTCACCTCTAAGATATGAAACATGCTCCGACAGTTGTCATCGTGACATGACAACGGTCAGAGCATGGGTTTTCATCCCTAAGGTATGAAACATGCTCCGTCAGTTGTCATGGCCTCATGACAAAGGTCAGAGCATGGTTATTCATCTCTAAGGTATGAAACATGCTCCGTTAGTCGTCATCGCCTCATGACAAAGGTCAGAGCATGGTTATTCATCTCTAAGGTATGAAACATGCTCCGAAAGTTGACATCGTCTCATGACAACGGTCAGAGCAAGGTTATTCATCACTAAGGTATTAAACATGCTCCGACAGTTGTCATCGTGACATGACAACGGTCAGAGCATGGTTATTCATCTCTAAGGTATGAAACATGCTCCGTCAGTTGTCATCGTCTCATGACAACGGTCAGAGCATGGTTATTCATCTCTAAGGTATGAAACATGCTCCGACAGTTGTCATCGTCACATGACAACGGTCAGAGCATGGTTATTCACCTCTAAGATATGAAACATGCTCCGACAGTTGTCATCGTGACATGACAACGGTCAGAGCATGGTTATTTCTCTCTTAGATATGAAACATGCTCCGTTAGTTGTCATCGTGACATGACAACGGTCAGAGCATGGTTAGTATCTCTAAAGTATAAAACATGCTCCAACAGTTGTCATCGTCTCATGACAACGGTCACAGCATGGTTATTCATCCCAAAGGTATGAATCATGCTCCGACAGTTGACATCGTCACATGACAACGGTCAGAGCATGGTCATTCATCTCTAAAATATGAAACATGCTCCGACAGTTGTCATCGTGACATGACAACGGTCAGAGCATGGTTATTCATCTCTAAGGTATGAAACATGATCCGAAAGTTGACATCGTCTCATGACAACGGTCATAGCATGGTTATTCATCACTAAGGTATTAAACATGCTCCGACAGTTGTCATCGTGACATGACAACGGTCAGAGCGTGGTTATTCATCTCTAAGGTATGAAACATGCTCCGACAATTGTCATCGTCACATGACAACGGTCAGAATATGGTTATTCATCTCTAAGGTATGAAACATACTCCGTCAGTTGTCATCGTCTCATGACAACGGACAGAGCATGGTTATTTATCCCTAAGGTATGAAACATGCTCCGACAGTTGTCATCGTGACATGACAACGGTCAGAGCATGGTTATTCATCTCTAAGATATGAAACATGCTCCGTTAGTTGTCATCGTGACATGACAACGGTCAGAGCATTGTAGTATATCCCTGAGGTATGAAACATGCTCCGACAGTTGTCATCGTGACATGACAACGGTCAGAGCATGGTTATTCATCTCTAAGGTATGAAACATGCTCCGACAGTTGTCATCGTGACATGACAACGGTCAAAGCAAGGTTATTCATCTCTAAGGTATGAAACATGCCTCGTCAGATGTCATCGTCTCATGACAACGGTCAGAGCATGGTAATTCATCCCTAAGGTATGAAACATGCTCCGTTAGTTGTCATCGTGACATGACAACGGTCAGAGCATGGTTATTCATCCCTAAGGTATGAAACATGCTCTGTCAGTTGTCATCGTCTCATGACAACGGTCAGAGCATGGTTATTCATCCCTAAGGTATGAGACATGCTCGGTCAGTTGTCATCGCCTCTTGACAACGGTCAGAGCATGGTTATTCATCCCTAAGGTATGAAACATGCTCCGTCAGTTGTTATCGCCAGAGCATGGTTATTCATCCCTAAGGTATGAAACATGCTCCCTTAGTTGTCATCGTCTCGTGACAACGGTCAGAGCATGGTTATTCATCCCTAAGGTATGAAACATGCTCCGTTAGTTGTCATCGTGACATGACAACGGTCAGAGCATGGTTATATATCATTTATGTATGAAACATGCTCCTACAGTTGTCATCGTCTCATGACAATGGACAGAGAAGGTAAGAAACATGCACCGTCAGTTGTGATCGTTTCTCGACAACGGTCAGAGCATGGTTATTCCTCATTCAGGTAAGAAACATGCTCCATCCATTATGGTCATCTCATGACCATGTTCGGAGCATGGTTATACCCCTATTTCATTAAGAACCTGCTCGCCTCATTACAATGGTAAGATAATGTTTATACATCTACCTGATGGGGAGCATGATCAGCCAGCTGCGATCGTAGTTAGAATATGATAATACCCATATCTGATTTAGAAATACGCTCATCCAGTTCTGACCGTCTCCTCACAACGACTTCAGAACGTAGTTGTACGTTTATTAAAGGAGAAACATGCCCATCCATTTGCCTTCATTCTATTACAGGAATTAGGACATGTTTCCAGGCTAGCCTTATATGATATATGTGCAGGCGATAGCCATCGTCTGATCATAGTTAAAGAAATTAGCGCTTGTGAATGTCATCTTCATAAAGGAAATAGCGAATACGCTGATACGTTTACAACTGCACATACGCACAGGCTGATCTGAGTCTAAATGGAGGATTGAGGTCGGGGGCACATTGTAGGAAACATGTGCGGATCCAGAGGGGGGACAGGGGGTCCGGACCCCCCTGAAAAATCACAAAAATATAGGGTTTCTTAGCCATACTGGTCCGGATCCCCTGTAAAATCACACAGCTAACAAGCAAACTTTCAATGTTGGGCCACCAACGGCCCGCCGGCGAAACGTCATTTTAATGGCGTTTCGCTGCTGGGCCGATGATGGCCCGCTTATATTGGTATTTGAATCATCTCTCCCATCATCAACAAAAGAAATACGTAGTCAAAGTTGGACCCCCATCTGAAAAAAACTTTCTGGATCCGCGCATGGGAAATGATGTGCAAGCCTCCATAGAGGCATCCATCCTCATTTCAGGCATCTTAAAATATGCCCTCTACATAAAGTATTATCTTATTTAAAAGCTGCATCTTGTTAAGCGCTATTAATAGACATTGGGTTTTTTGGCTGTCTATTTTAAAAACAAATGACGCATGCGCAGAAACGCACCATGCGGGGACAGATGTCATTATCCCCTTCCCTTGGCACTTTAAGGTTTAATAAAGAGGAAGGAGTGTAAAATATAAAAAGCAGCATGACAAGGATTAAAAATTACAAGCTTCTCATACTGTCTAGCATCATTTGCAAAAACAATGAATGAGTGATAACAGCAAGCAGTATGCAGTATAAAATTTCATGATGTCAGAATTTCCAAATTACTGAGGTCGGTCTTAAAGGGGAAAATATGGACTAATTAACAATCTGATTGTATCAAAAAGTGTATTCTAATATGCAATAAAGTCATCAGGATCACATAGCAGAAGAATTTTTGCAATTTATCTTTTGTGCCAAGCGGAACCACCGTTTAAATAAGACTGCCCTTCAATTTTTCCAGATTTCAAAATCCATGGGGGAACCTCACTATAAAATGTTGCCTTGTTGATAATATTTCCTATGTAGTGACAAAAACTATTTATTTTACCATAAATCTGTCAAACACTACTCTTTTATACAATGATCTCTGCTCATTTACAAAAATCAGAGGTTTTGAAAGTTAGGGGGGTCGTGTCAGGTCATGCTCCAATTCTCACACTTCTTTGTGGTTGAATAAAAGTCCAGAGGATCGCCATAGGGTATTATAACTTTGCAGCTGCCATCATCAATACATAAGGATACTTTTTATCTAAAAAATTACCCAATGGGCCCCTTGAGTCAAATGGAACCATATATTAAATGTCGGAACTCCCATAATCTGGCACTGAGTAAACCTGGTCCTGGAAAATACTACATTAAAATCATAATTAAAATGTTTTTGTTAAATATATATGAAGATCAGTCATTAAGGGATAATTTTACTTTTATAATTGACAAAAGAACATATATTAGAGGTCAAAATTAGGCATCTTATAGACCATTATCAATGTTTTGCATGGTATATTTAGCAAGCTATAAAAAGATTGTCCACTTGCTATACACTTAGGTAAACCATTAGCTGTTGCAATGAAAAGGAGTAATGGTGTATAAATAGCACAAGCAGAGAAATAGGAGTTTGACCCAGTTCAGGTAGCAATAAACTGTTCTCTGGCTGGCTGGCTCTCAGATAATGACTCTTAAGAATCATTGTAAACAAACACTGGCGAGTTTACATTGTTTTTGGGCGTGCAGGTAGTCTCCCTTTACAGTTATAATAATCCTACTACAGAATACTGTATGTGCGCGTAGTAATGCATAAGTTATGCTTTACCTGTTTTACTGACCGTTTCAAGGCGGTACTTCTTTTGTGGATAATTTGTGTTATCATATGACGTCGCGTCTGAGAGTGAAATAACGCCATGCAATAAAATCGATAAACCACTAGTGGTTAATAGATTTACGGGAAACGTTATGACGTCCATAATAACGTTGCGATCATAATGACAAAATTATAACGTTTTTATGCCAGAAATGAGATTTCAAAGTATTTGTCATATGATAAATAGAATCTAACATTCGTGCTCATGTTTTATTGAATTTATTAAGCTCGTTGCGAAAAAGAGATAAAGTGCTCGGCAAGCCTCGCATTTTATCTCTTTTCCCCAACTCGTTTAATAAATTCAATAAAACATGAGCACTCATGTAAGATCCTCTATTTATTCATGTCTTGTGTGTTTTTCATGCTTTCACCCCTTGCAGTCTTTCTTACTTTAAGAAAAATAGAATCACCTCATTACTATTCATCTTTAAACTGACAGTACTGTAAATAGAGAATACTAGGTGAGTGTCTTTTGATATCAAGTTTACCAGGCAAGGCTTTGAGAACGCTTGTTGACATCGCGAGGCTTGCCGAGCGATTCAACATGTGTTCTCAAAGCCGAGCCTGGTTAACTTGATATCAAAAGACGCAAACCTGGTATTCTATTTATCAGTTTACCCATAGTTAAACACTCTTTAAACTAGCGATTATGACGTAATTTTAGATTTCTGTGTTGATTCAATGTCATTGGCGACGTCATTCAAAAAGTGCAACGTCATCATGACCTGATAAAGGTAACATGCCGTGAGATAGGAAACGTTTATTAGGTTATGTTGAAACAATTCAGTTAATATTAGGGGTAACTGATAATTATTATTATGTGTGGGGGGCATATTTATATCTATAATGTTTTAACTGCAGTTTTGTATGTAAGACACACAGAGTCCATACTAGGCCCAATTCATAACCACAGATTTCTTAAATGATTAGTTGCAGTTTTACAATGCCTACTATTAGAGTAAAAACTAATCATAAACAAATCCTCAAACTTATGATTAAACAATACCTAAGTGTCTCTAGTTTAATTTTCTTAATTTATTTTCTTTAGTAGGGTGTTTCCTAGATTAATTTAGGCCTCACAAATGAAGATGGAGCTCTTTTGTCCATCCCTCTGTCCATCCATCCTCTTTTATGGACACTCTAACTTAATCATTTATCACCTGATTTCTTCCAAAATTCATGAATGGATTACTTTTATCAACTTCTCATACATTTGAATATAAATTTTGTCAAATAAACAATATTTAAGATGGCTGTCACAATGAACACAACCTGTCAGCTTGTGGATACTCTAACTTAATTATTTGTCACTTGATTTCTTCCAATTTCATGTATGGGTTAGTTGCATCAAATTATTGACCAAATTCGAATAGTTAATTTGTCTGTTAACCATTATGGCCACCCAAATGACAAATACCTGTCGGTTTTGAAACTGTGGACACTGGTATTGATCGCTCAATTTCTTTCATTTTTCATTGTGGACTACTTTCATTCATTTCTCATCCAAAATAGTAAGTGAGTATGATCAGGAAATACCACAATCACAAACCGAAGACAACCCTGTGGCACCGCGAGGAAGAGCCACTCAACAAGTTTGAATAGTGTTTTTTTCCAGTGAATGCCAACCAATATGACTGCCAAAATGACCACCGTCTTGTGGACACTAGCTAAGTCATTTATCAGCGGATTTTTTCCAAATGTCGTGTATGCATTACTTTAAATTTTGCCCAGATTTGAATAAGGGTTTTGCTGATGAAAATAATCAAGATTGCCACAGCCTGTTGATTTACTAATGTGTATACTGTAAGCCATTTATCAGCCGATTTCTTCCATATGTCATACATACATTACTTTTATCAGTCACCACCCAAGTTGCGATATGGGTTTTGTCCAATGAATGCTAACCAGGATGGTCACAAAATGACCACTACCTGTTCGTTTTCACTTGTGGACACTTAAAATAAGTCACCTGATTGCTTACAAATTCCATATTGCATTACTTTAATATATCTCATGACAAGTTCATTTTTATTTCAATTTACTCTACTAAGATGGCCACCTAAATAACCATAACCTGTCTGTTGGTTACGATAAAGACTTTTATTGTGTTTTTACTCTAGGGAATTATGCTGGAGTCACAAAGGGCATTATGTTGGAGTCACAAAGTTCTAGTTATTTGGTTACATATATGTTCTATCAATCACTATACTGTGAACTACTAAAAGCCCAGCTCTCAAAAGGGCACTTTGTGAGACCATGTTTTTCTTAAAGCTTATTATCTCACACGCTTTTGGAGCATGTAATCCACCTGTTATGTAGGGGTTTTGGGTGTTACAGTGTGTCAATTACGTTACAAAAATATATGAGCCAGTGCATGAGATTTCCAACAATTTGGTATGTGCGACCAGCAAAGCCTCAGACCAGCCTGCGCATACGCGCAGTCTGATCAGAGCCTTTGCTTGTCGCTTGAGTATTCTATGATTGTTAAGCTACTGACCGAGCGTCATTTGGTGTTTCTAAGCTTAAAAGGAGGCTGCACAGGCTCATTTGAGTCTACACTTGTCAAAATGTCAAATTGTTGGAAATCTCATGCACTGGCTCATATGTTTTAAGGCAATTACATGTAACAGCTTGGCTTAATTGGTTTCAAATGTCCCTTAGTTTGTTATTGCTCCTGTTTATGCCATTCAATGGAAATAGTAAACATTGTCTTTATTGACCCTCTTTATGCTGAACATACATGTATAGGTGTTATACACTCCTCTAATTTGTTTTATCAGTTACCTCGCATTTAATTGCATTGTTGCACGTTGCCTGATAAACGTTGTCTATCTCATGACATGTGCCTTTATCAGGTCATGATGACGTTGCACTTTTTTTAATGACGCTGCTAATGGCGCTGAATCAACACAAAAATCGAAAATTACGTCATAATTGCTAGTTTAAAGAGTGAAACAATCGGTAAACTGATAAAAAGATAGGTGAGTGTAATTTGATATCAAGTTTACCAGGCTCGGCTTCGAGAATGCATGTTGAATCGCTCAACAAGCCTCGCTTTGTCAATAAGCGTTCTCAAAGCCTTGCCTTGTAAATTTGATATCAAATGACACTCACCTAGTATTCTCTATTTATCCATTTAATCTGAAGCATTCAAGTTATAAGCATGTTTTTTATCAGAGTGGAAAACAGTGTCAATCATGGTCTGGATCTACAGTGTTTTCAAGAAGGATAAATGAGCAACGACATGAGTTTCCAGCAATGTGGCATTTTGACAAGTGTAGACTCAGACGAGTCTTTGCAGTCTCCTTTTCAGCTTAGAAATTCCAAAATATGTCAGTCAGTAGCTTAACAGTCATAGGATATTCTAGAGACTAGCAAAGACTCTTATCAGTCTGCGTGTATACTAAGGCTGGTCTGAGCCTTTGATGGTCGCACATACCACATTGTTGGAAATTTCATGTCATGGCTCAATTAGGGTTTAGCAGGACAATTATTAAGTAGGAATTGTGTTGCTATGTCAGGTGACGCTTGGCCTATGACTTCAATTCTCTATGGATAGTAGTTAATAAGGATAGGTAACTGCTGAACATTAAGACAATCCTTCACCAGAAAATTAACCCCAGACTCTCACTAGAGAGATAAACTTAGCAATACAGTAATCAGAAATTCAGCAGAGAAAATGGCAGATTTTCAGGATCAGTGCGTCATTGTCCTGAGGTCTGAAGGTATAAACAGCAATATTTCAGTAAAGTCCAGCTGTATCACAAACAAGGTTAATTTGTAATTTGTGCCAAAAACCCATGTAATGGTTAACATGTATGGTTTACAGTTTGTTCCAGCAACTTTAGTAAATGCTACATATTACTAGATGATCTTTCACCCCTGTATACGGTTTCCAAACACACCTGGCTGTTTATAGAGTATGAGATATGTCAAAAACACAATTGGACCTTAGTCAGCCTACATTCAAAGCAAGAACAGGATTTCATTGCATCAATCTTACAGACCAAATATAAACATACAGTTGATGGTTTTGCTTATATTGGTAAGTTTGTATAATATTTACCCCTTTAAGCCAAATAGAGTTTCCCACTCTATTAATTGGACCAGTCCATTTCATTATTTATGGGTTGTTGGGTGGTACTTTTTTTAAAAAAAAAATGTTAATATTTTAATAGAACATTACGTAAGCAAACATCTATTTAACATGCTGGTGTGAACATCAACTTTTTGTCTTCAGACGTTAGTTGATTGAGACTATAAAAATGATATATCTATCTATCTATCTATCTATCTATCTATCTATCTATCTATCTATCTGTCTGTCTGTCCATCCGTCCGTCTGTCCGTCCGTCTGTCCGTCCATCAATCTTTCTATCTATCTATCTATCTATCTATCTATCTATCTATCTATCTATCTATCTATCTATCTATCTATCTATCTATCTATCTGTCTGTCTGTCTGTCTGTCTGTCTGTCTGTCTATCTATCTATCTATCTATATATCTATCTATCTATCTATCTATCTATCCGCCCATCCTTCTGTCTGTATACGCAATGGTGGGTTCTTTGTGAGCGCATATCATCTTACATTCTTTTCAAATATTTTTTACAACTTTGTTAATGGTATGTGAGTGTGTTTGAAGACAGTATCACCAAGTAAATTACGGTTATTTGCTTTCAACTTGTGAATGTAGTCATTTTTGGCACCACAAATGTGTATCTATATACACAGAGGGTGCATTGTGAGCGCAACCCCTTTAAAGTTTATACCAACCTTTTTAAAACTTTGCATTGTATGAGGATGTACTATTAGTTTGGACACACTCAACAATATAGTTTTTTCTTATTTTAATTAACTTTTAAACTTTGTCATTTCTTGGCATCACAATAATATACCTATATACACAGTTAGCATATTGTGAGCTTAACTCCTCTAAAATTTTTATATTGACGATTTTGAAACTTTGTAAGTGTTTAGTTTATAGTTTGAAGATGTGCAAGTGGTTCAGATATGAATTTCACTTTATGTTTTGTAATGTTCTTCAACTTGCGGTTCTTGCTAATTTTGGCTTCACAATTCCATCTTTATAGACAGTAAGTACCAATACCTCTTATATACTTCTGTATTTTGATGTTTTACACGTGTTTCCTTAATTGTATGAAGATGTATATGTGTTTTGAAAAATATTTCTTGATAGATTTCTCTCATATTTAACTTGTGAACCTTGTCATTGTAAACAACATAAAACTGTATTTTACTTTTACCGTTGCTATAATAACATAAATCACCACCAAAATAGGCTAAAATAGAAATTGTTATTTTGTATCAAATTTGAGGCTTTTGAGACGTATATTTTAAGAATTAGTTATCACCACAACTAAATGCCAAACAAATCTTTTTAATATGTTGTGTACAGTGATAACTATTATCATCTGTTACATTGTAAATATTTTTTTTGGTATTTGCTTGTGCTCTATGTTTATTTGTCAAAAGTCTAGACTGTGTAACAAAATGGTCACTTTCCTATTTTCAACCTATTTTGGCAGCCTTGTTTGTTACCATAACAACGGAAAAGTCAAATCAGTTCCCGACATCTACACATGGGCTGTTGTTCTAATACATCAATAAGAAGAAATTGGTGAAAAAGCAATATTTATTTTTTTGGCCTCGTTGGGGCGGGGGTGCAAAATAGCTTCCCTAATGCACGTAACTCTTTGATATCTATTTCCTAATAAGTAGCTACATAAATGATAACCTCGCCAGGGCTTACACTGTTGTCAATGTACACAGGTCAGAAAGGGGCTTATATAAGAGATCTAACATGAGTGCTCATGTTTATGGAATTTATTAAACGAGTTTAATGATTTAACAAAAAGAGGGCACGAATGTAAGATTCTATTTTTAATATGACATTAAATTTGCTTTAAAATTACATTTTTGCGAGAAAAAACACGTATGCAACATTGTTATTGGCGTCATTTTATAACGTTATTAAAATCTATAAACCACTAGTGGTTTAACAATTTTAAAATATGGCGTAATATCATACCTAGACGCAGCGCAATTTGCTAATGAAAACTTGTCTAAGACAACATTTTGAAACTAAAATCTTGTAAGAAGCAAATGAGGTGTGAAAATATCTGCCACCAGCGGATTTGTGTTGAATACCAAACCTTTTTGCCACCATATTTAATCTGTCCCGTGAGTAAAACACAGCGAAACAAGTTGCGATCTTTTCCTTTGCTAGCGCCGACTTGTGTCGTTTTCAGATAACATTTGCAAACATACTGGATCCAGACCAGGTACAGCAGTAGGTCGAAGTCAGACCCATAGTCAATATATATGAAGCCATATATGATTATAATGGTGAACACGCAAACAAATTCTAATTCTATTTAATATATTATGTTGTATATAAAATGCGCCAGTTCATGTTATTTTGATATGTATTATTGTTTAATGTATATGTGATTCTGTCAAAATCATATTTGCATGCTTAATAAATTCCCCAGGCCGTTAGTTAAATGTGCATACCAAAACAATAATTTTGTTAGTGTTTTGAGCACTCAAACATATGTTTAAACAGATGGGTAGAAATATAAATATATTTACGCTCAAAAATGTGTTTTGCCCTCCAGAACAATTGTCTTCTTTTTCAGGTCTACTTCGACAAGGGTCTACAAAGATTACAAGTCACTGGAGTGACGGAAGTCCAGTCACCTTTACATCCTGGTAGAGCTTTGGAAAAACAACTATTGTTTTATCATGGAATCAAAGTTTTACCTTTTGTTAGCTCTACTAAGAGCGGAGCTTCTCATATGTTTAGTGGCGTCTACAGTGTTCATTTATCTGTCTGGCCATTACCCCCAAAATATTCTTTTATCACATCTTTTTAGAGATTCCTGGGCCTCAACGCGAGGGAACCTGTCTTCGGTGGTTTGCGAACAACAAAGGTGCAGACCAGCCTGCGCATACGCGCAGTCTGATCAGCGCCTTTGTTATTAGCTAATTGTAAAATATCATATCCAAGCTTGATAGAAGCGAAATTTCAATTTTCGAAGACCCCGAAGACAGGTTTTCTCGCGTTGCGGCCCAAATGTTGATGACTATAAAAAAGTTGTCAGGACCCTCTTCCCCTGATGAATTCCCATGATTAGTGGTCCTGATGTGGATCTGCAGCTTTGAGTTCTGAGCCATCATTAGACATGGTAATCATCTTGAAAGTTACTGGTTGCCTTTTACACTGTAAAAGTCTTGCTATTGCATCATCATGCTGATTTTTTAAGAGCATTGCTGGTTTGTTTTCCTTGTGTTCCAATTGTAGAAAGCAAAGAGGGTAGACAAGAAAGAAAGTGACAAATATAACTGTGATGGCGTGGCAGGAAGCGATATCCCCAAGGGATCAATGGATCACACCATCATAGTGAGAGCACAAAGTAAAGCAATCAGCTCTCGCAGCCTTAAGGAGATGATTTCAAAACTAGAAAGGACATGTGATTTTACATCCGACTTGTCGACACTATGGCCATTAATAGACATCTTGAATTTATTTGTTATCACATTTCCTCTGAACTCGCTGGTCAATTGTCATCAAAATCAGTCCAAGGTGTTTGTCATTGGTCTAGTTATGAAATCACAATTTCAGTTTTTATCTGAGGTAAATTATGGCTTTATGGAATTTCAAATCATCTTGAAATTGCTGGTTGGATTTGCTTTCTATTGTAACTATCGTGTTACCACATCTTTTCGTAGTGCACTAGGCCATTTTACTAAACATATAACGATGTTTTCATTGTAGTCTTGTTGTACATCTGCCATTTAGGCTTTCATTTATTCATAGATATGGCTGCTGTCAATCATCTTTGATACCTTTTATTGCATCTACTCTGAACCCGCAGGTCGATGTTTTTAAAACCCGCCTAAACTGTTTGCCAAGTTGCCTAGGTATGAACCTGTGTTATCCCATCTTCTCCGTGACCATTGAACTGATTTTTCAAATCTTGTCTGATATGCAGGGATCCAGAAAATTCCATCAGGCGGTCTTGAAAACTTTTTTTAGTCATCAACGATTTTCACAGAGGACCTCCCTCGAGAAGCAGTTGGACCCAAGGGGCCCAATGGCTTCTCAATTTGGGGTCCATGCCAGTATTTCTAAAGAAACATATAACAGATTGTGATTTCCAGGGGGCAGGGAACCCTTGTCCTCTCCTCTGGATTCGCCAATGTCTGGGATATTCACTAAGTCGTCTAGTTACGAATCTGCTATTTCTGTTCCTTGTCTGTCGACAGAAAACAAGCATGACCAGAAAATGCTTTAATCACAGATCGCAAACCTACCCTCGACACTTCAAGAAAACGACAGTGAACTCAGACAGCCACAACAGAACTAAATTAAAGCAACCAGCTTTCTTTTCATCAGCTATATGATTGCTAAAATATAAAGGACTACAAGAACCACCCCACAAAACAAGGACCCCAGCACAATCCACCACCAAATGGAGCATCAGCAAACATTAAATAAACAACAGAATTACGTCTTTAGAACAGATAGAAGCCAATGTGACCGGAGTGATGGGGTGGGGGAGGGGGAGGCGGGTCCTAGATATATTTCACAGACCAAATCTTCACTCTAGATTCTGATCTTGTTATAACACATACAATGACACGGATCAGCAATCCAGGACTAACGTCCCCTACATGAGGTAGGCGGGTCTTAGATATAATTGAGCCAGTGCATGAGATTTCCAACAATGTGGCATTTAGACATGTGTAGACTCGGACGAGCCTCTACAGCCTCCTTTAAAGCTAGAAACTCAAAATGGTGTTCAGTCAGTAGCTTAACAATCATAGAATATTCAAGCAACAAGCAAAGGCTCTAATCAGACTGCGCATATGCGCAGGCTGATCTGAGGCTTTGCTGGTCGCACTTACCTCATTGTTGGAAATCTCATGTCGAGGCTCAATTCACAGGGCAAATCTTCACTCTAGATTCTGATGTTTTTAAAACACATGAAATGACATGGATAACTACATCAACAAACCCAGACTAACTTAACCTACATGTACTGTCTACGTTCCACACACGCACACAAAGGGAACAACAGTAATATTGTAAGAGCAACTGAAACATACAGCCTGCTAAATTGACAACATCTTTTCATCCACTTCCATTTTTGAGGTTTCACGATTTTTGCATTTGCTTTAAAATAATTGTATGAATATTATGAAAATCTTGCAAACGCATTTCTCTTAATAAATAAATGTACCTAAATAAAGCCAAATTGTTAATTATCAAATATGGCCAATTTTAGCCATATTTGATTTTCATTAGCTGTTTGCCTGTAAAAGTATTATATAGTATATAGTTAATTAATAAATATGCCATTGATCAAATGATTTAGTATTGGCCTGGTTTTACGTCATAATGCAGCTGACGTTGTTACCTGGGTCAACATGAAAGCATTTGATAACATAATAATATCAATCTAAAATGGGACACATATATTATAGCTCACCTATGTCAACATGTTGTCGAATTGTAGCATTGATTACAGCTTAAAGGAAACAACAAGACAGAATTTGATTGATATGACGTATTTCTAATTGCAGGGGAAGGAACCAACCCTCTCCTATACCAGGAGAGTATTGTACAAGAATGTCTCTAAGTTTATCTGAAGAACATGTTTGGGAATCGGTCACATGCAATTTACCTTCAGCATCCGTTGCTGTATGTCAGTATCTTCTTGGCAATGAACAGGATACACCACCAATTGGTAATTTGAACTGTTATGTAAAACTCATGATTTTTTTATACTTATCTCACATGCATCAAGGCATTCCTTGAAATGCATGCACAGCTATCTGTGGGGAGGGGGAGGGGGGCTAAAGGCCAAAAGTTTGACCTCATCCTTTATCTACGTCTTTGCGTTGTATATTCTATTAGTGAAGATTTAGTTAGACTGTGTGTTTTTGCAGTCTTGTCTGGGACTACGATGTTCTTAAAATGTGATAAACAAAATCTCAAATGGCTGATACTAGTACTTGTATTATCTCATACATGTGACGTTATACTGAAAATAGGCATCTAGAGAGGAGAACATGACTCCTACATGTCATGGAATCATATATAGCATATGATGTCATATATCTACCATGTGATGTGTGATATACAACCAAGAAAGTATGATAAGAAAATCACAAATCATGGTTCCTATCCACACATCTAATTTTAGTTCATCTAACAAAAGGTGCCAAGATGAGCTGTTAAAATCATTTTTAGTTTATATTTTTTACTATTGTCATCTCTTGATAGCTCAAAATAAATGTGATTTCAAAGAAGTGACTTGAATAAATATGGGACTAAGATAAAATAAAAAAACTAAAGCGATATGAGTTTAAGTTGTGATTGAACCTCCCACCTGTTAAACAACATCTGTTTTGTAATTAACCGATATGCCGCTAATTGGTATTCTCAGTTTGATAATAGGACACACTTAAAAACGATTGTCATGTCATTAGTACGGTTGTGCAATTTAAGGAAACTGCATTGGGAGGTTTCCTTTTGTGACCTTCTATTAATCTTATTAAACCAGGCCATTGAATCTAAAGCTCTGGTTGCTATTGAAACTAAATCACTTATTACTTTCATTATTTCTCTCTCAGATTGAAATAATGGATGTTGGAAAAACTATCTGGTAATTCAACCCATCAAACAAGGTTGGAATTTACCCTTTGTATACTGGAAAACTTTGGCAAACAGTGCAGACCCAAATAAAATGCAGCATAATGATGCATTTCATCACGGTCTGCACTGTTCATAAGATTGAAACAATCTTAAGGAATAGAAAAACATCGTTATTTAGAGAATTCTACCTGTTACCCCTTTAAGTACACAATTTGTATTCGCCTACTTATTGTATCAATATGTATGGGAGCAACCTTCAAAATGCATAGGGGTAAGGACAAGCAAGTGGTTCAACGGAGATGGTGCATTGATAAGTTAGGGGTCTTTCATGCAAACCAAATATCTATGTGTCTTGATCCACATCTGAATTAAGGTTGAGGTTGGCGCCGTTAAACCGGTTTAAGCCCTCCAGTAAAATATTTTACTGACCGTTCCAAGGCGGTACTTCTTTTGTGGATCTTTTATGTTTTTGTTCTGTCTTGTGTTTGCTATGTCTTTGTGCGCGTCTGTTTATATGTGCTTTGTGGTCACCTGCTGGGAAAGGGCTGACCTCTTGGCTCTGTTTGGGGTGTCTTCTGTGAGTTTGTCACTTTCCCATTGGTATCCTGGGTCAGGTGTGGTACTTGATTGTATCAATTCCTGATCTTTGCACCTTTCCTTACTTCAATTATTTAATGATTCAGTGATTTCAGTTTTAATAATTGATTGTTCTATATTTTAATGTTCAGCACACTGGCATATTAAGCACATTCTCAGGTAAACGTTACTACCAAATATACACCTTGTTTGCTAAAGGGAATAAAATTACACATATTGTAATATTTTTCTTTCTCCAAGACTCTGTAGATGACCTTGAAAATAAAACACATACATTAAAAATTGTGTAAAATGGCCACTCAAAAATAGACCAATAAGTTTTGCAAGACCAATTATCACATAATGCATGTCAAAGGTACTGCAAAATGCTCCAAGAGAGCATTCTGCAATGCTTTCGACCTTCATTAAGCTACTATTTGTCATTAAGATCTTTGTTTTGTCTACTTTTGAGTGGCCATTTTACACAGGTTTTACTGTACATGAAACATTAAAAACGCAACTATATTTCTGAAGATATTGCTCCAATAATACATTACAGAAGAAGAATGGACCAGCTTTAATCCTGCAGAATCGCCATCAATATATTTTGTGTGCAACAACGAGGAGATAATCTCGTTCCTAGGGAGATGCAATAATGTTGTAGATTGTTTGGACGGCAGTGATGAGATAAACTGTGCTAAAACAGGTAAACTGTTGTCAATATATTATGTATACCTAGTAGTGAAACTATCTATCATCATTTGACGGTTGAAGATACTTAATTTCACTCAGTATGACTGATTGGTTGCACATAAACTGCAACAAGCATGAATAAAAATTATGTATGACTTTGAAAGTTCCATTTGATGCTTTTCATTCTTAATAAAAGTGTATTGGTGATTTAACTGGTGTAATTCTCTAACAGTATGTGCTTGACGCAAAGTCCATAGGACCAGAGTGTACGTTTTGTGCTATCAGTAGTTTGAATTAAAAGGAGCTTGTTTGTAAATAATAAAATCAAACGATAAGCTGTTATACATAAAATAACCAACATAGCAAGACAGTAATTTTCAGTACATACAACAAATCATTTAGATAATGATAAAAAAGAATGATTCTGAAATTCCCTCATACGTCTTGGTTGATTATATCCAAGATATATTTGACTTGAGATGCTAATTTTAACTACCAGGCTATGTGCTATTTATTTTATTCGTGTTTATATGTGATCCAATTGTCTATTTATAGATTCGTGTACAGTACTACAACATAGGTAAGTATAAAAAAACAACATCCTGTAAAAACACGTTTTTATCAATTAAGCTTAAATCTGAAAAAATATGCCACATATCAAATATAAAAGTATACAAAATTGATAATCTATTGGCCCTCTGTGCGAGAAAATCTGTCTTCCGGGTAACTATGCAAACAACAGATGCACAGATCAGTTTGTGCGTCTCCACAGCCTCACTTTTTACTTTAGAAAGCATCTTATCTAAACTTGTTACCATCGGAATTTCAATTTTCTAGCATGTTGTTGTAGCTTAGTGACTGATTTGAGTCCAGCTTTGTTAGAAGAAAGATTTTGTTGCGTCTTGGCCAATTTGCTTTTTATCTCGCATGTACGAAGTACAAAGAGAGCTATTATAGCAGTCACTACTACATTGACGTCTACATCTGCTTCTTCACCCGTATCTGCATCTCTGTTGCATCGGCGTTAGAATTAAAGGTTTTGCTTCTGCCCTGTATCTGAAAACCACTTGAGATATGTTGATTAAGCTTTATGCGACATTTCATCTGGGTCCTTCCTGTTTGCCAAATGACGCATTTAAGACTCAAGAGTCACTAGTATACAAAGTGTTAATGTAATAAAACGCTAATATATGCTGCTGGTAAGATTTTCATTGATGACTGATTTCATTTGCAAAGGGTATAGTTTTTTAGGTTGTGTATTTTCAAAAATGGCTAATACAATGAACGTTTTTATCCTGTAATGGTTCATTTGCAGCATTGAAAGTATATCATTATCATTTACCGTAAGACGTTTATATGATTGCAGCCACTTTGCAGGTTAAACTGCAAACTACTTCTAACAATAAAAATGTTTTAAACACATTCCACTGTTATCTTTATTCGATGGTGTGTCCTAAATACAACAATTATATTGACTATGATTTAAAATATTTCTTCCTAAATTTCAGCTTGTGTTAAATGTTTATTTTCTCACTAATATAAACTGAAACCAATATTACTTAAATCAGGTGAATGATGCATTTTCAGTATTGTGACTGTAAATAAAAATCAACTCGGCCTATAAAAAGTTTTTCTTATAAATAAGTTGTGACATGCATTCAAGATTCACTGTCACCAATTTTCAGGGTTCCACTAGCAGTAGTGAAAGTTTTCAGGATTATTCCTAAATTCAGGATTTTGAGGCTGACTTTGTCAGATTATAACAACTTTTTTGATTAATTTTCAGTTAATTTAAAGACAATTGACCATGTAAAATTGAAATTGTTGATATGTTAGGCATTCTGCAAGTTTTAAAATTTGAATTTCAAAAGTGTAGTATTTGGGAAATTTTTAAACTTTCATCCATGTACTAGGTCGATACTTATACTATTTTCTGAACTATTATTTGATATTTTAAGTTGTGGAGATGGCCAGTGTGTTTCTATCAGCGTGCTTTGTGATTACCACTACGACTGTTTGGACTACTCAGATGAGAATTGCTGTATGTTATACTTCCCTGGAGGATTCAAAATCATATAATTCATGTTTATACACCTGATTTAGTGTTTAAAAAGCCATTTTGCTATATTTTCCCATCAGTTTATTTTTCTATAGGTTGACATGTTTTTTTTTAAATAATTTCTCGTCAGAAATAAAGTTGGTCATGATATTTTATGGATTAAAAACAGACTGTACTTTTTATAATATATATGTACATATATATGTACTAGCCTTATATTCTACTAGTAAGTTTTTACAACGTGATATAACTGTAAAATAGAGAATATTATTTAAAATTGGAGGCATTCAGTCTTCAAAAAAATAATTCAAAAATATTATCAAACCTTATAATTCTTTTATAAAGGTTGTATATAAGTTGGATGTCATGCGACAGTCTGCATGCTTGGTTTTAAACCCAAGCACGGTTTATAGCTATGGTTTCCTCTTTAATTGCACGATGGTGGGTCAGGCCTTAGACTCAATGACAGCACTGACGTGAAGCTTTAATCGATGGGTAGGCGCCTGATGTTTATCTGTAGCTGGGCCCACCGTGGCACAACTTGAGGTTATCTTTAGCTCTGGCTAACTGTGAGTCATGAGCCCTTTTCTTTGTTTCATCAGGGTATGTTAATTTGATTGGAGTGTTTCTACATGATGATACATTGCAATAGTTAGAGAGCCACCATGCAAGCTGAACATTTATTGTACTTTACCTACAGTAGAGTCTATGGCAAAGATTTGGTACCTGTAAAATACATTTAAGCCCCCCCCCCAGGTGGCTTAGGTTGCTGTCCGTTCTAAGGCGGTGGTTCTGTTGTTGTTGACTTTGTTGTAACTCCCATTGTAGGATTCTGTAATTGATCTATGTTTTGTTGTGCGTTACTTTGTGTCAATTCTAGTTTTGCAGTCATCTCTTGGCAAAGAGAGAGAGCTGGCTGCTTTGCTATGTTTGTCATCCTGGTGTCTCATGATTATCCTGTGGCTCTTTCTTGCGATGCCACGAGTGTGTCTGCCGTTCGTGATTGTGGTATTTCTTGTTCATACTCACTTACTATTAAAAAATAGACCAGATACTGTCAATGTATTGGCTTTCCACGTCCATTCTTAAACAAAACAAATTCTTATTGTTTCCAGATTTTCCAGAGTGCAAACTTGGTGAGTTCCGTTGCCAGAATGATGTATGCATTGATGAGAACAAACACTGTGATGGCAAGATAGACTGTGCTGATGAAAGTGATGAAATTGGCTGTGGTAATTATTTAGATTAATTTTAGCTTTATAATTCCATTGTTTTAAACAATGAGCTTAATTTACATAATTGCCATAGTTTCAGTCTATTTTAAACATCTCATCTTTGTCACCTTTTTCAGTCCATTTCTGAACTTCTTATCCATGTCACAAGGCAGGTTAGCTGATACATGTAAAAGAATACCTTGGTCTTGGGATGTCATGTAACTTTCAAATTGTCGCATATATACCATGAAACAAATTAAAATATCTGCAGAGCGTGCAGCTTATAAGTCTTAACATCATTTATGGCCTCTGAGTAAGCTGCGCTTGTTTTAAAACATGCTATTCAAAACTCTTAATTTAAGACTTTTATCAAAAGGAGTCTTCTGTGTTAAACAGTTTGGATTATCCTCATTTCCAAATAAACGCCCTTTATAGCTGCCAAAATGTTCTAAACCTATTTCTGTTTTAAATTTTACTTAAAATGCTCAATTTGCAAAATTTTTATACATGTTTTATTTGTTGTTTAGCCTGATTTATATAGATTCATAAGCGTTTTAAAATATGTATTCTATGAGTGTTTATGTGATAGAAGTTTATAAGATATATGAAAAAATATTGCTTTTCTTTAATTGTGTTATGTCTGTAGCTGTTCTTTATCTCTTACTCGCCATGCCATGGGTTGGTCTGCGGTCTGATATTTGGGGTGTTTCCTGGTCATATTCGCGTGCTTTTTGAGGCAATCAAATACATTGAGACACTTTACATAAAATTACAATGGTATCATCGATACCTAATCCTGCCACCTTTTTAAACCGTAAAGTTTGCCTCCCATATAGCAGTTGAGTCTGTTTTCTATATACATTTACTGCTTGTTCACACTAACCATCTAGCTAAAAGGAGGGTAAGATTGCAAAAAACTATTGTATTTCTTTCTCTGAATATCATTTTGTCTAAGGAAACAGTAAAGGTGCAGATAAAAAGCCGCATTTTGTGGCATTTTATCTGGTTCTTCTCTATAAAAGTATACAATTGGAGATGTCCAGTCTATAAAGAGCTAGAACAGACAGCAGCTACAGCCTCAACAACTTGAGGCTCATTCATATTTCAGTGGCACAATTTCAGCCTAAACTCTGCTGTTATTAAACAACAGCCTGTTTGCTTACCTTACTTTCTATTTTACCCCAAAACTTGATGCAAATGTCATAAGTTACAGATACATTTCATTTCACATTCTCCTATAGGATAAGAAATTCTTACACATTCTCACATAGGATGACACATTTCATTTCACACCTGAATGCACTTCGACGTCTGATTGGGTAACATTAGAAATTTGCGGAAGTATATCAACAATATATTTTCAAATAATCTTCATTAATTATGTCTAATTTCATTAGATAACATGCTGCTTTATACTGCTAGTAATGCTTTTATTTGAGACGGAATAAAGATTTAACAGTTAAAGTAAACAAGTGCATTGGAATAGGGTTAAGCATTTTATAATAATTCATTTGAGGAGGTATAAGTCTGAAATATGGTAGTAAAATGACATTTATGGCTATGCTTTGGGATAACCGTAAAACTAAATTTCTGACTGTATATGCGACAATATTCCTCCCAAATAAAAATTTGTAATACAATTATTCCCTTATTCTGCCATAGCATGACGCATTTCATTTCACATTTTACACAGATCGATACATTTGATTTTTTTCACAAAGGATAAAACGTGTCAATTTACATTCTCATAAAGGATAACAAACTTTATTTTAAGTTCTTAAATATGATGCCACATTTCATTTCATATTCTCTAATAACACATTTATTCCACATATGATGAAAGCTTTCATTTCATATTCTCACATATAACAACACATTTTATTTCACATTCTCATAAAGGATGACATATTTTATTTCAGATAGGATTACACATTTCATTTCACGTTCTCACATAGGACAAAACATTTTATTTACATTATCACACAGAATGAGGCATTTCATTTCTTATTCTCACATAAGATGACACATTTGAGCCATGACACGTGATTTCAAACAATGTGACATTTTGAAAAGTGAAGACTCATACGAGCCTTTGCAGCCTTCTTTTAGGCTTAGAAACCTCAAAAATAATGTTCAGTCAGTAGCTTAACACGCATATGATATTCGAGTGACAAGCAAAGGCTCTGATCAGACTGCGCATATGCGCAGGCTGATCTGAGGCTTTGCTGGTCGCACATACCACATTGTTGGAAATCCCATGCCACGGCTCATATTTCATTTCTAGTGCAAACCAACTGCGCTGATGGTAAATCATTCCAGTGTAGCTACATCACCTGTATACCACTGATGTATAAATGTGATGGTGTAGCGGACTGTGTTGATGGAAGTGATGAGAGGAGTTGTCAGTTTCCACGAATCTGTCAGTAGCTTAACACTCATAGGATATTCGAGTGACAAGCAAAGGCTCTGATCAGACTGCGCATATGCGCAGGCTGATCTGAGCCTTTGCTAGTTGCACATACCACATTGTTGGAAATCTCATGTCGAGGCTTATATAAAAGCACTTTTCCTTTAGGATAACACATTTAACTCACATAGGATAACACATTTTATTTCACGTTCTCACATAGGATAAAACATTTTTATTTACATAACCACACAGAATGAGGCATTTCATTTCTCATTCTCACATAGGCAGACAAAGGGCTAGGTTCACGAAGGGGTGAAATCGGCCCTGCCATAGAAATGCATATTGACTTAAAATATGTTTATATGGTTTATTTCATTGAGAAAAATCGAAATTTTATCTGCCTAGTGCTTAAATTGTGAAAACTATGGGTTTCTTAATACAGGGACCCTCTGTAAATTTTGCGCAAAAAGTAACGTCGTTAACATTGCAATGTAACGCCAAAGACGTCGCTAAGTTTCGTTAACAAATTTATGTTAAACAAGTGTGTGTCGCACCCAAATTTGTGCCAAAATGTATTATAAACCTGATAAACAGTCTATCATGGCGATACACCCGCCAACCCTCTGAAATGTGCATGTTTGTTTGAGGCTTTATGTCCATGTAATTTTCATCAATTTTAGTCATATCACGGTAGCGGTCAATGTATCCTATACCGCTGCTTTACAAACGGTGTATCAGTATCAAGTACTTACTAAATTATCTCATCAGTATCAGTAGAAGAGAGAATATAATTTCAACAAAACTGTACAAGGGTTCAAACTCATGACCCCCCCCCCCCCCCGGCCACCATCAAAAGTAGTCCATAGAAGTCAGACTATAAATAGAACTCTGCCGACTACGTTTCGCGGGTCCGAGAAAAAGCGTATTAAAACTGTATGCACACAATATGACTGATCGTAACGCATTTTATGCAAATGAATGCAGAGTGGTCATTTTACGGTAGTCTCGTCATTTTCAGACAGGAGCTTGTCATTCTGACTGATCTTAAATACCCGAGCTTATATATATGAACCCTGACATGAAATTTCCAACAATGTGGTGTGTGCGACCAGCAAAGCCTCAGACCAGCCTGCGCATATGCGCAGTCTGATCAGAGCCTTTGCAAGTTGCTTGGATATTCTATGAGTGTTAAGCTACTGACTGAACAGCATATGGAGTTTCTAAGCTTAAAGGGAGGCTGCAGAGGCTCGTTTCAGTCTAGACTTGTCAAAATGCCATATTGTTGGAAATCACATGTCACGGCTCATAGATAGTTGGGTTTCCCAGACGTGGTAACTTATTGTAGTGTGATGCTGTAATATTTAACTCTTAAAGCGCCAAGAAAAAATGCACCTGAAAATGTCGTCTGCTGAAGTCATCTGCTGCAAATAATTCCCTAGCATTACTGACGAATTTAGTATAGAAGCAAACTGTGTGGACCCAGAACAGAGTGCTCATATAGGAGCAGTCTTATCTTGGTCCACACTGTTTTCCATAGAGGCTTCTTAAACATTTCAGCAGACGAGAAAGCAGACGACTTTTGTTGCGATTGGCGAATTAAGGGTTAAGTCAGCTCAGAAGATATTTATGTTTTTTTATCATTGGCGACTAGCGCAGGTGCAGGCTAGATTGAGCATTCGAACAGACTAGCCAGAACCTTCCCTGATACTGCCCGCTCAAATTAAAGACAGCGTAGAAGTTTCTTGTGCATGTTTTGTGAAATCATTCGTTTTTGATAAAGTCCCAGAAAGAACGTTAAAGCTAACCACTATCGGCCAACGGCGAAAGGTAATTGCATATTGCTGGGCCGATGGTAAGCTGCTATTTTTTTATTCTACCCGCCTCGCATAAGTGGGGCAGGCTTGTCAAAATATGATAATGGGACTTACACTTGGCATTTACACAAAACGAACATTTTTGATGGACGGAATTCAATAGTGATAACAGTAAAACCTTGTTTGCCATGAGTCACATCAACAATCTTTCAATTATGTCGGGACGGGTCTTACTGGGTAAAACCATTACTAAGCTAGGATTAATATGTCTTGCTCAAGGACACAACGCTGTAGCGCCGGTGAGGCTTGAACCCACGGACACTCGGTCTCGAGTCAAGCCCTCTACCACGACAGTAAATCTCAATTTCTCAATCCTGAAAATAAGTTATTATACGAAATGAAAAAAAAAATCCAGCTGCTATTCTTTCGCAATAACGTTTTTATCTTCAATTTTAGCAAAATGTGTTAACGATAAAGCTGTAGAGAAGACTTTCCGCCAACTTCTCCAAAAGGTCTGGTGTTTGTTGCACGTTCAGATTTTTTGTACAGTAAAACCTCAAAAATTCGAACTCCGAATTTTAGAAATACTGGCTAATTCGAAATAAATTTGGGACACACTGAATTCAGAGTATGAGACCTATTCATGATATATTTTAATAACTTTCTATAATGATATATGTTTTGGGTGCGTACTGAGACGTTTCTTTTATGCACCCAAAACATATATTTGATAAGAAAAAAAAGTAATCATTATACTTTCTGGGGGCTATATATCTTTCATTTCTACCTCACTATAATTCGAATTTTCGATAATTCGAAATAAGCCTCTAGTATCTAGGACTTCGAATTACCGAGATTCAACTGTATTTAGATACATTTGCAATTCATTGAATTCGTTTAACATTTCAAAGTTTGTTTTATTGACAGGTAAAATTCGTATGGGCGTGACAGAAAGAGGTATTATCAAAAAAAAATGTGAACGATTAAAATCCTGTTATTCAAAGGTTGTGTATAACATGAAAGTGATAAAACTGCCATTTGCATGCTCAGAATTTTCCGTGCACGCACAGAATTAACGTCAGACAGGCTCATTTGTACGAACAAAGTTTGGGTTTTTGCACAACGTGCCATTTCCTTTGCACGTGTTCAAAAATTTACGGTTCCCAGATTATCCCACTAGCTTAACGCACGTGCGAATCAGGCGCGATATCCAATATATTTGAACAAGCCATAAATCGCTGTGGCGGTAAAATGTAACATTTTGATTGACATCTTTTGACTTGTTATATTTGTGCTTTGCTTAAAATGCTCAGAGTGCATCTATACACAGATGTAACTTCATCATCTTGGATGTTGGAACCGTTTTGAGAAGTTGGCAGGGATGTTTCTAAATACTTTTCATTGGGATAATGATTTCGAAAAAATAACGTAGTAAAAATCATCGCAAAAACAGGTCTAAAACATTTCAGGTGGAGTTTAATACCTGTAGTTAGTATAATTCAAACTTCTAAGTTTTACATGCATATGGATCTTTATTTTCAAAACGATGTGCCTGACTCCTGAAATCATGATAAATCCTAAATTATATCACCTTCCTTTATTCTCCCCATGCAAATACAAGTGTGACAAAGTATAAAAAAATCCGTTCACCCCACAGATTGCTCGTACTGATGTTTCAAAGCTGCAAAATAATCAGACTATACCAAATTTATTTTTTTCCATTGAAACAGGTAAATGACGGTCAATGAAATACTGCAGTTTGATGCAGTTAATGTAATATACCTGTATAAAATACCCATTACCTGGATTAGTTCATATTTTTGTTTACAACGATTCTCATCTATCTTTGAATCACCTGAAAGTCTTGCCGAACGTATGTGAAACATGCGTCATTACCAATTATTGACCAAAACTCCCCAGTTCTAAACACCACAGCTTACACATGGGGTACACGGGGACAATGAGGGACATAAATATAGTAGACCTATCACCTTATCCGAACAGCCGTACATCGCGAATGCCCAATGCGATTTTTCTTTCAAAACAGTCTCCAACATTTCTAAAGATACGCATGCATATTGGCGATCGAATACATTATTTTTGCAATAGGAAAATCAGTGCAATACAACAGACTAAACTTAACTCATGATTACGATATGAAACACGATCATTTTGTGAGAGATCAGTCATGCACGGACCCACAGAGGAGGTTGGGGGGTAACAAGTGGCCCGGACTCACCTTGAAAATCACAAGTTCTATGGGGAATAAGCAATTGAGTTAGACCCCCACCCCTGGAAAATGTTGTACCCCCTTTGGAACCAAAAATTACATTTTTAGTGAGCTTATGGAATACAATGAAGGCATGTCAAATATGCTTAGCGTAAGTATATATACTGGACAGTGGAAGATTTCTGAAACAAAACGACCAGTACATGTGCTTAATTGTTTTCAGCTATCAGATAAACCTCAAAGCTTGCAATAATATATAAACTAGCACTTTGAGAAGGTATTAAAGAGAAACGAGAAAAAAAAGGAAAGAAAAAAAAGTTGACGTCGCTGAGGCTTGAACCCAGGACCCCTTGCAAAGTCTAGGAAATATTTATGGACTTAACCTTACGGCCACGTAGAAGCATTTATTTAGAGGCAGTGCAGTTAAAGCTATATGTTTTTTAATACGAACAAAACAACAATAGGCTTTTAGAAATATACAAAAATAAACAAGCTGACACTCATTAATTGTAAAAATATTACCCCATGTATTTGTCTAATAGTGATTTATGAATAAATTCACATCCCGTTAACCAAAAACGGTAGTATATACCTGCGAAAGCAGACAAAACTAACGGTAGCACTACGAGCGTCTCTTACGGAGTATAAATTTCGGACGTAACATTATTTCAGCATCGCATTTTTTGCACTGAAAAATGTGAGAAAGTAGGCGTATTTTCGGCTTCTAAAATAGTCTAGCCCTGCTTTCATGAGATAATGTAGTCATATCTGTATATTTTAAGCCTTAGAACATGTATAAATGACATAAAAGCCCAAACACAGACAAAATATCCAAACGTGATCGTTTAGGTTACGTAATATTACATTATGAAGCCATAATTTCGACACCTTGAAATCTTTGGTCATTGGTTCTCAATGTTAATTTGCACAGCTAAGCCAAAAATTGTGGTGTCGAAATAATGGCCTCATGTTTTGTTATGGATATATTTACACTTAATCCCCACAATATCAGCCATTTTGGGGAAACTGGGGATCATAATATGGATTTCTGCGGTATAAGGGAAGCATCCAAGAAATTGTTTGGTGTGTATTTGAAGAGAGGGAAGGTCGTCTTCTTCAGAAATAATGTCATTTATATTATATTCATACATTTCTAAAATAGGATTTTACAGGGCCGATTTTACCCCTTCGTTAACTTAGCCCTTTCATTTTTAGTGCAAACAAACTGTGCTGATGGTAAATCATTCCAGTGTAGCTACATTACCTGTATACCACTGGTGTATAAATGTGATGGTATAGCTGATTGTGTTGATAGAAGTGATGAGACGAGTTGTCAGTTTCCTAGAACCTGTCAGTAGCTTAACACTCATAGGATATTCGAGTGACAAGCAAAGGCTCTGAACAGACTGCGCATATGCGCAGGCTGATCTGAGGCTTTGCTGGTCGCACATACCACATTGTTGGAAATCCCATGTCACCGCTCATATTTCATTTCTAGTGCAAACAAACTTTGCTGATGGTAAATCTTTCCAGTGTAGCTACATCACCTGTATACCTCTGGTGTATAAATGTGATGGTGTAGCTGATTGTGTTGATGGAAGTGATGAGAGGAGTTGTCAGTTTCATCGAACCTGTCAGTAGCTTAACACTCATAGGATATAATCGAGTGACAAGCAAAGGCTCTGATCAGACTGCGCATATGGGCAGGCTGATCTGAGGCTTTGCTGGTCGCACATACCACATTGTTGGAAATCACATGCCACTTCTCATTTCATTTCTAGTGCAAACCAACTGTGCTGATGGTAAATCATTCCAATGTAGCTACACCACCTGCATACCACTGGTGTATAAATGTGATGGCATAGCTGATTGTGTTGATAGAAGTGACGAGAGGAGTTGTCAGTTTCCACAAACCTGTCAGGAATGGTGGTATGCTGGATATCAAGAAATTGGTGTATATAACATATGTAAGTGTTTGTTCATAGGTATCAATTGCATTTGTAAGTTTAGATATTTAAGATTGACGTGTGCAGGCCCCCAGATAAGAGTGCGTAACAGAAAACTATTTTTCTTATTTCTGAACCAAACATATGTTGTGGGTACTCAAAAGAACCGTCAATGAGACGGTTCTTTTGAGCACCCAAAACGTATGTTAAAATTAATGGGTAAGAAAATAATTACAAATTTACGCTGAACAAATTTTGCTCAACTCGACCTATGCATGTGTAAGCGAGAAGCTGAAGCTCGGCTAGTCTGAGCATTTGCACAGGCTTGTCTGAGCCTTTATTGCTCAACAATATAATAAATCCTAAAATACTTGTTATATGATTAGAGAGAATTCTTTCTCCTGAGTGGCCCAATTTGTCTTCATAAATCTATCTAAAAAGCAGGTCTTAATTAGCCTGGTTGATATAAAATGAAAACCACCTCATACTAGTTTCAAGAAGTTATCATTTTGACACTTTTCCTATCTCACCCTCTAGAGAGCTCAAATAGAATAAGCAGGAACTTACCATTGGCTGCATGAAATTGACGTAATTGCTGTTTCATCTCCCAATAGGTAAATTAAAGACCTTAAATGGAATTTAACAAACAATAGTTTGCTTTGCTCATGTTTCTTTGTTTGAATAAACAAAATGTAAAAAGTGTTTTATGATATACATTCTGCATTCAGAAAATGTATTTAAATTTCAAAATGTAAAAAATACATTAAAATAGTTTTAAAGCAGTTGCTAAAACTTGTGAGAAGGACATAATTTCAAACATACAAATTGAGTTTCAAAAATAAAAGTAGAAAATTTTCATACACAGTTGTAAAGTCATAAGAAAACAGTTATTGACTTCAATTTTGGTAGACATAAGGATTTATCTACCCTTAAATGTAATGTTTACGGAGGGATTTCGGTAAAAATCATTTTATCTGGTAGATTCCAATGTAGTCTTTAAACTTAGATGACATGATAATAAAGAATCATGTAGCTGAATACTTAAGTGTTAAACCATTTAATTAGGCAAGTCCCTGTTTTTTTTATTAAAATTTAACTTTTTTCTAGTTGGTACCAGTGTCCTGTGTGAGTTCCCACTTCAAAGAAACCAAACTATAATTACTAAATTCTATAATATCGACCATGGACGATCACTAATTGGTAATGACATCATTCAGTTGACATATTCAAGTTATGATAGCTTGTTGAAGGTAATGAAAGACAACAGATGCTTCCAGACAATAGATCAGTTATGTCAGCCATGGGTACAACTTCTCTATGACATGGATACTAGCGTCAATAAAGATCCAACTTCAGCGGATTGGTCATCGGAGTATATTCACATCTGTATGTGCCTGAGATACAAAACGTTCATAAACTTTGGGGGAGCAGGAAATGATTCAGGGTGAGTCCTGTAATATGAGCATAGAGCCAGATAAGCAAGTTGTTTTGCTTAAAGGGGACGACAACCCTGATGATTACTATGTTTTATATGAAAGATCTTAATAAACCATGAATTTTGATACCAGTTTTGTCTAAATTGGTTGAAAATGTTAAAGTTATGGGCGTTTGAATATTTGCAAATAGACTGTAATGGAAGCGGCCATATTGTAGGCTTAGTGACGTCACTCAGCCTTATTAAATATGCGTAATCAAAATAAAAGACAAACCAATAGATTATTTGTATTAATCTTTAATGAAACATTTTCCTTGTGTATAAAGCTACATATCTGCAGAAACACAGATGATGTGATAGTAATGATAACTAAAAATTAAGCAGTTGAAAAAATTCTGAAAACTAATTAAATATTCAAAATGGCGGCAAAATGTTGGCCATATTGAATTTTTAAATGCCCATAACTTGCCCCATTTTCAACCGATTTTGATGATACTTGTATCAAAAGCCATGGTTCATAGAGCTCTTTCTGATAAAACATACTTATCATTAGGGTTGCTGTCCCCTTTAATATCGTTATTAGGTGAGCTATTGTGATCATACGAAAACATAAACAATCTTCCTGTCTGAAACTACTAGACATAGAGCATTGATATTATGTATGTAATATCCTCAAGTAAACCTCTTCAACAGTATAAATTAAGCTGATTTGATAAAATTCTTTACTCAATTAAGTTTTAAGCATTTATGTATCATTCATCCTTGAGTTCAAAGACGCTGAAATCACATTGTGTATTAAGGCACTACTGCCATATCTTGTTACATGCGAATAAATACACATAATCATAATAGTAACTTGATCTGGCGTACAGTATCACGTCTCATACCAATGGTATGGCCTCATCCACGAGACGTGATACTGTACGCCAGACCAAGTTACTATATATTATGATAATATGTTTATTATATGCCTTTTTTCTGACATTCTTTCTGATTTTAAAACCTGTTTTGGTCTTTAACCCCGAAAAATTGCGGGAACGTTTGCCATAACGTTACGTTTCTCGATGTCACGTCAACATGTTTTCCGTCTCTGGTTCCATGCTTGCAATTTACTTTACGTAACGTCGCCGCAATAGCAGGTAACCGATGTTAGCCTCGTTTTAAGGGATAGTGATATGGATACAGAAAACCTCAGTTCGTTGATCCGGCTTTCTGTATCAGATGGCCAGAAAACAGACAGTTCTAAAGTCGCATCAGTAATAGGCATATAATAAAAGTTTTTTTCTATTTACTGCTCAAAGGCCTTCGATGTTATGTCCTGCTGCCAATATTCCAATTTGTGACATATTAACAATGAAGAACCAGAAGAAATGTCACATAATACGTCATTTCATCAGGGTATGCACTGTTTGCTAAGACAAAATCAATTTTCAGAGGAAAGAAAGACAACACATTTTTGAAATGTTACCTGTGACCCCTCAATATTTTTTGATAAATCATCCTGTATCAAATTCTATGGAAAATGTCATTGGTCCTAAAAAGTTTAATGATATGTATATTTATATTGGATAACTAGGAGTCTGGAAAAGTATAATTTTACTATATTTCAATTTGATAAGGGTCAGTCTCCAATTATATTATAAAAGTTGAGTTTAAGGAGTTTAAATCATATTTACATGTTTACTTGATGCTTTATTAATGTTTTGATAGTAATATACAAGAATGCAATGGAAGGAGCTTACCAAACAGTATAGAAGACAGCTTTCATTTTGAAGTACAGACAAACGTCCCTCATAAATATATTGAGACACTGCAGCTTAAACCTGGTCACATATTTGATGTTGGTAAAATGACAATCATTGTAAATACTTTAGTTTGTGAAGCAGGTAAGTTATAATGCTATAATGGGAAATAATAGGTCGAGCTAAACAAAATTTCTGGGCGTAAAATTGTGAATATTTTCTAACCATCAGTTTAAACATTTTGGGAGCTCAAACAAACTGCCTCATTGAAACTGTTCTTTTGGGTACCCACAATATGTTTTGGTTGAGAAATAATAAAAAAAAATCAATTTTAATTACGCACTCTTATCTAGGAACCTGTGCCAATATGTGAAATTTGGGTACTTATCATATCTATAAGCAGCTAACGCTTAAACAAGCCTGCACAAAAAGGTAGACTTATAAGAGCCTTTACAACATTTGTATGTAGGTAAAGTCTCAGACCAAATTTATACATCAAGCCCAATTGAATAGGTGTTCAAACACCTTTAAAAAGTGCCGTTTTTCTATATGCAATATACAGAAAGACATAGACAGAAAGAATGATATATACTATGGGGGAAAAAAAATTAGCAATCTACTTTGGGGATTCACAGTTTAGAAGATATAGGACTTTTAATTTAATAGTGTCAAAAATATATGTTGACAAACGTTCACAAGTACCATGACATTAACAAGTTAAAAGTTCACATAATGTAAAGGCTGATTAATTGCACCCTTGCTAAAATAGCTTATCTGGCAATGGTGCGAATAGTTTTTGACTAAAAGTTTTATTTTTCTGTCAAATCTTTAGATCCAAAAGTAAGAAATTGAAAAACAGTTAAAAAAACTGAATGTTATGTTCACCCTTTTCGTACAGTTTTAGTTGAAAATCATATTTATCCAAATTACCTCCCTCTCAATTGAATAACGCTTGAAATTAAAATGCTCAGCAGATCAAATCCTCACTATGAAGTTGGATTTTTTTGACCACTTGCGGGTTCATTTTCAAGCAACTGACATGTTTGCTAACCTGCCATATAAAAAGATCTAATGCTTCAAAGATTGGGAAACACCATTATAAATAATTGATAAACTTTTTTCCCTCAGTATAGTACCAATAGGATAGGGCCAGTTAAGCCAAAAAATGCGTTAAATTGTGATTATTTTCCTATCCATCAGTTAAAACATGTGTTGTGGGTGCTCAAAAGAACCGTCTTATCAAGACGGTTCTTTGAGTACCCACAACACATAATTTGGTTGAGAAATAAGAAAAATAATTTTCAGTTACGCACTCTTATTTGGAGGCCTGTATAATAATAATAATAATAATAATAATAATAATAATAAGAAGAAGAAGAAGAAGAAGAAGAAGAAGAAGAAGAATAGGAAACGGGCCAAAAGCTGTTAGGAGCAACAACTTTGAGATTAGCTTGGTGTAAAGAACAACAGCGTCAATAAAACATACACATACGTGGAACAATTCTTAATACGCCCTTTGGCATGTGGATAAATATGTCCTTAAAAGGGTATCCTTTGGAAGCAAAGACTGCACCAAAGAACTGAAACTAGAGTGTGCATATTTCCTGGGCCAGACTAGCTAGTTTTTACCATTTAGGCTTCATCAGTGACCCTCATATAGTTTCAAAGTTCCACAATGAAACCCATGATCCCAAAGGACAAGAAAATAAAATCTACACTATTGCAAGAAAGCCTGCCCTTGTGACCTGGTAAAGTTCAAACGGCCTGCTCAGCTTCACAGACTAGCTAGAATACTTACATTTGGTTTAGTTAGTACACCTTCAAGCAAATGATTTTCAATGCTGTTCAGATTGTGTGAATGCACAGACATTTTAAGCGTCCATTGTTTAATTCAAACAAAATCTGAATTTCTCGTGAACAGGTTCATATGACCCATCCAGTTTGTTTATCAAGCCAGTCCAACAACGTGAGTCAGGTTGCTTCTGTATTTACAGGTTGCACGGAAGCAAATATGTTCAGCGTAAAACTGTCAATATTTTCTTACCCATAAATTTTAGCATATGTTTCGGTTGCTCAAAATAACCGTCTCATTGAGACGGTTCTTTTGAGTACCCACAACATATATTTTGGTTGACAAATGAGAAAATTACTATTCTGTTTGCACAGCGATGAGCTGGCTCATAATTTTGCTTTTTTTTCAGATTTTAAAAATGAAACACATGGAATTGCTTGTGGTTATGGGTTTACAGCATCTCGTTCTACAAAATGTCTTTACAAACTTGATCAGTATGGTCATATTGAAGGTTGCAGATCCCTGGAACATCTTCAAAATTGTGGTATGTATAGAGGATCTTACCCGAGTACTAATGTATTATTGAATTTATTAAAGGAGTTGAGGAAAAGAGATAACATGCGAGGATGGTCAAGCATTTTATCTCTTTTTCTCAATAAGTTTAATAAATTTAATATTACATGAAGCCCTGGAAGAGGGGTCCCAGTATCCCATATCCCTTTAATTATTTAAAAAAAATATCCCATATCCCTTAAATAAATATAGCAATATTCCCAAATTTCAGAAAACATTGTGTCCCCATATCCCTAAAATTGATCCAAGTATCTCGTATCCCTCTAAATATTTACAAAAATATCCCATATTCCTTTAAGTTTTTTGCCAATATCCCCGTGAGGTGTTTGTATGGCAATGGGGTCTGAGTCTGCCTTCCGTCATCTGTCGTCCGTGCACACTTTTTCAAGAAGTATATCTCCTAAGTCAGATGGCCAATTTTGATCAAATTTCATTTAAAGCTTCATCAGTTAGGGAGAAGTGCTGCATACGATTTTTGAGCTGATTATATTTGAACTCTGGTTGTCATCGCAAAGACTTATAATGGGAAAATCTACTTCTCTGAAACAATGTGGCCCACAGCTTATATATTGGGTATGTAACAATGTCTAGTGGTCCCATATATAAATCATGCCAATCAATCACATGGGGTCCAAACTAGCCCATTCTCAGAGATCAAGATTTTCCATAGCCATTAATGGAAAAAAACTTTTAAAATCTTCTTCTTTGTAACCATGAGGCACATAGCTAATATATTTACTAAGTAGCAATGTCTAGTGGTATCCTACATAAGTCCTGCCAATTAAGCCCCTGGGGTCCAAACTGGCCCTGCCCTGAGTGTAAAGAAATTCCATAGACTTAAATGGGAAAAACTTAAAAAATCTTTTCTGAAACCAAGAGACCTACAACTTATATTTTTGTTATGTAGCAATGTCTATTGGTCCCTACATAAATTCTGCCAACCATACCCCTGGGTTCCTATGGTTCGAAAGTAGCTACTCCATGGGCATCATTTACTCCCATTGACTCATAATATTTTTTAAAATCTTCTCTGAAACCAAGAGGCCAACAACTCAGGTGAGCAGTAAAGGCTCACTGAGCGTCTTGTATGATTGTATTCAGTAGTGTGCTTGAAGACTGCACGAATGTGTAATATATTGATGATTTTTCATAAGTGGTATTTAGCATCTTTTTCATGAAATTAGTTATGGTGAAATTTTTGTAGATCAAATGATCATGACTACATATGTATATTAAATGACCATGACTGTAAGATGTTGTTATTTACATGAACCTTTCAAACAAGTTATAAGACTCTTAAGACTGAGACAATTCTTTGATAGAAAATACTAATGGTGTGTCCCCATTGAGTGAAATTTATGTGGACAAAATTCACCAAACAGGACGTCACTATCACTATTTTTACATCATGAAAAACACGAACGTCATATGATACATGTAATACTGAATCTTTCATATAATACATATGTATAAGTATCTAACACCTAAGATAAAACTTGTAATCATATATTGTTATATATTTCAGCACATTTCGTATGCCCAGAAGACTATTTCAAATGCCCTGAAAGTTTTTGTCTAGAGAAGCAGTATGTTTGTGATAACATCCCTCAGTGTCAAAATGGAGAGGATGAATTAAACTGTGGTATCGTATATAAAATAAGATGTTATACAACAAAATTGAGTTAATCATGTATTACTTGACTTTTCGCTTACTGTAAAGGTGCGTAATTAGGACTGGTCAACCTTAGACATAGGTAATAGCTGAAGATGAGGCGTGGTTTTATTCAAAAGTAACTGTATCATCTTGCACCATTACCTCAGTAAAGACGCAAAACAAATTATTTAGTCCTTAAAACACCAACAAAATATCTGCATCTGAAAATGTCTATTTAACATATGCATAGAGGCAAACATTGTGGACCGAGATCAGACTGCTCCTACAGGAGCAGTCTAATCTGAGTCCACACTGTTTGTCTGTCAGGCTTCAAACATTTTAGTGGACGACAAAAACATACATTTTGTGAGTATGCGCTTTAAGGGTAAATAAATGTGAGTTCAGTGTGTATGCGGTTAGGATTTTCATGAAATGCACGCACGTTTGCGCGGCCTAAAGAGCTGATTATCTCTTTACCAAATTATGAATAAAACCTGAGTTCCCTTGCTTAGCAGATGAAATAGCCAAACCACGCCCAGATATGAATATTAAAGTTGCCGCCTTTACAGTGAGCAAAAAGTCAAGTTATATAAACCTTTAGGCTGATGTTAACATTCATATTTTGGCAAGTCAGGTTAATATCAGACCAGAACAGTATGATAAAATAGCTATAAGTAGTGGACTCAGAGCACTTATATGAGTTTAGAGTAAACATTAAAAGCACTTCTACTCAAAATTAGATAATTAGGGGATAACTAAATGTAGAAGTTTCACTTTGGGAGGTATATTGTCAGATTTACAGTAGGAAATTTAGTTTTACTAGGTCATGTTAGCGGAGCTGTAAAACGTGATTTGTGAACGTTTATCTAGAACGTATGCCATTCTAATGCACTAGAAGCCTTCAAAAAGACAGTGGAATGGTAAAGAAGCTGTGCAGAGATTTGCATTGCTTGCATCATTCATATTATGATAAATATCACATTAATGATATTAATGTTGATTTGATTACTTGTGATGTATAGAAGATGCTTATTTTTAACCCTTTGTATACTAACGGTTTCTTCCTTCTGGTGTCTAATACAATAAACTTGAGATAGTCCATTGTACATATCTAGGTGTGTCAGGTTATAATTTAAAAAAACATATTATTTGTCTGAAGATCTTTATTACTTTAACAAACATGAAATGCCGCATTATGCACAAAAGGGGTTTTCCGAATACAAAGGGTTAAATTGATATGATGCCTTTTACAACATTTGCTCTCTAATACAGAGAAGCGTTCCTGCACGAATCAGTACAGATGTCTTGACTCTAGTATCTGCCTTCCACAACATTATCACTGTGATGGTATACCCCATTGTCCTAGAGGAGATGACGAGAGATTGTGTGACTTTAGGTAATCTTATAAGCCCTTTTAGCCAGTTTATGAGATGTTGGCCTTTATCACATACAGTAAAACCTGTGTGAAATGGTCACTCTCAAAAAGACCAAAATTTGGTTTTCGAGACCAATTATCCCTTAATGCAGGTCAAAAGTATTGCAGAATGCTCCAAGGGGAGCATTCTACAATACTTTTGACCTTCATTAAGCTACCACTTATTACTAAGATCTTTGTCTTATCTTTGAGTGGCCATTTTACACAGGTTTTACTGCATGCGTAAAGTTCATATTTAATTATTGGTGCACATGAGATTTAAATCAAACGGAGGTTCCAATCAAACTGCACCAAAGCACAGTCTGATTTAAGCCTTTTATTTTTCACAGCGAAATATACATGAACAATGGTAAAATATAATGAGCCCTTAAAATAGACAAGTGAAAATAATCTACGCCTACAAAGGATGTCAATATTACTGTATATAAATAAATCCTTTTATCTGGAGATCAAAAGACTTGAAAGGACCGCTAATGTACATGTATTTTGAAAATACCCCTCTGATCTCAAACACTCACAATGACGGCTTTGCCCTCTTCGGAGGATTAGTCTTGAAATTTCATATGAATCATCTTCACATGAAACACTGTTTTATTTCATACATGTTGTCTTTGTTTACGTGATATTTGACACCCAAATCTAAATGACACGTTGGATGCATGACATTTCACTTTTCACACACAGGTAGGTGTTGCTTTCAATTCTAAATCCAATCAGCATTGACTATGTGACTTTGTTGAGCGCTGACTGATAACTTGGATTGCGAATGTTGGCCCATCACAGTCAAATATTAATTATTGAATTGCATTACATTGAAAATGACTTGAAAACAGTTTGTACGGTTGGTAGTCTGACGCTGTATTACATAATCTGAATGACTGCTTTTGATTTGCTTTTGTTTTGTTTAGGTGTCCTAATGGTTGTACATGTATTGGATTAGCTGTAAATTGCACCAGCGCAGTTGCTAGTAACGTAACATTAGGTGTCTCTATATCTTCTTCAACAAGACTGCTAGACGTCAGCCACAATCCTCTATTCCTACAGCAACTCTCCCTGGATGAGGAAAATGTTCAGTATATAAATCATTTGAACGTTTCAGCCTGTGAAATTCGCAATCTCTCCATCTTGGGCCTACGTTCAATGAAAAATTTGCTTGTTCTAGACTTACGTTTTAATTATATAGAAATCTTAGAATCTAACACATTTATCTCACAAACACGGTTGAAGTCACTACAATTAAACAATAACTTTGGAATGATGACGTTTGAACAAAACGCTTTTATGGGTTTGATTTCATTGAGGCATTTGGAGCTGCAAAATATTCGAATTGAAAGATTGTCAAAGTTAACATTCTCTTATTTACATTTAGATATGCTGATAATCTCCAATTCTGTAATCAATCAAATACAAAGTAGTGCCTTTGAAACATTAAGTGTGGACGAGCTGTACATTACCAAAAGCACTATTAAGTCTTTTTCAGATGACATGTTTAAAGGTATAGAAAGTATTGATCTTCTTGTTATGGATGAGTTTAAGTTTTGTTGTATACGACCATATTTCCTGTCAGAAGAAAGCTGTTTTCCTCAGAAAAATGCATTCTCATCTTGCTCTGATCTTATGCGAAATGACATTCTTAGGTCATTAATCTGGATTATTGGCGTATTCGCTATACTGGGAAATGGTGCTTCACTTTTATACCGTTTCCTGTTTGACAGGGAAAGACTGAAACTCGGTTATGGTTTATTTGTTTCCAATCTTGCTGTCTCTGACTTTCTTATGGGTGTATATCTTATGATCATTGCAATTGCAGACATGCATTATCGAGGTGATTATATTAAAAATGCTGAAAACTGGAGAAACAGTGGCTTCTGTCAGTTTGCTGGAGTATTGGCATCCCTTTCAAGTGAAGCATCTGTTGTCTTCATAGCCTTGATAACTCTTGACAGAATATTGGTAGTCAAGTTCCCTTTTGGCGATTTTCGTATTACAGAAATTCCAGCATTATTTATGACTGTGATTGCTTGGGTATTTAGTATAATACTTGCAATTATTCCCCTCCTGTTAACTTCGTATTTCAAGGGTCAGTTTTATTCTAAAACTGGAGTTTGTCTTGCCCTCCCATTAACAAGTGACAAGCCACCTGGATGGATGTACTCTGTCTCCATATTCATTGGATTTAACTTCGTTGCCATAGTAATGGTTATATTTGGTCAGTGGCTGATTTATCATGAGATTGTGGCATCCAAGAAGTCGCTAGGGAAGAGACTCACCAATCGAAGTAAAGACCTAAAAGTGGCTCGCAATCTGTTATTGGTGGCATCTACAGATTTTCTCTGCTGGTTTCCTGTTGGAATCTTAGGTAAGTGTAAACCTTCGATGTCTTGGAGCTTTCTCAACATACTGATCAAATTTACTAGCCATGTAAACACTGTCACTGACTTTAATAATGCAAAATATCTTAGAGTCGCTGCTTAAAGTAATATCAGAAGTAAGGACATATCAAAACAATCAACTACAGTAGAATCTCGTTTATACAAAGTCCTTGATGTGATATCAGAATATATATATATATATATATATATATATATATATATATATATATATATATATATATATATATATATATATATATATATATATATATATATATATATATATATATATATATATATATATATATATATATATATATATATATATAAACATATATATATATATATATATAAACAGATGAAAAACAAAACAACAATACCATTAGAGCTACGTGTATTAAGGGGCTCTTTTTGTCCCACTCTGAGGCAAAAAAATAAAAGTTATTATTTACAAATTTCTTCTTATTGCTTCATTTGAACAATAGCTCATGTGTAAAAGTTAGGTATTTATTTGACATTTACTGTTTCCATGGTAACAAAAATGGCCACCAAAGTAGGCTAAAATAGGAAATAGCCATGTAGAACAAATATGAGACTTTTGGCATAGAAATAAACATAGAGCACAAGCAAATACCAAGAAGTTATTTTAACACGTGATAAAAATGAACCGAACACACAAAATATTTATTGATAGTTAGCTGTACTGATAGCTTATCTTAAACATTGGTCTTGCAAAGCTTCAAATGTGGTCCAAAATGACAATTTTTCTATTTAAAGCCTATTTTGCAGACATTTTTTGTTACTCTATCAACGGTAACAATCAAAAAAATAAAAAAAATACCAGACGTTTACATTTGGGTTGCCCTCCTGATAAATGGATAAGCAGGAGTTGGTGTAAGGAAACTTTCATACTCACTTTTTCAGTTTTGGGCTTCAGAGGGGGTCAAATTAGTCCTTTAACGCTCTTTATCATCATAATTCTCATGATATTGAGCTCAAAAAGCCTTTTCTTGCCTTTTTTCTTATCAAGTATTGATGTTATAATACCTTTGCATAATAACATTACACATGAAAATAATACAGTACTAAATGAGCCAGTGCATGAGATTTCCAACAATGAGGTATGTGCGACCAGCAAAGCCTCACATCAGCCTGCGCATACGCGCAGTCTGATCAGAGCCTTTGCTAGTCGCTTGAGTATTATATGATTGTTAAGCTACTGACTGAACACCATTTCGAGTTTCTAAGCTTAAAAGGAGACTGCAGAGGCTCGTCTGAGTCTACACATGTGAAAATGACACATTGTTGGAAATCTCATGCAACGGCTCAAATGTTTTTGGGGAATTCAATTGCACCCTTATTCCATTTGGTAGTGTATCCTGTTTTTTTCATAGGGATATGTCAGCTTAACTATAAACTTTACTCATCTTTAATACATCAAACGTAGTATTCAAGAAAATACCAATGATATCTTAGGCATATGGACGTTTTGGGAAATGAGTGAAAAAGAGGCAGATGTCAGAGGTCCATACATTTACTAGGCTGGTTATTATCAAATTTCCCAATGATTGTGTTCAGTTTATGGTTGAGAACAATATCTTATCGATTTGTATTTCAGTTTTTTAAATTAAAACTAGAGTCGATAAATACTAAATGGATATTAATCCCTATACACCAGGCGTCCTTTTTAAAATCATAGGCAAACAGTGCAGACACAGATTAGACACTGCATAGAGTGGCGTCTGATCAGGATCTTACCTTTTCGCTTACAGAATGTTCTCTTTAAATTTTAATAAAAAATGAAAAATACCACCCAAAACCGATTAAATTAGCAAAAGACTTGTCCTACTGATAATGGTAGGCAAGACCAATTGTCTTAACCCTTAAAGCGCGACGAAAAAATGCATCTGAAAATGTCGTCTGCTGCAGTCGTCTGCTGAAGTCGTCTGCTGCAAATAATTGCCTAACATTACTGACGAATTAAGTATAGAAGCAAACAGCGTGGACTCAGAACAGACTGCTCCTATAGGAGCAGTCTGATCTGGATCCACACTGTTTGCAATAGAGGCTTCTTAAACATTTTAGCAGACGAGAAAAGCAGGCAACTTTTGTTGTGATTGGCACATTAAGGGTTAAATGGGGTTCAGGACAAAAAAAATCTCAAATCACCAATATATCAGCTGCTCAGCTTCTGTCACTATGGTTTCTCCTTTCCTTAGGAATGATGGCATTGTCAGGCACTGAAATATCTGGAGATATCTATGCTTGGATGGCTGTACTGGTTCTACCAATCAATTCTGCGCTGAATCCATTCCTCTACACACTTTCAGCTATCCTTGGAAAGAAGGTAAATAAAATTTTAATTTTGTTTTATGCGTAGAATTACGATAGACTCTATTTCTCTCAGTCTGTAGCAACGAAAGTTATCTTTTTGACCACAGTGGAGACATAATCCATATAAATATTTTGACTTTTGTGGCTTCTATGCGGTTGAACCCACGAATGAGGTGTGTGCACCTAGCACTGCATCGACTGACCCCTTTACGTAGTGGTTAAGATGAAATTTGCATTGACCATGACAAGCAAGTTACCAGTGTTCTAGTCATTCAAGATTTATTGAATATCATTCAAATGATGTTGTTTTTTTAGCACCATGCTAAAATAGTAAATGAGTATGATCAGGAAATACCACAATCACAAACCGCAGACAACCCTGTGGCACTGCAAGGAAGAGCCGCTCAACCATCACGGGACACCAGGAAGACAAATTAAGCAAAGCAACCAGCTCTCTCTTTCCCATCAAGATGATTGCAATACTAGAACGGACATAAAGCAACGTACATCAAAACATAGGGCAATTACAGACTCCCACAATTGGAGTAGCAATAAACAAAAAGTCAACAACAACAGAACAACGGCCTTAGAACGGACAGCAGCCTAAGCCACCGGGGGGGGGGGGGGGGGGGGGCTTAAATGCATTTTACTGGTACCAAATCTTTGCCCTAGATTCTGCTGTTGTTGAAGAAATGTTCAGCTCCCATGGAGGCCATCTTACTAATGCAATGTATCATCATGGAGAAACATTCTAATCAAATTTACACATCACGATGAAACAAAGAAAAGGGCTCATGACTCACAGATAGTCAGAGCTAAAGAAAACCTCAAGTTGAGCCACGGTGGGTCCAGCTACAGATAAGCATCAGGCACAAACCCACTGATTAAAGCTTTACGTCAGAGCCGTCATAGAGTCTGAGGCCTAACCCACAGTTTATGTTGATCATTTTATCTTGGTTAAATACAATACATATAAACCTGTTTATTGTTTCCAACTCAGTCAGTATATTTTGCTTCCTTGTAGTCAATGGTACCACAGAAATCAGAACATGTAACAACCTTAAGTTTCCCAAAAGGTAAGTACGCTGATGACATGGGCACCGACGCGAGAAAACCTGTCTTCGGTGTTTGCGAACAACAAAGGCACAGACAGCCTGCGCATCAGCGCAGTCTGATCAGTGCCTTTGTTATTTGCTTATTGGAAAAAATCATATCTAAACTTGCTACAACCGAATTTTTGATTTTCTAGCTAGTCTTTGTAGCAGAGTCTCTGTATTTTGAGTCTTGTTTTGTCAGAAACCCCAAAGACATGTTTTGTCCTGAGGAAGCCCAATTATCTGTTTTATATGTGGATATATAAATGCAAGTGAGTCTATGACAATCGCCAACTTAAAAGTAGTCTGGTGTGTGTAGTCTGGATGGATAAGTACCAAAATCTTCTGCGCAGGTTCATATAATAGTTGCATACCCGGGAAAATGTTCAAGATTTTCTTGACAAAAACTAATGACCTGATATGAAAAAAATGTGCACAAATCTTTAGTCTTGGGATAACTAGTTCTAAGACTATTTAATTTTATTACCAGACATGGCAATAGATTTATTCTTCACCCATCTGTCTGTCCATCTAAGACACGTTTCTGGATCCTGTGATATCTCAAAAGGTGTATTTGCATCTGTTATTATATGATATGTGGATAGGGGGGGGGGCTTTATGAATTATTCACTCCTTGCTTTGCATCTTTTTGAGTGACAATCCTAGTGCTATAGCAATATAGGTAAAAATAATTAAAATTACGAAACAACGAAGACATAATACCACTTTACATAAGAATGTTTTTGAGGTGGGCTCATTTAATTGGTGATAGATATGATCATGGGCGTAGCTAGTAAGCACACCAAAGGGAGACTATTGCGGCTACATTATTCAATTAAACTCCTTTACACTCCATTCCCTTAGGAACAGTCACTTATGGTTTGAAAAATTTAGGTGATTTCACTTGAATATGTACAATTTTCATTACACATGTGGGTTACTGCGCAATGGGAAATATGCCTAATTTATGATGTTTGTCTTTTTTGTATGAGACAATAAGTTGTGGTAGATTCCCTATTTTAGCCTACTTTGGTGCTCGAGTCAAGCAAGTTATTATCTATCAATTAGTAGATAGTGGTAAATTATTACATGATGCACAATGTTTACATATATACTGAGCAAAAAATAAATGTTACATACATGGTCAAAAGATTTTTTATCACAAGGCTCCATCTCAAGTCTCATATTTTGATATTTCGTTTGACTCAGACATCTCAATGGAAACGATCTGTTTCCATAGCAAATTATTTACCTGTCAGATATTCCCTAAGACTGTGGTTAGCTTTCACAATAGCCAAATATGCTTTTACAACAATACTGTACAGTTGTTCTCTTTGTAGTTTTCTACTAATGAATGTGATAGGGTGTAAATTCCCCCACCATCAGCTTGTAAAAGGACTGCTCCAATACCTCTGTCACATGCATTAGTTTGCAACACACAAACTATTTTGATGTCAGGATTTTGCAAAATTTGATATGATGTTAGTGATTTTTAGAGACAATCACATGCTCTATGATGTTCAACTAACCAAGTGACTTCGTTAGGGAGATTCTTTTAGTAAGGTTAGTAAGAATTGCTGAAACCTCTGCAAAATGAGAAATATAAATAAGAAACTGAAGCCTACTTTTATTTACCTTTTTCTCAACAGGACAGGTAGATGAGTTTTTCAGGATTTGGCAGGATCCACAGTACAGCACAAAGCCAAAACAAGGATATGTATCTATAAAAGCCTGGTTGGACGATAACCACTTGAATTATCATCACTGTCTGTATATAGTTGCTAAAACAGTACGCTGTCTGGAAAGACTTCATAACAACGGACTTGTGCAGACAAACCTTACTGCAAATGACATCCTGGTCAAGAAAACGATGGTAAGTTGACTAAGGAATCTGATCCTTTCCGGTTACTGGTATTGCCTAAAGGATCACCTTCAGTGTTTTCATTGTGTTTGTAATATTTAATCAATCATAGTTCAGCATATACCTTTCTGATTCCTCCAGAATAACATTAATTTTGCATCCTTGAGAGATATCAAGAGCTGCATTTATTTATTTATTTAGTTCCTGAATAGGCTAAGATGATTCTATATCCCACTCTTTTATAATGCTTGAAGATCTGTTTAAACTTATCATGAAAAGAAGGCTTTCAAACGTTTCTTTTTTAATTTATAAACAAATTTGCCATAAAAACTAGCTCTCGCATACCTTGTTGCAGACGAATTTTCAGGCCAACATTGTATATAACATTTTATATAACAATGAACTCTGGGTTACTTTGGTAGAATTTAGAAAACGCTCTACGATGTTTATCATATTGATAGCCCTGTATTATCAATTTAGCAGTCAAAAATTGGATTCTGTTGTTAAAATCATTTATATTTGAACATATTCTAGCAAAACGGATTTACTGGGAAGTCTGTTCTCTGCAAGTTGTCATAACCAGTTACATGTATGATGGATTTGTGAAAGCTAAGTTAACAGTGACTCTTCCATAGTGGTGACAAGATATGTATTTTTATTGCATGCTAAAATTTCACGTATTCTCGTCAATAATGCAAGAATTAAAGCTGCATAGTCTGCAACTTTTGATCTTCTAATTTTAAAAATAATGTTTTTATTTTTCAAGAACACAGTAAAAATACTCAAACTCAAGTAAACATTTTACCATTTTCGCAAATCTTAACAAGTTATCACTATCAAAACAACTGCATTTATGTTAAAATTCAACGGTCTAGAATTATTGGGGGGACGCAAATAATTACCAACAAGAGAAAAATACACCTATTTGATAAGATAATTCACTTTTCCATGCAGTTTTCAGCTGTACTGAGCATTTTTATTGTTAAAACATAGCTTAATTCTACTTTTACAAATGATTTAAAAAGAAAATAATTTTTTTCGAAAAATGTTCATAGTTACAGAGTATGCAGCTTTAACAAGTTTGGTGCTATATGTAAATTTCAAGAATCAGGTCAGCAGGAAATGAGCCAGTATTATAGAACTTTTTGGTCTCTGTAAAGGCAGCAACTTTAATATTTATATCTGGGTGTGGTTTGGTATTTTATCTACTAATGAAGGGAAATCAGCTTTGATTACTAATTTGGTTAAATACTTGATGAATACGTTGTTTAGACCGCGCAAACGTGCCGAATTTCATGAAAATCATGGCCGTATATACACTGAACTCACATTTATTTACCCTTGAAGTGCCAATCACAGCAAGTCGTCTGCTTTCGTCGTCTGCAGACATGTTTTTGAAGCTTCTTTGACAGACAGTGTAGATCCAGATCAGACTGCTCATGCGAGCAGTCTGATCTGGGTCCACACTGTTTACGTCTTTATTTACATTCACCAATAAATAGGCCTTTTGTCCTGGCATTTTAAGGGTTAAAATGTTTTTTGTCTACAGGTACTCAGGTATGATAAGTTAATTTTGAGAAAAATCAGGCCTCAATTTCAGCCTTTACCTATGCATTAGGTAGATCAGTCCAAATTTCGCATTCACGAGGTGCTGCCTTTTCAGTTCCCAAAAATCCTACTATATCAAGCATAATGTACAAGCTGATGTGTGAGTTCAGTGATGATTCAAACCAGTCTTCGCATTCCCAGAGTCTGATCAGTTTTAATTTTATGCCTGAAGAAATGTTGGACCCTGGGCAGCCCATAGAGCACCTATTAAAGATTCGGATCAGACTGAGCAGGCTGATCTGATTCTTCGATGGGCCCACATGCCAACTTTGCTCGAGACTGTTTTTTAGACTGGCTCAAATACTAACCCGTAAAGCGCCAAGAAAAAAATGTATCTGAAAAGATCGTCTGCTGCAAATAATTGCCTAGCATTACTGAAGAATTAAGTATAGAAGCAAATAGCGTGGACCCCTGATCTGGGTCCACACTGTTTGCCAAAGAGGCTTCTTAAACATTTCAGCAGACGAGAATAGAAGACGACGTTTGCTGTGTTTGGCGCATAAAGGGCTAATAATCATTTATTTACTTTTAGAAGTGTGTTCATGTATCACTTATTTGTCGACCAGAACTGTCAACCAAAGAAAAGCAGATTAAAGAGAACATCAAATGCTTTGGAACAATAGTGGACTGGTTGCTGGAAACTTGCGAGAGAAAGAAGATCCGACTTACTTCTAAGCAGCTACAGATGCAGAATAAATGATTCTTGCACACTGGATGAGGATATACAAAATTTTGTTTTTAAAATTAGAACATTTTATCTTACCCGCATTAATTTTCATGTACCGCAGTTGTTGTGTTGTCTGCAATTCGTCTTTCTTGGAAGTCATGTACATAGTTGTTGACTTATATCATTGTGGCTTTAAAATGCTGTTAATTCCTAATGTTGGATCTCAGTCGATTGATTAACTTGTTACCTATTAGTTTCGTCTGCTGATAACTTTTGCAAACAATTTGGACACAGATCAATCAAAACCAAATGTCGGCATAGATCAGAATTCAAATTGTTAGACACAATTGTTGGTGGTATTCCAGAAAGATTTTTTTCCTAAATGTGGAGTTTAAAAATAATTAGCAGACGACAAAAAGCATGCAAAATTACCCAGTATGCAAAGAGTAAAGAAACATTAAATGCTTTGGAACAATAGTGGCCTGGCAGCGCATTAAAAGAAATTGAAAGTGAAGGAATAAATTCATTATTTAAGCTGTGGCATGGGATTTCCCACAATGTGGGATGTGCGACCAGCAAAGCCTCAGATCAACCTGCGCATACGCATAGTCTGATCAGTGCCTTTGCTAGTCGCTTGAATATTCTATGAGTGTTAAGCTACTTACTGAACATAATTTGGAGCTTCTAGGCTTAACAGGGGGCTTCACAGGTTCGTCTGAGTCTGTCTATACTTGTCAAAATGCCACATTGTTGGAAATCACATGTGGCAGCTCATTTGTGTGAAATGGTGGTTAGGAAAGGAGTACCGCCAGAACTATCAATTTACCATCACAATGCAAGCCTTGTGATGTCAGAAATCAGTGATGTCAGTAATCATCGAAGACTGATTTTTCTATTAATGCTTCACACACATGATAGATACAGGATATTCAAATATGACATATATTTAATTCAGTGAAGTTAACCCTTAAAGGGCCAATCACGACTACAACAGACGACAAATTTTGCACCATCTTCCGCAATTTTCGAAAAAAATAAGGTATGATATTGTTATTTTTGAAAAAGCGTCAAAATTTGAAATTGTCGTCTGCTGCAAATTATAGGTGGCGCTTTATGGGTTAAAATGATATAAACGAGGATTGTCCCAGTTAAACGTGGACTTTTGTTATAACACAAGAATTCATGGAAATTTGTATAGTATGTTTATATACATTTTGAACAAATTTTATACAAATATCGGTGAAATCACTGTTAAGATAACAAAGTTATGAACCTTTAACTAGTGGTATGCCTGCGTGTGCGGAGCACATCACAAATTAATTTGCTATATTTTCAGAGAGGGGTGGGTGGTAAAATGTTTTGTCTATACTCTTTCTATAAGCTTTAACTCTGTCAAATATTGCCATCTATTTATTGAGTGAGTCTTCCTTATTCAAGGAATGACTAAATATTTAGTTTAGAAATGTTTAGCAAAGGAACATGCACGACATATTAAATATCATAATGAGATAACATTTTTACCATTAAAATAATTGACGTTAAAATAGCAGGTGTTTAATGACTACAAGGAACTTGTCTATGTAGTATTTCTAGAATAATTTTGCAGGAAAGCCATATTATGATACTAGTGACTTTTCTGCCAATCATTTAATATTAAAAGAACGTGATTTTATGTGTTTAATTAGCCATAAGTATTGAAAGTCTAATTTTTGTGCCATAACGGTCTTTTATAACGTTAGCATTTTCTGAAAAATATAAATGTTGAAGGCATGATAAATCTTCTATAAAATCAATGCCGACGGTGGGAAAGTTTCAATTTTTCAACTCTATACGTTGAATAGTCCCTTATTGAGGTGATAATGCATTTGTGTGTTATACAACTGCAAAAATAATTGAATGTACACTAATATTTGGACTGGATAAATTTCATAATGAAGATTTCGACATGCTCCGAGTGTGCCGACATACCATCATGTAAAGGTTCATAACTTTGGTATCTAAACTGCGATTCCACCTATATTTGAACAAAATACTTCCTAGATGTATATAAAGACATCATGTAAATACCATAGAATTCTAATACACAGCCTCGTGTTTTAACAAAAGTCCATGGTTTACTGAGACTTGGCAGAGCTAAGAATGAAGGATACTTTTGTTACTCTACAAGTTCAACTTCAATTATATAATTGAGCCACGACATAAGATTTCCAACAATGTGGTTTCTGCGACCAGCACTGCCTCAGATCAGACTGCGCATACACGCAGTCTGATCAGAGCCTTTACTAGTCCCTTTAATATTATGTGACTGTTAAGCTACTGACTGAACATCATTTGGAGTTTCTAAGCATAAAAGGCTCGTCCGAGTCTGCACTTGTCACAGTACCACATTGTTGGAAATCACATGTTGCTGCTCATTTTTTTAAATATCAAGACTGAGTTATTAGGAGATTGCTCTGCATTCTGAGGGTGTGTTACCATGGTAGGAGAATATGCTAGGGTGGGAGCTCTTCTTGAGTTTTTAGTTAATCATATTACCTTTAGATTTTATAAAAACTGTATCAGATCTGAAGTAGCAAAACTGTTTGCATATTTGATTCCTCACTGCCATTTGTCTAAAAAGTAATGCTAAAAGTGTAGCTTTTTATATTGTTTTTGCAAAGACTAATACTGATTAGTCTATTTCTATTCCTATTCTCGTTTGTAGGATTTATTTATTTCAGATATTGTATAATCATTATTATTATTTTTTTTTAAATTAGTGAGTATGATCAGGAAATACCACTATCATAAACTGCAGACAAACCCGAGGCATCGTGAGGAAGAGCCACACAACAATCCTTTGTTTTCTGATTGGTATTCCCTTGCATATTGATAAAATGAGCCGCGGCACGTGATTTCCAACTATGTGGCATTTTGACGAGTGTAGACTCTGATAAGTCTGTGCTTAGAAACTCAAAATGCTGCCCGGTCAGTAGCTTAACATTCGTAGAATGATCAAGCTACTAGCAACGGCTCTGATCAGCCTGCGTGTATGCGCAAGGCTGGTCTGAGCCTTTGCTGGTCGCACATACCACATTATTGGAAATCTCATGTCGTGACTCAAATAAGTATAGGACTCCCAAATATATACTTGAAGCTTTCCAAGTTCCAAATTTCTTAATTATCATGTATTTCTGTCCCTAAAAGGTTGTTTCAATCTAAGCAAACATTGCAGTCCCTGATGAAATGCATTATGATGCACACTTCATCTGGGTCGCCTCTGTTTACCAAAGTACCCTTTTAGAGGTTTCCAATATACAAAGGGTTAATTATCATTCATAAATATAGAGAAAAAACAACCAGCTGTGGACTCGATTTTCTTTGTTCACAGCTTTTAGTGTTAACACTTGTCTTGCGGAAACTGTGAAAGTGCTGCCACACCACTTAGCAGAATATACAGCTATATATCTGCAGCGGATGACTACTGATTAAACAGAAAAAATAAGAAATATCATGCTTTTTTGGTTTCTTCAAGCATAACAATATGTCAGCTAAAAATTACTGATGGTGCTTTAAAGGAAACGTATGCCATGTTATTGAGTTTACTATGAACAAAATGGAACGATTCCATATAATGTATTCATAAGGTACAGCACATAAGTAGAACTATTTGTGAAGATGTACTTGTGTCCAGATAGAAAAGTAGCTGAATGGGCAACGATCGCTCACCTGGGAGCCAGAAAAATGTTAGAAGACACCATCATTTACGTTGCTCAAAGGCAGGTAACTCCGAACATGAAACAGTGACCAGGAATTAACTCAAAAACATAAGATATTATGCCAGTTCTAGTTATCTGTAAGTATTGAAAAGATCTGAATAAAAATTGCAGAGGAAACCTGGTGAAAGTATAGTTTTCAGATGCTCAAGGGCAGCTAACTCCGTAGTCAGTGATGGGATCTGAACAAAATTCAAACTCATCCATACTTTTATGTACGTCCTGGTAACCTACAGGGATGAAGAAAATCAAATGATAAATGAAGGCGCTAGAGTGGTTACAACAGTAAACAGCTATATTTTAGATGCTCAAGGGCAGCTAACTCTGTAGCTGGTGGTTGGGTGTGGCCGAAAATCAAACTCATTCAAACTTTTATGGGTGCCCTTGTTACCTGCAAGAATGAGGAAGATCCATTCAAAAATGAAGGTGCTAGAGTGGTCACAACATATCTCCCTTTGTAAGTCTATGCAGATTTTTTGTGATGCTCAATGGCAGCTAACTCCACAGTCTGAGGCTGGTTCTATTTAATTTCAAACCCATCCAAGTTTTTATGGTTGTTCTTGTTACCTGCAAGAATGAAGATGATCCAATCAAAATTCAAGGCGCTAGTGTGGTCACAACGTTATCCATCAATTTTTTAAGATGCTCAAGGGCAGCTAACTCCAAAGTAGTTGATAGGATCTTTGGTGAAATTCAAACTCATCCAAGCTGTTATAGTTGTCTTTCTTATCTGCAAGAAAGAATATGAACTATTCAAAATAAAAAGCACTAGAATGGTCGCAACATTTCTCCGATTATAAGTATGTGGGCAAGGGCAGCTATCTCCACAGCCAAATGTCTCATCTGGCTGAATTTCGAGCCCAACCAAGTTTTTATGGTTGTTCTTGTTGCCTGCGAGAATGAAGATCAAATCAAAAATGAAGGCGCTAGAGTGGTCACATTATCCATCAATATTTAAGATGCTCAAAGGCAGCTAACTCCATAGTAGGTGATGGGATCTTTGGCGAAATTCAAACTCATCCAAGCTGTTTTAGTTGTCCTTCTTATCTGCAAGAAAGAATATGATCTATTCAAAAATTAAAAGCACTAGAGTGGTCGCAACATTTCTCCCATTATAAGTCTATGGGGATTATTAAGAGGCTCGAGGGCAGCTATCTCCACAGCCAAAGGTCTCATCTGCCTGAATTTTGAACCCAACCAATCTTTTATGGTTGACCTTGTTACCTGCAAGAATGAAAAAGAATCAATCAAAAATGAAGGCGCTACAGTGGTCACATTATCCATCAATATTTCAGATGCTCAAGGGCAGCTAACTCCATAGTAGGTGTTGGGATCTTTGGCGAAATTCAAACTCATCCAAGCTGTTTTAGTTGTCCTTTTTATCTGCAAGAAAGAATATGATCTATTCAAAATTAAAAGCACTAGAGTGGTCGCAGCATTTCTCCCATTATAAGTCTATGGGGATTATTAAGAGGCTCAAGGGCAGCTATCTCCACAGCCAAAGGTCTCATCTGCCTGAATTTTGAACCCAACCAATCTTTTATGGTTGACCTTGTTACCTGCAAGAATGAAGTAGATTCAATCAAAAATGAAGGCGCTAGAGTGGTCACAACATTATCCATTAATTTTAAGCTGCTCAAGGGCAGCTGACTCCATAATAGGTGATGGGACCTTGACGAAATTCAAACTCATTCAAGCTCTTATAGTTGTCCTTCTTATCTGCAAGAATACAGAAGATCGATTTAAATTTGAAAGCACTACAGTGGTCACAACAGATCTCACATTATAAGACTATGGTGATTTTTCCAGACGCTCAAGGGCAGATAACTCCACAGTCCAATGTCTGATCTGGCCGAATTCAAACCAATCCGAGATTTTATGGCTTAAATGCATTTTACGGGTACCAAATCTTCGCCCTAGACTTTGCTGTTGTTGAAGCACAAGAAATGTTCAGTTCGCATGGAAGCCTTTTAACGAATGCAATGTATCATCATGAAAAACACTCTTATCAAATAAACACACTATGATGAAACAAAGAAAATGGCTCACGACTCACAGATAGTCAGAGCTGAAGAAATACAAGTCTATGGGGATTTTTCCAGTTGCTCAAGGGCAGCTTACTCGTAAGTCCCTGGTTGGATCTTGCGGACCTTCGAACCCATCTAAGATTTTATGGTTGTCCTCGTTACCAGCAAGAATAAAGAAAAACCAATCAAAAGTGAAGGAGCTAGAGTGGTCACAAGGTTTTCCCAATTATAACTCTATGGGAGCTATCTGTAGCCATGGAAACCATAGTTCTAATCTGATCTGGCCTAAAACCTTATGCAGCCAACCCCCCATCCCAATGATGCTCCAGATGAAATTTGATTACGATCCGCCAGCTGGTCTCAGAGATATTCATGTTTGAATTGTGGACAGACAGACGGATGCAGGCTCGAGTCCCATCCTATAAGCTCATCCCGAGCCCACGTGAGCTAAAATGGGTGCAAACTTGTGAATATTTTCTTATCCATCGGTTTAATATTTAGTTCCGTGTTCTCAAAAGAACTGTCTCATCATCAGACATCACAACCTTTCAACATCTGTTTTGATTGAGAAATAAGAAAATTTTCAACTATGCACTTGTATCTTGATGCCTGCCTTAGACTGGAAAAAATAACCAAAATTTAACTCTCTAAGTAAGGTCTATCTGTACAATTGAGAAAACGGTATAAAACTCAAAACAAACTTTTCCACTGATATTATTAAAGTTTTATTGAAATGGTTAAATATCTTGTAAAAATCAACAAAACTATAAAGATAAAAACGCTTTAGAGATAAATTGTATAAAATAAAGACAACAGATTTGCATGTATAAGCAGCTAGTGATTACACTAAAACCATTGTGAGCAAACAGTAACCTCACGTCATGTATATTCGTGGTATTAGTATGACAATTCTTTACTGTACCAAAGCAGATCAGGAGGTTGGAAAAGATCTTGAGTAAATATACTCACTGTACATGTGATTGTACAGCTCGAATGCAGCGTTACAATGAGTACACACAATACGGTAAATGTTCTAAAATTTCGAACACTCTAAAATTACGAACACCTAAAATTATCGCCGAAAATAATTTTCAAAACATCCTAAAAAATCGAACACTGCCCTTTTTTGGAAAAGTGAATTTCTTACATTACGAACACAAGTTATTTTCGGCGGAAAATCGATGTCTGTTTAGGCTCAGTTTACTTATATACCGTACAGCGACATTTGGAAGGTTCCATTCTTCTTAAATGGGTAATCTGGCACGTGACGTTCTTTTTTGCATGCCGAGCGCAAGACTATACTTTTTGTCTGCTAATTGTGCGATACATGCTTTCAGATAAGATCAAAGGCAAGAGCTCATTAAAAGCACGGACTTTTCTACATGAACGTGACAAAGTTCATTTAGGCTGTCTATGCATCTATCCACGGAAAGCAGTGCAGGCTCGTTTTTTTTAAACCCTTCATTGGCGAAATGTTTACCTATATACTATAAGAAGCATTCGATCCATCGGAATTATTCAGCAATGGTCATTAACATGGTCACAGACATTGAACAGACATGCCTCGGGCAAGGATTAGGAGTTACATTTACCACGAGAAAACGCCCATCTAAGCTTGTGTTCATGAAGGACTTAGGTCATACGCTGCCTGGTCGTCAAAATTGAACATTTGCAAGTAACAGTAGATGTTACTACTTTAAAAAAAAAACACAGTGTTAAACAACTGAGTACATTTGCTAAGTTAGCTTGCTTATACAAACTTATATACAAAAGGGCCTTTTTCCAAGTTGTGGTTTGAATCGTGAGACACAAAATTAATCCATTCAACTAAAAAGCGGTGATGCTTGACATGCCAGAGCCATCGATGCTGAATTGAGAATGCAGACTTGCGCAGGCTCGTCTGAGTCTTTGTCGCACGTTGTAAGTACCAAAATATCATGAAATTATGTCCGTCGACAGTTTAATTTCAATCGAGCGGTTCACACGCACAGCATGCATGCGCGGATCCAGAACATTTTGTCAGAGGGGGTAGTGAGAGAGGAGCGAAATGCCACTAAAATGGACCACCATCGGCCCATCAGCGAAACGCCTTTGAAATGGCGTTTTGCTGGCGTGTCAATGGCCCACCATTGAATGCTGGCTAGGTAGCTTTGTGATTTTTAGGGGATCCGGATCAATATTGCCAGGAAACCCTATATTTTTGCGAAATTTCAGGGGGGGGATCCGGACCCCCTATCCCCCCTCTCTGGACCCCCATGGCATGCATCTGAAAGAAGGTACTTGTCTGAAATGTCCGTGACGCAAAGTCTGACTAGATTATAACTCTTCGTAAGCTTGTTGGCCCCTGATCAGGCACGTCGGGTGATCTTCTTGCAAACTTTGATAGCAGGTCGTAAAAGTAGAGAGAGAGAGAGAGAGAGAGAGAGAGAGACTGCACGGTGTTTGCACACGATTCTTTTGTTTTGGCAATGTTTGGGTCAGTCAACCAATCTTGTTACAACTGAGGCGAGTTCAATAATGCGAGTGCTCGCCGAGCGCTCGTTGATTGGTACCTATCTTTATTCATAATGTGTAAAGCCTGACATCAGTACAACGAGCGCCCGAGAGCGCTCGCATTATTGAACTTGCCTCTGCTTCCGATGAGGAACCCAAACTTTTCGTGCGCATCGGCTTTTGTATGGCAAAGTCGGACATTCCACAGTAACTTTCTATCGCATGTACACATTTTTAAATTGACGAAACATTCTATCCTGAATACCATTCGGGTCTGATCTGGATCCAAACCGTGTTTGCAAATGTAGAGAGAGAGAGAGAGAGAGAGAGAGAGAGAGAGAGAGAGAGAGAGACTGGTGCAGGCACGTCAAAGTAAACATTGCATCGGCGGATCGACAAGTAGAGAGAGAGAGAGAGAGAGAGAGAGAGAGAGGTGGACTCAGAGAGAGATGTGTCGGTATTCTTTTTGAATTTCGTCAGTTTGTGTTTTTACTCTGGGAACTCGTCTACGTATTTCAAAGTTTTGTGTCGATCTTTTCAAAAAAATCTGATCGTACAATATGTCTAGCGGTTTCAATTCTTGAGTACAATCTCGGTCCCAAAATTACTGGGTCCGAGGTACAATATTAACTGGAATTCGAAGTCGGCAGAGCGAGCGAAAGCGTTTTGGTTTTCTGAAGGAAGAACGAAATACTGTAGGGTAAAACCGTCATATTTCGGACAGAAAAGTAACCGGCGATGTTCCGTTCTTTTCACAGAGTCTAATCTCGTCCAGTATTTGTCAGTGTGCATGTGTATAGTCTAAAGGGGTGCCAAATGAGCTTTTTAAATAACGATTTTGATTGGTAGCTAGCCTTGCGGTGCCAAAAATATGATTTTTTGACAGCACTGCCAATATGGGTAAACCCGGACATAAAAGGCTAAAGTCGGACACCGAATTATGAGTGAGGGTGCAAAATCGGACATACTTGATATAATATGACTAGATAAATACTAGGTGCTCTGCTGTCTCTTTTTCATGCTATTTAAGCATAATAAGAATGGTCATTTGAATAATAAAGAAGATTTAAATCAGTATGTGCATCCACACTGTCTGATTCGAGTCTTACAATGTAGTTTCCCCCACTGAAACAATGTTGGACTGCTGGCTACACATACATGTAGGGTACTGACGTACAGGCTGATCCGAGACGTCGATGGTCTCACATGCCAATTTGTTCTTTGCGCTGCCTGAATACTGGCTCATTATTAGACTTATGCTCAGCAATGACTTAAAACAGACTGTGACACTCCCTAGGCCTTCTAAAATTATTTTGATAAACTCTGGGAGGCTTGCTCGGGAACTAAGTGGTTTTAAAAGTAATTGACCGTCCCAACATGACCTTGGCTACATGTTTACCATGGACGTAAAGCATCAACTTTACAAAGAAACAAAAGGAGGGTACCTGTTCCCATGTTTTCCTAAAATAAATTGGCTTGTTCCCCTGTTCCTTAAAAATCGGAAACTTGTCCTATTGTGAGTTTGTTACTTTCCCATTGGTATCCTGGGTCAGGTGTGGAACTTGATTGTATCGATTACTGCTCTTTGCCATCTTTCGTACTTTTCTTATGTTCCCTGTTCACCACTATTGTCTTTGTTCCCCTCAAAACTTGGCCTTTGTTCCCCTCTTCCCCTTAAATAAATGTCCTTTTCCCCATGTTCCCCCAAACTCCTGGCAGGGCCTCTGTAATTTGCAGGCTCCCTTGCGAAAACAGAGGCACCTTTCAAGTTCAACTTTTATTTATTTGCCTAACAGGTATGAGCACAAGAACAGGAAAATGTGGTTAAATAGGATCACTAAGATTCAGCAGGTATTGACAGATGGTGGGAAAAATCTTTAGACGTTACACGTGGCACACGTGGCGCAGGAAATTTTACGTGCCATATCTGCAGCGGCCAAAAGAAAGTTCATGTCGAGGCATGGCCATTTTTCTCTGAATTAATTCTACTGCCTTTGAGGAGTTTTTATTCAGGTGCAACAGACTAGAAAATCACTTTTAAACCATGCATGATGATGAAATACAAATAAAAAAATGATGTCCGAGATTGCACTCAACGAATATTTCACCATCGGTGTAAAGTCGGACATCTGAAAATCGTAAAATTTGTTTGTTTTTTACTGGCATTTGCTCATAAATCTTTATATAGGTCATGTTTTAACCCTTCCAAAAGTAGAATAACGTATTTCATGTTTCATAAATGAATTAGTTCATACATTTTGGCAGTTTTCTTCACTTGTGAAAATCTTTTGTATTTTCGCGGCTCCCAAACTTTCTTGGTGTCACAAGGGTACCTTGAAATTCGGCGTGAACGGGATCCGGGTGTAACCGATATATCAACTCGTTATACACCGTTCTACAGAAGCATTACGGTTCTTTGCAGCACTACCACCTTTTATGGGGTAGCGCTGACTGCATAAATCAATTTTCGGTGTTTTAGAAGATGTCCGAAGTAGCCCGATGTCCGTGATTGCCCGACCTAGTGATTCATCGGTGGTCCGAGACGAGTGAACATAGAAGACCCGGCTTATCGAATAGTTTAAATCAGTGGACTTTTATGACTTGTAAGTAAATTGAGTGACATAATATGGGAGTGCCTGGCTCTCGACTTGGCGAATACCGCACGCGCTGGACATTTTACTGACTCAGTCCGCATGGATTTAGCCGCGGTTTTAATACGATTAAAGAAAAGAAAAAAAGAGGAGATAGCACAGAATCATATCGTCGTGTTTTCAACACGTTTCTACCACATTTTGACATGCATATATACCGTTTTTTTTCTCATGATAAAGCCCACATTCTAAAATTTCGAACACTAGCATTTTTTTCAAAAACGTAATTTCTAAAATTACGAACAACAAAAATAATAATCATTTTTTAGTGTTCGTAATTTTAGAACATTTACCGTAAGTTAATATGGCAAAACAAGTTACTGGTTAACCCATTTAAGCCAAATGGACTTGCCTACTCTTATCAGAAGAACAAGCCTATCTCCAATTTTAGGGGTGTTGAGTGGTGTTTTTTTTTCATTTTTATTTAAATTTTAATAGGACATTCTGCTAGCAAACATTACAGACCCTGATCAGAAGCCACAGAATCGCATTCTGCAGCGTCTGATCTGGGTCTGCACTGTTTGCCTTTGTCCCACAAAAAGGAGGCTAGGCTTAAATGGGTTAATACAAACTAAAATTTCCGGGAGCTAATGTTGAGATTTTGTTCCATTGGCAAACATATATGGCTGGTGAAATTGTTTCACTAAACATGCATTTTTTGCACCCACCAAATGGAATGAAGTTTTCATTAACATAGGATAAAAGGTTTTATCAAAGTGCACATTTAAATGTTTTGATGAAAATCAGATAAAATGCTCAACTCATATGAGTGGCATTCTAACATTTACTAGCATAATAAATACAACATATGAGAGCTTGAAAGTAAGATATATTCTTTACTTTTCTACATTTTTAGTTTTTATGAGCAGTTGAAATTTCATGCTTAGCTAAGTTGAGCAAGAAAAAAGGTCTATAACCTCGGGCCCTGATCAGCTAATGGAGGCTGCCGTTACCAGTAGTATACATTCTCCCAATTAAGAGAAACCTTTCGGTTGGTCTCTTTAATTAAAAGTTGTTTTATAAAATTTCAATGTCTATCCCCATATAATATACACTTCAATAAAGCCCATTTTATATCTCTCATGCCGATTAGTTTTGCGATAAAAGAGAGTTTCTTATATCGTCAAGTATGTAGACTGTGACACAACATTTTGAGACAAATTATGCTGACAATACCCTTATCAGACACTTTATACCTATCTTAACCTTTGTCATGCTGATAAAGTGGGCAAACACAAAAGATAATAGTGCTTACAAATGTGGAAGTTTAACTTATAAAATCCTGAACTTCAGAACTTCAAATCACAAAACTTGCATTATGTCTATAAAATATCTATAATTTCAAGTAAGCTTAAATGGTCAATACTCTTTAGAGAAATTGTAAATCATAAAAACTACTTCAATCCACTATGGAAAGTCAGCCTCAAAATCCTGAATTCAGAAACAATCCTGAAGACTTTCATCCATGTACTTTTTGCATAAGCGCAAGACCATGCATTTAACATCCATATTGACAATCCAGTGAGACGAAAGATCTAAGTTTATCTTCTTTGATATTTAAAGTCAGTGAGCAGCTATGGCTCTTGTGAGACTGCATATATGAGTTTACTTGTCTGAACCTTTAGTGGCGGAGTATGTATGCTATTAGTACCAAAGCCCCATGTACTGACTCATGGGCATATGCCATATCCATGTTTGTCCAGGGGATTTGAATTATTTTAATAGTGGCACAGTTAACATGGAAAACAAATTAGAACCTGATCAGCTGACTTCACCAGAACTTATGTCAAACTAGATATAACTTCCTTGAAAATACATTCGTCTATGGCCTAAAAGTATACATCCAATTAAATTGGAAAATGCCTTTTAATCAATAGACCTCTGGATAAGTGGGGGTATTTTTTTTTTCTATCCAAACCTAACTTCATGTTTTGGGTACTCTGAAGAACCATCTCAATGAGACGGTTCTTTTGAGCACACAAAACATATGTTTAGACTGATTGATAGGAAAAAAGTCATAATCTTATGGTCACAATTGGCTTAAATAGACCTATGAATTCAAGTCTGTAAGTTTCTGTAGGGTTCAGCTAAAACCAGCTTTAATATAATAACTAACAGGCCTCCAGATAAGAGTGCATATTTGAAAACTATTTTCTCTTATTTTTCAAACAAAACATGTTGTGGGTACTCAAAAGAACTGTCTCAATGAGACAGTTCTTTTGAGCAAACAAAACACATGTTTGAACTGTGTAATTCAGATATCTTCACTACCTTATAAACTATTTTTCACAAAAATAAAAACATGTATATTGTAAATTACAAAAAATAATCTTATTATAAAACTTAAGAATCATGTACAGGCAATAAATTTTACATTTTTATAAATTTACAAAAAGCAATGCAATTTATTTAATTTTCAGCTAATCTACAAGATAATAATAAACATTATAGCTACCGTAGTTGATAATGCACATTGGATCATAATATACAAATACACCTGTATGCTAGTATTATTATGGGCAAATTATATAAAATCATTCATTATGGTTAATGTCCTAAAATATAGAGTACTTTCCCCTTATTGTTCGGAGCCAAAATTTTGTACATGTATATCGCATCTTTGATTCACAAACTGATTATTTTTTTGTTTTGATTCTTTACATCCCAGTCATTATTCAAGACAGGTTGTCCGGGTTGAATCAGAACATAGCAGATGATAGTGTTTCTTGCTCAAGAACAAAACTTAGTGTCTCTGGTGAGAACCTGCATCCGCCGATCGACTCAAGCACTCTACCACTGAGCCACCCTGCTCCTCACAAACTGTTTGTAAGCATTTCAAACAGTGATGACAAACTGATCTGGGTCAGCACTGTTTGGCTTTACCCTTTTTGCCAGGCTAATAGTGTGTGAAAGTTTAAAACTTATACAATACTATAGATACATTAATAAGTTTATTGCTTAGCAAATGTTTGTTACCAAAACACATGAATATTCATTAGCTAATTAGTATTCTGATTGGTTTTGACTGTTTTGTGCAAATCATACATTAGATAATATGCATAATAATATTGCGATTTTTACCCTTTTATATCGTCTTAGCATGAAGGCACTGCGGTGATTATGCTTTACATTAATGCTTGCAAAATTGATATGTTTAACAGCATAGATCTTGATCAGAGTGCACCTCAATTTAGTCTCATTTTGACCTGCAATATTTTTCTAGTTTTTCGTTTTTGTAGGCTCTCCCTATATTCTGAAAGATTTGTTTTCAGATTAATTATTGAAAATTAGAGTAGAAAGCAGTTATTCTATAAAGAATATATTAACCAAACTAGAAATGGTGTCAGTATAGACATTCTTTATAGAATCAATGTGCATCTCTGCTGTCGAACAAGCACCCCTATGTAAGTAACTTACTGGAAACTACAATAACTAAACTTTCTGTATCCACAGTTTCAAGACTCTAACTAGTCTCTGTAGCTAAGCAAATAGATGTGCGTCTTACCTGGTTGCTAACCCTAAAGACAAACATTCTTGCTGCTAGGCTGAAGTAATGGGCAAGAAGGGAATTGATAACAAAAACCTATATAAATGTGTAAATTAACATTCAGTGATGAGTTCAGCACTGACACCAAACACTGATCAGTTTAAAGATCATTAACATTAGTTTAAAAAACATAACTTGGCAAAACCGTTGTAGTATTATAGTAAAGTCCAACATTTACTTTATTTGACCAAATAAGCACATATTGATGCTCTATCAGCAAACAATGTAGTCCCTTTATAGCACACATGGTTATAACACAGATTTGGAAATAACATGGTCATGTTGTGGCTCCTATATTTTTTTCCATGGAATTGAACAAAGAAATTATAGGAAAATGCCCATTTTAATGGTCATTTTCCTGTAATGCCTTTGTAAAATTTTCTCTTAATAACATGATTTGCTTATAACATGGTCCATTCTTATGAACCCTAAGTAAAGCATTATATAGGGACTGCACTGTGGGCTGATTACATAATACATTATATGAACTTCAGATTTCCAGCTTATCCAGTGTAACTGTTGAGTGGATGAAAACAGTGTAGATCCTGATCAGTTTGCTTCCCCAGAAGCAAGCTGATCTGGATCCACACTGTTTTTGGCATAAAGAACATTAAAACATTATGTGCATAGTGCTCTTATTTGGTCAGGTACAGTAAAGCAAACCATGTGAACATTTTATGGACATTTTTAAGGATGAAAAACATCATGGTCGAGTCACTTCTTAAATTAGCTTATAGCGACCGGTCTTGAAAATGTTGAGCCCAAGTCTTCACTTTGTGAGGTGTATAAAACTCCAGTCTGTGATAAAGGAGATAGAATGTGGTAAAACGTCATGTTTCGACATTTAGAGTAACCTAACACAACTAGATGGCGCCACTGTAATAAAATCCAGTCTGTTATCAAGGACAGCATGGTGACCAGTCTGTTTCTGGATACCTTTGGAACAGTCCATTGAAAATCAACTTTGTGAGGTGTTTAAACACTCCAGCCATTTATCAAGGACAGCATGGCGACCAGTCTGTTTCCGAATAACCTTGGTACAGTCCATTGAAAAACACTGCAACAGCGATAAAGAGTAGGAACACAGCTAAAGTCACCCATCCAACAGTCTTCTCCCAAGGTTTTACACGAATATTCTTCATCACAGCTATACCGAGAAACAGACCTGAAATTAATCGCAAAGGAACCATACAAGTATGTGCAAATTTTGGTAGAGGGCATTAATAGAAACATTTAAGTAAAATCACTTTAAACTTAAACCAGTGGTTAAAGAGAAGAAGTTTTTTTTTTTTAAAATTGTCCTATTATTAGCTCTGGTGTCCATTTTGTGCAATTTTGGTAGAGGGCATAATTGGGATTATACATGTGAGATTATTTTAAATTTGAACCAAGATGCCCGATTAGAATGTGACTGAGTAATCTAGCCAGGGCTGCCACCACTATTGACTCCATGGCTTTGTCCATGGCTTGGACACGACTAACCAGACCTAGGTTTCGACTATAATAAGACTCCTCAGGGGTTTCTTGTAATGTTTTGGACTCTGGCCGCAGAGTCTGCGGTTGAGAATCCAGAAGCCTGAACAGCAATCACTTGTGCTTTATATAGTCCCGAGAAGCGGCTCAAAAAACGGCTTCTGGATTTCCAAAAAGTTGCTTAGGATGCCACCTCCTAGGTGAGGCTAGAAAGCTCCCAAAACGGCACAAATCGGCTCACCAACTGCAGAAACCAGCTCAGGAGCTGCACCTACGGCCTTTTCTGTTGGCAGTGAAATTTCCAGGGTGGGGCCTTGCTTCTGGAGTGTATTCCTGGAGGTTGGCGTGGGCGTAAAAAGTGTTCAACATTTTAGAACATTGACCATCAAAGCGCCAATCAGGACTGCAGCAGATGACAAATTTTGTGACATCTTTCCTAATTTTTGGAAGTAATAAGGAATGACATTCCATGAGAATCGTCTGCCAGCAGACGATTCTCATGAAATATCATGCCTTATTTGTTATTTGGAAATATTTAAAATTGTCGTCTGCTGCAATTATAGGTGGCACTTCATGGGTTAACTTACCTGCCAGCAGACGATTCTCATGAAATATTATGCCTTATTTGTTATTTTTGAAATATTTGAAATTGTCGTCTGCTGCAAATTATAGGTGGCGCTTCATGGGTTAACTTACCTGCCAGCATGCCACCTATGTGAGCTGTTATTCCAATGTTGCCACCAGCTGGGGAAAAGAATCTTCTGTAAACAGCATTAGCTGTGTCACCACCAGCTGAAAAGGAAATGGACACAAGGCCATGTTTAACCCTTTTCTGACCAATGGATTTTTTCTTAAAGGGAAACACTTACCATATAATTAACGAGCTTTATAAGAAGGCATTTGTCTATCAAATCAGTTTGCTGCAAATTTTATCAATATCTATCATGAAATAAAGAAGTTATATGCATTTAAAGTTTCCATTATTTCTTTTATGGAAGCCGCCATATTTGAGTGTTTATGACGTCAAAACCTCCTAATTATATATGCAAAAATGAAACAAATAAGATTGAAAAATAATTTTCACTCTATGTATATGTCTAATATAACAATAAAGGATCATTTATACAAGAAATTCTGTGCTTATATGCTAAAATAAAGATTTTATGCATCTTAATAACTTTTCATGCATCTCATTATATATTCAAAAAGGCGGCATGTTATGAAAACTTCATTTATTAATAACATTCTTAATTCTCAACCGATTTTGATCAAGTTTGCACTAAAAGAAAGATGAGTTGTATATCTTTAAGATATTTTTAAAAGTTGTACACCGGATAAGCGGCAATCGAAAACGTTAATACTATCGACGAACGTAGATCAAAAATCGTTGGAAACAGGGTTTTCGATTGCCATTTGTCGCCCGATTTTTCGATTTTCAAAAACACTGTTTCTAGCGATTTCCATATGCATAAAACAACATGTATTTGTAACATGTTATATAGTTGAACTTATAGAAGCAGATAGCTTCCCATTTCTGTAAAATCGAATGTTTAATTAGATCTTTCTGCAATTATATGCAGTCCGACTTTAAATTTTCTTCAGTTGAATAAATGTACCTGGGTGACGTCCTTTTCAGAAAGAGATGGACAATCGGATTGTAAAATAGCTGTTACTCGTTAAGAGTTTGGGTACAATATTTTTTAAACAGATCACTTTAAGTAGTTTTATAGTTGTGAGGTTTGTTCTATTATCTATATTAGAGACCCTCACAGGAGGTACCTGTTCCCTTGTTCTTCTTAAATATTGACTTGTCTCTATGTTTCATGTTTTATTTATTTCCCTGTTCTCTGACAATTTTGGTCCCCCAAATTTGGCATTTTTCCTTTCCCTAGAATAAGATGCGAGTAGAGAAGAGAGAGTAGAGAAGGTGTGCGAATAGAGAAAGAGTGTGAGTAGAGAAAGAGAGAGTAGAGAAGGAGTGCGAGTAGAGAAAGAGAGAGTAGAGAAGGAGTGCGATTAGAGAGAGAGAGAGAGAGAGAGAGAGAGGGAGAGCGTAGAGAGGAGAGCGAGTAGATAGTAGAGAGGAGAGCGAGAAGTGAGAGAGAGAGAGAGAGAAAAAGAGAGAATCGAGAAGGAGTGCGAGTAGAGAAAGAAAGAGTAGAGAGAGAGAGAGGGTAGCGAAGGAGTTTGAGTAGAGAACGAGTGAGTTGAGAGAGAGAGAGAGAGAGTAGAAAAGGAGTGCGAGTAGAGAAAGAGAGAGAGTAGAGAAGAAGTGCGAGTAGAGAACGAGTGCCAGTAGAGAAAGAGAGAGTAGAGAAGGAGTACGAGAGAGAGAGAGAGAGAGAGAGAGAAGAGAAAGAGAGAGTAGAGAAGAAGTGCGAGTAGTGAAAGAGAGAGTAGAGTAGAGAGAGTAGAGAAGGAGTGCGAGTAGAGAAAGAGAGAGAGTAGAGAGAGAGGAGGAGAGAGAGAGTAGAGAAGGAGTGCGAGTAGTCAAGATTGAGTTGAGAGAGAGAGAGAGAGAGAGAGAGAGAGAGAGAGTAGAGAAGGAATGCGAGTAGTCAAGAGTGAGTTGAGAGAGAGAGAGAGTAGAGAAGGAGTGCGAGAAGAGAAAGAGAGAGTAGAGAGGAGTGCGAGTAGAGAAAGAGAGAGTAGAGAAGGAGTGCGAGTAGAAAAGGAGTGCGAGTAGAGAGAGAGAGAGAGAGAGAGAGAGAGAGAGAGAGAGAGAGAGAGAGTAGTGAAGGAGTGCGAGTAGAGAGAGAGAGAGAGAGGGAGAGAGAGAGAGTATAGAGAAGGAGTGCGAGTTGAGAAGAGAGAGCCTTTTTAGCATCGACGATCTCAACTGGATAGTTTTTGTTTACCCTTAAGGTGGTAGGGGACCCATGTCAAAAGATAACCTTACTTTTACTTAAAAGTAAGAGTGTAAGAGTTATCGTTCCTGAATCTTGTTTTTAAAAGAGAATACTTATTTGTAAAACGTAGATATTATTCTCCCCTGACAACTCTTTGATGCGTTGGCAAGTAAACAACAAAATGGCAGAATTGCTAACTTCAAGGCAAAACATATCCAAAAAAGGCTAGTTCGCTAAACGGAAGCCAAAGTCGCCAGATAACATGACTGACGAGAACAGCAATGATATCATCGAAGATTTAGAACAGCACATACAATGGAATGAAGGCCGCAGGATTGTGGAACTAGGTAATTTAGCGGTATAAGTTGAAGATAAGTATTTTGCTTTCACAAAAAGAAGGAATGCAAGTATTAGCTTTTAAAAACATCACCCAGAGTATGAAGTCATTCAGTATTTTGATGGTTAAAAGTTGCGGACCGTATAAATATACACACTATATACATGTCTCGGTTGCTATTTCTGCATGCTGCCGCTAATGGTCAATTTTAAAGAAATCTATCGTTTTCAAGGCTCCAGATGGGGTCCAACTTTTTCCAGGGGGTCCAACTTATTCCAGGGGGTGTCCAATTGCTTATTCCCTATAGAAACCCATATATTTTGTGATTTTCCAGAGGGGGTCCGGACCCCCTGCCCCTCCCCCCTCTGGATCCACACTTGGAGCAGCCCTTACAGCTTCATGGTTAAGGCTACAATACATTATCTCATTTGGGCTTGGCAAACGTTAATAGACAGAAGAATGTATCATCCTCTTATTGTTATATACCTTATAATAAGTGTTTACTATAGAAACTTGAGGTGTTTCAATCGCTGACAATTGTACATTTTATTTAATCTAATGTGTCATATTTTGGTTGATCGTTGACCAATCACTGACCGCGGGCTTTATTTCCGATAAAACATGACTGCATAGAGCTTAATTGCCGTTTCAACCTGCTCACGGATATCCTCTGCGAGTTAAGATACCGTCGCTAATGCTTTATTGAGAACTGACCAAACTATTCAATTATCATAAGATACGCTACTTTATCACATCGGATAGGCGGCAATCGAGAAGGCTCTGAACAATCGATGAACGTGGATCGCAAATCGCTAGATTTACCATTTGTCGCCAATCAAGCAAACAAACTGCAATCCAAAAAGTATGTTTCTGGCGGTATTTGATCTACGTTCGTCGATAGTATCAACCTGTTCGATTGCCACATATCCGGTATGTGTATTGATACAATGAATACGTAACCAAACGATCTGAAACAAGAGCTACGAGTTATCTACATTTTTCAGTCATGTTTCTGTTGAAAAAAAAAATTGTTTCTACATCGGATAGTGAGCAATCGAAAACACTCCTAACCATCGACGAACGCGGATCAAAACTCGCTAGAAACAGTGTTTTGATTGCAAAGTGTCGCCTGTTCGATGAGGCACGGGTGGTGATAAAAAAACTATGATTCTAACTATTTTTGGTCTATAATCGTTGATAGTATCGATGTTTTCGATTGCGCCTATAAGGCGTGGTTTTGTTGTATGCTTCACGATGTTACAGTGGACATTTTTTTGAAATGCTTTTGCTTGAAAGGAAAATATTCACAACTGTTTGGATCCTGTAAAGGCGGCACCTCATGACTGCGTTATTCGTCTACTTTAGACATAGGTAAAATCTGAAAATGAGGCGTTATAACTACATTCGAAAGTGCTTGTTTATTGCTTAACAAAAGTATAGAGGCAAACAGTGTGGACCCAGATCAGACTGCTTCTAGATGAGCAGTCTGCTCTAGAACTACAGTGTTTGTTTAAGAGGCTTCATAATATTTCAATAGACGATAAAAACATACGATTGTGTTGTAATATACGCTTTAAGGATTAATAAATGTGGAATCAGTGCATTAACGGACAGGGCTTTCATGAAATGCACGCAGACCTGCGCGGCTCAAGCAACTTTTAAACGCTTAATCAATAGATAGAACCTGATTTCCATTCTTGAGCAGTTGAAATAACCGAACCACGCCCAGATATGAATATTAAAGTTGCCACCTTTACAGTACCCCAAAAGTCCTATAATATATAACAATGTCAATACAACATTCCTTTCTGTATATTAACGTTTGTCAAGCTCTTGTGCGATAATGTGTTGCAGGCCTCACCGCTGTGTGGTTCTGGTTGGAACACATCACATTCAGGCTTGCCAAACATTAATACACGGAAAAGAATTTTTATCCTATATTGCATATTTGTAAGTTTATTCTTTAAATGACATTTAGATCTATGCATCAGGAATAAAGCTATAATTTTTAGCTTTTTCTACATAAATCCTACGTGTAAGAAAGCATCAAAGTATCAAGACATGTTAAAGCAATGTTTTAATAAGAGGATAAAACATTCTTTTACGTAAATTAACAACACATTATCACACTCGGGCTTGGCGAACGTTAATATATGGAAAAGAATATTATATCGCATTGTTATATACCTTCCTTTCAAACACAAGCAGTCCCAAATTATTTTATTCAATTGTATGCAAAAAATGTCCACCGTAGCATCATGAAACGTACAACGAATTCACACCAGATAGGCGGCAATCGAAAACATCAATATTATCGACGAACGTAGACCAAAAATAGTAAAAAAAACAGAGTTTTTGTTTGCCATTAGTCGCCCGACTGGCGAAAATTGGCAATCGAAAACACTGGTTGTAGCGATATCTGACTCGCGTTCATCGATTGTTCGCCAAGAGTTTCGATTGCCGCATATCCGGTATGGAAACATATTTTTTTATAACAGTAACATGAAAAATGTAAGTTATTCCTAGTAGCCCTTGTTTCGGATTGTTTTGGCTATGTATACAGTAGGCCTATATTCAATAAACACTTCACATAAGGGGCAATCGAACACGATAATACTATCGACGAATGTAGATCTAAGATCGTTAGAAACAGAGTTTTTGATTGCCGTTTGTCGCCCGACTGTAAATTATTCCTAGTAGCCCTTGTTTCGGATTGTTTTGGCTACGTATTCAGTAGGCCTATATTAAATAAACACTTCAGATAGGAGGCAATCGATAACGTTAATGCTATCGACGAACGTGGAGATCGCTAGAAACAGAGATTTCGACTGCCGTTTGTCGTCCGACTGGCGACAAATGGCAATCGAAAACACTGTTTCCAGCGATCTGTGATCTGCGGTCATCGATTGTTCAGAGCGTTTTCGATTGCCGCCTGTCCGATATGATAAAGGAGCGCATTTTATGCTAATTGAAACAGTTTGGTCATTTCTCCATAAAACATTAGCGACGATATATCTTAACTTGCAGACGATGTCCTTTAGTGGGCTTTAATGGCGTTGCAGCCCTCTGCTGCCATGTATTAATGGGGATGAAGCCCTTGGACAGTGATTTGTCGCATTGCGACACGTTAAATATAGATAAAAAGTACAACTGTCAGCGATTGAAACACGTCAAGTTTCTATAGTAAACACTCATAAGGTATATAACAATGAGAATCATAATGTAATGTCCTGGGTCACATATGCTAGGTCAAAATCTTTTTTGTCATTTTCTACGCCCATTCTTCAGTGCATAATCAGTAATAGCTATGTCTCCGCCCAGTGATATACAGGGCGTAGACAAACAAAAAATTGGTTGAAACACTAATTATGGTCTTCTTTTTTTCAGAAAAGTCACCAAAACAAAAAAACGAGCACGGTGACACATATTTTTTATTCAATCATTATATTCTTCAAGAAAATATCTTTGTAAAAATATGTTTTTTGTTGTTCCAGTTACATTCTCTGATATATTTATTTTGTATATTAGTGTGTTTTTTGGCATTTATTCGTTTGACTTAATTAGGATTTTGCTTAATAAATTGTGTAAATACATGTTATTTCACTAATTTTTGTTTTTATTTATATCTCTGGTGTGAGTAGTAATTGTTCTGAATAAAACTGTATTGCGTTTCTTGTTACTTTGTTAACAAAATCTGTGTTGTTTTTTTTCAAAAACCTGCGATTTTGCAGTTTTTGACATCAAATAACTTTTTAAAAAGAACGGTGAGGTATTGTTTTTTTCGTCTTAGATTATAAGTATTAGTCTATATTATAATATATTAAAAGATAAAACACTTTTGGACATATGCCGGTGAGTCCGCTACTACCTTAACTTAGTCCCCTTTAGCTTTCGAGCATTGCTCATGATGTCTTCAGTACCCTGATAGTCCGGAAACACAGCGATCACAGGCCTACACATACCGGGCTTAAATCTCCCCATCCTATGGGCACGTTCAATGTACATGTCCCGTTCGATGCCGAGGTCAACACCAATAACGTGCAAAACTAACGGGAGTAGAGAAA